>JAHZTW010000003.1:52134307-52146743 GCA_020283515.1 Alliaria petiolata | reverse complement strand
GTTACTCATGATGGATTTACCAACAAGCATTCATTCGGATTCAAAGGTAAAAAGATCATACTCGTTCCTATGACACCACAAGAGATTTATCAGGATCAACTTGAGCTCAAACAGAGGGAAAAGAAACACAAAATGAGTGAACCCATAAACACTTTACACCAAAAAGAGAGCGAGAGTTTGAGTAAAACCCAGTCAAAGACCTGTGAGAGCAAACCCGAGAGGAAACATTCTAACTTTTTCGTGAGGTCTAGTGAGATTAAGAGATCTTTGCTTTCTGAGCAACCCATTCTTTTGCTTATTTACAAAGAAACTCTTATGAGTTTAACTGACCACGAGCCGGAGCTGCCGAGCAAGATTGTTTCTGTTTTGCAGGACTTTGAAGATGTCTTTCCAGAAGACAACCCAAGAGGATTACCACCAATCCGTGGTATAGAACATCAGATTGATTTCGTGCCTGGAGCAGCCCTTCCAAACGGACCAGCCTACAGAACCAATCATGTAGAAATAAGGAGCTTCAGAAACAAATCAATGATCTAATGGGAAAGGGATACATCAGAGAGAGAATGAGCCCTTGTGCTGTGCCAATCCTACTCGTACCAAAGAAGGACGGAAGCTGGAGGATGTGTGTCGATTACAGAGCCAACAACAACATCACTGTAAAGTATCGCCATCCTATCCCTCGTTTAGATGACATGCTAGATGAATTGCATGGTTCTTGTGTCTTTTCAAAGATTGATCTCAAGAGTGGATATCACCAAATTCGAATGAAAGAAGGTGATGAATGGAAAACTGCTTTTAAAACAAAGCTAGGGTTGTATGAATGGTTAGTTATGCCTTTTGGTTTAACAAATGCACCTAGTACGTTTATGAGATTTATGAACCATGTTCTGCGAGCTTACATTGGAGTTTTTTGTTGTGGTTTACTTTGATGACATCTTAGTTTACAAAAAGAGCCTAGATGAGCATGTTAATCATCTGAAATTGGTTTTAAATGTTCTTAGAAAAGAAGCATTGTTTGCTAATCTGAAGAAATGCACTTTTTGTACAAATAACCTTGTGTTTTTAGGTTTTGTTGTAAGTGCAGAAGGCATCAAAGTCAATGAAGAAAAGGTCAAAGCTATTAGAGAATGGCCAAGTCCGAAAACAGTTGGAGAAGTGAGAAGCTTTCATGGTCTTGCTGGATTTTATAAACGCTTTGTGAAAGTCTTTGAGCCAGGAGAACTTGTTTGGATTCAC
Organism: Alliaria petiolata; assembly: GCA_020283515.1. Classification (NCBI taxonomy): domain Eukaryota; kingdom Viridiplantae; phylum Streptophyta; class Magnoliopsida; order Brassicales; family Brassicaceae; genus Alliaria; species Alliaria petiolata. The sequence continues at coordinate 52,145,507 of JAHZTW010000003.1, read as the reverse complement.
TTGAGGAAAGAACGATTTCCAGCCGAGCGGAAGTCAAAGTTAATGCCAAGAATCGATGGACCATTCAAAGTCTTGAAACGGATCAATGACAATGCTTACAAAATTGATCTTCAAGGTAAATATTATGTGAACTCAAGCTTTAACGTTTCTGACTTGGTTCCTTATGTTGCAGATGAGCCAGATTTGAGGTCAAATCCTTTTCAAGTGGAGGGGGATGATATGATCATGGATGCGCAGCTTGAACCAGCGGATGCTTTGCTTCTACCTGAAGAAAGGCTTAAGAGGTTTAAAGAAGGAGTTGGAGGATTACTCAGTCAGATGATCACTCAAAAAGGAGAAGAAGTTAAAAACCATTCTGGTTTTAATTACACAGCAGAGTTCAGAAAATACAAAGCAAACTTCAGAAAATACAAAGCAGACTTCAGGAGGAAATACACTGCAGACTTGTGAATCTTTTATAAGGAAGTCTCAAAAGCTTATAAATCCGAAGTAAAGCTTATAAATCCGAAGTCAAAACTTATAAAGGGTTGTGATCATTTGTCCTCTTTTTCCTTGTCTTTGGTTTTTCCCATTGGGTTTTCCAGGAAAGGTTTTAATGAGGCAAATTGATTCATAAACTTTATAAGGTTTATTCATAAGCTTATAAATTCGACCAAGGGAAGGGAAAGCAGCTAAAGAGTCATTTGGAGGCCAGGAGTTATTCAAACTTAGTTTTTAATTCAGTCTTTCTTTAGTTAATGCTTTTAACCACGAGTTTGGCCCTTTGCCTACTCTTTTCTTTTCTTTATAAACTCATGTAATCTCATTTGAGAAAACAACCATCTTTTGGGAGTGATTATCATTTGGTGCGATCATGGTGTGTAATATCCATTGATTAAAACTTGGCTTGTCTTGGTGTGTCATATCCAAGGAGTCATGGATCCGTCTTTGTGCGTCATATCCAAGTGATCAACCATCTTTTTATTAATCTTTTTGAGAGTGATTTCTCTGTTGTTCCTTGTGAACTTTTCGATCATTTGGTGCGTAATATCCAAACGATCAAACCGGTTTATCAAAAGTCATTCCGCAGACTTTTGTGTGGCCATTCACCTTCTTTGTTCGTAGTCTTCATTTTAAGCGAGTTTTGGGCTTAGGGTTTCATATACCTTAACATCTTACTCCACGAGTTCTATCAACAACGAATCCACCGCCTCGTTTCATCTGAATCGTTGTAAGTTTTGGGCATAGGGTTTAATATACCTTATCATCTTGCTTCACGAATCACTTGAAGTCAAGGATTATCTTTCTACCACACATGGAGTGCATCCTTCTTGGGAAGAATCGTATCAGAAGTGAGGAACAATAGCAGGGTGGGACTTGAGTTCGGGTGAGACACTTCTTTTTCCTGCAGAATCATCAAAAGAAAAACCAAGCCTTCTACGAGAATCTCGTTGCTTGCATAAGTGTGAAGCACCTATTGAACCTTTTAAATTCTTATTGAGATGATCAGGAGGTTTGCAATTGATTCCAGGAAGTGCATACCTTTGCTTTCTTGGAGGTTTCGGGACTGTAGGATATGGAGTCATCTGTTTGACAGCATATGATGGATTTGCAGCATTGGAAACGATTTGTGGGAAGATCAAGTTCCTTGATAGTCATGAACTTGATTTGTGGTAAAACTTTCAGGACTATCAAGTTCATGATATATTCGATAACTCCTAGTGTCGATCGACACCCCACCTGCAGCCCGAATTTCTGCACTCTTCCAGCAGTTTAGCTCTGCAATCCTTGCCTCCATGACAAAAACGTCTTCCTCCATCAAGTTGGCATTGATCTGAACCTCATCTCTGCTCATAGTCCTGAAGAGATGATCAACAACTATGTTTCCACTCCAATCTTCTAGCTCCACAGCTTTCTTAGAATTCCCATCCAATGCCTCTTGAACAACCAGTTTGTTCCCTTGCTCTTTGGAATCCAGCTCCTTGTCATACCCAACAGCAATGTCATCTGCACTTTCAATGATTGGATCTTTATCCATGGAAATCTCTACTGAATAAGCTTGACCATCGATGGTGGATGGTCCCCTTAACTTGTCCATGTCAAAATTCATGATAACATCACCCAAATCAAGTTCTATTTTCCCTTTTCTCACATCAATGATGGCACCTGCTGAAGCCAAGAATGATCTTCCCAGAATAAGAGTATTTGCAAGTTCTTCATCGTATTTCAAAACCACAAAGTCTGTGGGAATTATGCAGCCTTCAATCTTCAGGGGAACATCTTCTAAGACACCTTCTGGGATTCTTTTTGATCGATCAGCTAGGACAAGTGAGATTCTGGTTGGCTTGAAATCAGTAATTTCAAGTCTAACAGCAACAGAGTATGGTATCAAGTTGATACTTGAGCCTAGATAACAGAGAGAACAAGGAAACCTTCCTGTTGAGATTGAGCAATCTAGCACAAAGTTTCCTCGATCAGGTAACTTCTCTCGAATCCTCCTCTGAATCACAGCACTGACTTGTTCAGAAACCAACACCGTCTTCTTCTTCCTTGGAACTATGTTTAAGAGAATCGCATTCACATCTCTGGTAAGCAATGCTTCTTCTTCAGGACTCACACCATTGACAACCATTCTCTTGACATATCTTCTTAATGCAGGTGAAAGTCTAACTGCATCAACTAGAGGTAGCTCAACCATCAGCTTATCCATCATTTCCTTGCATCTAGCTTCTTCTATTTCCTGTTTAGACCTTCTAGGAGGCAGGGGATAGGGTATTTTAGGCTTATACACCTTTTCCTCTGCACTTTTTGAAGCTTCAAGGCGAATTGGTGAAATTTGAGCATGGTGTCGATCGATACCCAGCTGCTGTCGATCGACACTATCGTTTTGTATCGACGTTTCAGTGTCGATCCTGCTCGTTTTCGCTTTGTCAGAGCTCGAATCGTCGGGCTATTCTAGTGGTGTCGATCGACACTCAGCAGTGGTGTCGATCGACGCTAACTCTGCAACTGCAGCATCTTCTTCTTCAAGCTCCTCAAAATTTTCTGCACTTCCTACCATGATAGCATTCACATGATGTCGGGGATTTGTATCAGTCTTTCCAGGAAGAAGCCCATCTTGTCTCTTCAAAGCTCCAGCAGTTAGAGCAACTTGAACATCCAATTGCTTCATATGAGAGTTCAAGCAATCAATCTTCCCATTCAAGTCTTGCTACAGTGAATCAATCTTCCCATTGAAATCCACTGTCATCTTCTGCTGTCCTTCCAGAAGTTGTTCTAGCATAGACTCCACCTTATTGTCTTGTGCAGGAGGCTTTTGGTAAGAAGAAGAACCATAAGTTCTCTGGAAGTTGTTGTTCTGAAAAGGCTTTTGGTAAGAGGAACCATAGCCTTGCTGATTGTTGAATCTCTGTCTTTGAAACCAGCACCATTGATGTAATTGACTTCTTTTGCTCTGGCTCAAAGGTCTCCACTTCTGCAACAAACTGAACTTGCTTCTTCCCCACCAAGATGTGTAGCTTCCTGTTTACCTCAGCTATTCGGCTTCCTCCATTTGTACCAGAATGTTGTTTTCTTTCAAAGTCTGCATTCTTGGTGCTGTTGCAAGAGGCCAAATTCTCTATAAGCACCTTCGCGTCATCTGGATATCTGGTGTTGAAGTTGACATTGCTTGCAGCATCTAAAGCCCTTTGGTACCTCCAATCGATCCCTCGGTAGAAGATTTCGAGAAGTTGCGGCTCGCTGAAACCGTGTTGTGGGCAGTCCCTTTGGTAAGCTTTGAATCTTACCCAAGAAGCCTTGAATGCTTCAGTAGGTCCTTGGGAGAATGTGATATCTCTGCAAATTGCATGTTTTTAGTACATGTTTCATGATAGTTAGGACTTCATTCTTGCACTTTAGTCTTAGTTTTCATCACGTTTTCACTCATGTTAGGATTAGATGCATTAGGTTAGGTTTTTGCATAGTCTTGCATGTTTGGAGTGTTTTCTCAGGTGCTTAAGATGGTACGAAGAAGAAACCAAGGAAAAAAATCTTGGATGGAGGACAAATAAGCAATATCGAGCGTGGATCACGACTTCGTAGCCGATATGGACAAGCGCGAGATAAACCTCGACGAGTAGCAGCGACTTGATCCCGAAAGAGCCACCTCGGAGCGAAGATCCAACAAGAGGATTTAATGAAGACGGATATCGGAGCAAGAAAACGGGAAGCACCCAATTCAAGTTACAAGGAAGGCAAGCCTTCGCGACATGATCCTGAAACACTTGCCCGATATGGAGCCTGCCCGAAGATTTAGAAGAGTTAGCGTTTTGGCTTGTTTACCACGACTTAAACCCGAAACGCTAAAAGCCAAAATAGTACCATTTCGGGAAAGTGGTCCCAACGTTTTAGGATTTTCCTCTTTTGTGTATAAATACCCTCTCCACTCTTATCCTTTAGAGGGGGAAGAACGCTTTTTGATTATTTTATTTTCTGTCTTCTCTTTCAACCCAAGAACTATCTTTGTATTTTCGCCATTGAAGCTATTTCAAAGTTTTGATTTTTATGCAATTCTTAAGTTTTTAAGTATTATTTCTTAGTAGATTTTAAGAAAGTTTTCTTCCTTTTTGTTATTTTCGGCTATCTTGCAAGCCATGAGAAGCCTTTTTATCCCTATGTATCGTGAGGTTTCTCTAATGGTGAGTGAGTAGTCTAAATCGGTTTTGGGGCAAGGATAGGGAAAATAAGTTCAAGTTCAAGTCTTTGATGCAGTTTGAGCTACTTGGACATCCAATTGCTTCATATGAGTACCTAGAGACTCAATTTTCCCATTCAGATCAGTGTACAAGGCATCGATCTTCCCATTGAAGTCCACAGTCATCTTCTGTTGTCCCTCCAAGATTTGTTGAATCATGGACTCCATCTTATTGTGCGTGCTGGATTTCACACAATAGATTACATGTTAAGAAATTCAAAAGAGGATGCAAAGATTCTAAGGTAAAACCGAAACAAAGATCCAAAGATGGAGTTTTATTAGATTTGTCGCGATAAGCTTTTTTTGGAGTACAAGTCTTTTTGCTAGGTAAAATTTCGGATCTCTTACAACTAAAATCCGAATCCTATTTATACAAATTTCTCGTAATCTATGCGTGAATCTCGAAAAATCTTCTCGTAGATTTTCCTTCCTTTTTCTTCTGACGGCGCTCTTCTCCACGAACCTTATTATTCTAGGGTAAAAGTCACTTCGGTCTTTCTTCGTGGGCTTGGGCTTGTACGCTGCTTTGGGCCTAAGGTTACTTCGTAAATTCGTTGCTCGGGCCGTCAAAAGAAAAGGTTGGTCTGGTTTATGCATGTCCCGGTTCGGGTCGGACTATGCACAGTTTATGTACGAAACGAGTCACCTCGGTTTATGCACGGTTTGTGCACTGAGGTGGTTTACTTCGGTTTGTGCACGTTTTGTGCACCAAGGTGATTCACTTCGGTCGTGCACGTTTTGTGCGCCGAGGTGATTCACTGAGGTCGGTCGATCGATCTTCAAACTTTCCGTTTGTTCTTCAACCTTTCCGATCCATCTTCCCGCTCGCAAAATTTCTGAGGTCAAGGTGATGTCTTCCTCTTCCACTCCCCGAACCGAGGTGATACCTGAAGAGTCGACGAATGAGCCCCGAGGTGGTTTGGGTTTGGACACTGCTTCTATTACTTCCCGAGGTGGGACAAGTGTTCACGTAACCTCTTTCCGATGTGACCCGGAGTCTAGAGCCTCTTCCTGTGACCGAGGTGAATCCACCCTTGATGACTCCGTTGGCTCCGTGGTTTCTCCGATGTTGTTGGGACGAAAGATAATTCCGTCGTCTGCTGATCGTTCGGATGGACCTTGTGCAGCAAGTCCTGCCGAGGCGAACGATTCTGAACTGATGCGTCTAGCCGAGGCTAGTAGTTCTAGACTCGTCGACGTAAAGCCCGAAGATGAGGATTGGGATTGGGACCTAGTTGTCGTGAGGCAAGAGCTGGATCAACTGATGTTGCTTTATAAGGGAAAGGCTCCCAAGCGGCGGAAGAAAAAGATAGTTGCTGACCCACCTGGTTCCTCTCTGTCTCAACACCCGTCTCTTTGGTGGACATTCGTACTCGCTTCGGAGTTAGCGAGGGAGTGGAATTTGAGCTTCCTTCTCCCACGGACCGAGCCGACAAGCCTCCTCCAGGTTACTTCACAGTGTACGAGGTCTTTCTCTCCGAATGCTGGTTATGGTTTCCAATCCCTTCGCTTATTTCCAATTCCTTCGCTTATTTCACTGAGCTCAATTGCCCATTTGGCTAGTCTTCTGGATTGGCTCGGGCTGTGTAGTATAGCTCGTAGCGGGAAGGACGTCAGGACTACGATGGAATGTGATTGGAAATATGGTCTTACCTTCCGTGCTGACATTACCACAGCGAGCGCCAATTTCTCCATTTGCGGATACCTTTTTTCTGCATCTGCCAGTGTCTGACTCACGTAGAACTCCGCTGACTGCGGTGTTGGAAACGGCGATGTATAAGTAGAGGGGCTCTCCCTCCACTGGCTTCGCGAGCACTGGTGGGGTAACTAGATACTATTTCAGCTCTTGGAAAGCCGCCTCGCACCTTTCTGTCCACTCGAACTTTTTGTTGCCTCGGAATGTGTCGTAGAAGGCTAGACACTTGTCGGTTGATCTTGAGATAAAGCAATTTAAGGCAGCGACGCGTCCTGTCAGCCGTTGTACTTCTCGTTTGTTTCTGAGCGAGGCCATTTGGATTAACGCATCGATTTGCTTTGGATTTGCCTCGATGCCTCGGCTCGTTACTAGATATCCGAGGAATTCTCCGGATGTCACCGCGAACCTGCACTTCGCCGGGTTGAGCTTCATGTTGTGGTGATTAAGCCGTTTGAAGCACTCCGTTAGATGGGTGATGTGGTCGCTTACTTCCAGCGATTTTACCAGCATATCGTCAATGTATACTTCCATCGTTTTTCCTAGTTGGTCGGCAAATATTTTATTGACCAATCGCTGATACGTTGCTCCGGCGTTCTTCAATCCGAACGACATCACTTTGTAACAGTAGATGCCTCGGTCGGTTATGAACGCTGTTTTTTCTCGGTCATCGGGGTTCATTAGGATCTGATTATACCCGGAAAAGGCATCCATAAACGAGAGGAGCTTATTTTCTGCAGTCGCCTCGACAAGGCGATCAATGTGAGGGAGAGGGAAACTATCCTTTGGACATGCCTTGTTCAGATCGGTGAAGTCTATGCATATACGCCATTTTCCGTTTTTCTTTTTTACGACCACCGGGTTCGCCAGCCAATCTGGATATTTCGCCTCGGTGATGGACTCAACTTTAAGTAATCTGTCCACCTCGTCATTCACCGCTTTAGCTCGTTCGGGTCCGAGTTTTCTTCTCTTCTGCTTTATAGGTTTGAAAGTTGGGTCCACGTTGATGTCGATCCCGGGCATATCTTCTGCGGACCAAGCGAAGGTGTTGATATTCTTCTTTAAAAAATCGATCAGCTCGATTCTGATCGTGTCATCTAGCTCGGCTCCCACTTCTACACATTTCTTCGGGTTCTCGTCGTCCAAGCATATGGATATCACCGGGGCGCACCGCGGCTGGTTTCCTCGGCCTGCTCGGCCTTCTGTAATTGCTAAAAAAGTTTTTTGGTGCCGGCCATCGCTTCCCGGTTAGTTTTTATTTTCTTATGGACGGTTTCCCCTTTGGCTTCGATTTTGGGGTTTCTTAGTTTGTGCTCGGTCATGAAGCATATTCGCGATTCCTTCTGATTTCCCCAAATCGTTCGGATCCCGTTGGATCCGGGAAATTTCAAACAGAGATGGTAAGTCGAGATTACGGCTCTCATCGAGTTAATCCACGGCGTTCCCATGATAATGTTGTAGACCGGGGGACCTTCGGTTACCGAGAAGTTGACGATTTTAGTCACGTCTTCTGCTAGGACCGGCAGTCTGATCGTTCCTGTCGTCATGGTCGTTTCTCCAGAAAATCCAGTCAAAGGGCTTGGGATCAGTATTATTTCTGACATATCGATTCCCATTTTAGTTTAGGTCTCTCTAAAAATGACGTCTACCGAACTCCCGGTATCGATCAGGATTCGGGCTACGTCGTGGTCTTTTACTATCAGCTCGATTACCAGGGGGTCGTTGTGCGGTTTGTCTATGCTCGGGCGATTTTTTGGCTGGCTCGGCTGACTCGGTATCACTTGATTCTTGTTTGCCGACTTCGCTGATCCGAAGCGTTGGTCTAAGATTCGGAATTCCTCCTCCTCGAGTATGAAATCTGATGCTCGATGCATGGCGTCTTGGATGGTTTGGTGTTTGTTGCGCCAGATCTCTTTCCGAAATTCTGATTTGTACCACAGAGATTTCTTCAAATCTTCAAGTGCTCCTTTATCGCTCACTTCTCCTACCTTGGACATTACCGCTTTGAAGCGCCCCATGAATGTCCTCAATGGTTCAGTCGGTCCTTGGGATAACGTCCAGAGGTCGGCGTCGGATACGCCTCGGTTCATGAACATGGAATACTGCTTCATGAACTCGGTGCAGAGGTCTTTGAAGTTACCGATTGAATTACGCTCGAGTCTAGAATACCATTCGAGAGCCGGTCCTTAGAGATTTTCGACGAACAGGAGACAGTATCCCGCATCCCGCTCATTTTCTTTGAGTGTGGATCGTGCCATCGCCGTACGGAAAGTTCTAATAGGTCCCTTTGGATCAGTCGTTCCTTCGTAAGTTGGGAGGCGAACCTTTCCGGGGTCCGATACTCTTGCTTCGGTGATACACGCTGTGAACGGCGTCATCTGAGCTTCCTCTAGCATAAAGTCGATCTCGGGCGCCACGCTCTCTGCCTTGTGTACCTGCGATCGAATTGCTCTCACCTGCGCGTTTGCTCTGGTCAGGTCAGCTCGGATCACGTCAAGGGCGTTGCCTCGGCTTGCCGAACTAGGTTCGGTAATCCCACCTTGGTTTCTAGCTCGGGGCTCATCTTGGTATTGCGTCTGTTCGACCCACAGGAGATTTTCCTCTTCCTCAGTCAAGGTTTGATCTCGCTCCGAGCCGAGGATGTCTCCCGACGTTCCATCTTGCAGTACCTCGGCGATGGTCGCATTATGTCGTGCTGTCGGCGCTTCAGCTACCTCACCTCTGGTTTCCGTGGTGGCCGCCAAACTGTCGGTAGGCCCGCATAAGCCTCCGTCGCCGACTCTTCCTCGGATTAGACGTGGCGGTTCAGTGATGTTGGGCCTTGTGGCTGCGGGAGTCCGTTCTTCGGAAAGGTACTGTGACTGGAAGTTTCCCGAGCCTCCTGCTCGGCAGTTGTTCACTCCTGGGGTTGCAAAGTTGAGCGCCATCGGGTTAAGGCCGAGCCGTCTAATACTAGTAGATGGATTCAACATGGGAGTCAGGCTCCCGATTCGATGGCTTTGAGCTCGACTCTCCGTTGTGAGGTCTTCGAGAGTTTTGCCTTGCTCCGCCGTCTTTTTTGCCAACCCCGTCATCATCTCCGCCAAGGACGCAAAGATCGTCTCGGCTTGCGCCGGTGCTTGCTGAGTAGCGTTGAGCGCTCCGTCTCCTGCGGGAAGATTCGCTCCGGTTCCGTCAGTGATGATCCCGATGCGGTGGTGTTGTCGGCATCGATGGCTCTGGTGGTCATCTCTTCAGATCTGGATCGTCTCGGTTCTCGGTGTAAGAATTCTCTTTTGCCCTCCCCCTTCTAGCGTCAAATTGTGCGTGCTAGATTTCACACAATAGATTACCTGTTAAGAAATTCAAAAGAGAACTCAAAGATTCTAAGGTAAAACCGAAACAAAGATCCAAAGATAGAGTTTTATTAGATTTGCTGCGATAAGCTTTTTTTGGGGTAAAAGTCTTTTTGGTAGGTAAAATTTTGGATCTCTTACAACTGAAATCTGAATCCTATTTATACATCTTTCTCGTAATCTATGCGTGAATCTCGAAAAATCTTCTCGTAGATTTTCCTTCCTTTTTCTTCTGACGGCGCTCTTCTCCACGAACCTTATTCTTCTAGGATAAAAGTCACTTCGGTCTTTCTTCGTGGGCTTGGGCTTGTACGCTGCTTTGGGCCTAAGGTTACTTCGTAAATTCGTTGCTCGGGCCGTTAAAAGAAAAGGTTGGTCTGGTTTATGCATGTCCCGGTTCGGCTCGGACTATGCACAGTTTATGTACGAAACGAATCACCTCGGTTTATGCACGGTTTGTGCACCGAGGTGGTTTACTTCGGTTTGTGCACGTTTTGTGCACCGAGGTGATTCACTTCGGTCGTGCACGTTTTATGCGCCGAGGTGATTCACTGCGGTCGTGCACGTCGTGTACACCGAGGTGATTCACTTCGGTCGGGCATGTTTTGTGCGCCGAGGTGATTCACTTCGGTGTCTTGTGTGCGAATCATGCATGGTAAAGAAATTACGTTCCATACTTAGCATTTTCTTTGATTGATTTCGCCTGGGTGGAAACCGACCCCAACACTTATTGTCTCGAGCAGGAGGATTCTGGTAAGAAGAAGAACCATAAGTTCTATTGAAGTTGTTGCTCTGAAAAGGCTTCTGGTAAGAAGAACCATAGCTTTGTTGATTGTTGAACCTCTGTCCTTGAAAACCAGCTCCATTGATGTAATTGACTTCTTCTTGCTCTGGCTCAAAGGTCTCCACTTCTGCAAAGTGGACTTGCTTCTTGTTTACCAATAGGTCCAGCTTCCTGTTGACCTCAACAATTTGGCTTCCTCCAGTTACACCAGCGTGTTGTCTCCTCTCTAAATCTGCGTTCTTGGTGTTGTTGCAAGAGGCTAAATTCTCTATAAGCACCATCGCGTCCTCTGGGTATCTGGTGTTGAAATTACCATTGCTTGCAGCATCTAAGGCCATCTGGTATCTCCAAATCTCGGTAAAAGATACCGAGAAGCTGCGGCTCGCTGAAACCGTGGTGTGGGCAGTCCCTCTGGTACGCCTTGAATCTCACCCAAGAAGCTTTGAATGCTTCAGTGGGTCGTTGGAAGAATGTCGTGATCTTCGTCCTCAGATCCTCAGATCTTGAATCATCGAAGAAATTGCATAAGAATGCATTCTTAGTGTCCTCCCAAGTGGTCAAGGATCATGGATCCAACTGCTTCAGCCAGTATGATGCATCTCCAGCAAGCGAGTAGGGGAAAAGCTTGCAGAAGAGATAATCATATGTGACTCCATTGGCCTTGATGCTTGATG
>JAHZTW010000003.1:52026785-52111408 GCA_020283515.1 Alliaria petiolata | reverse complement strand
AAAGTAGACAAAAAAGATTCGTCTGGGAAAGTTTCGGCGAGCTTCACCGAACCAACACGTCGAACTGAACTCCTGGACATTTGGTTCGGTGAGCATCGTCGAACGGTGTCGTCGAACCGGGCTTCAATGCCTTGATCCGTCTTCTCGCGTCTGGGTAAGTTTCGGCGTGACTCGTCGAACCGTCTCGCCGAACGGTCGTCCTGGAGGAAAGTTTTGGCGTGCCTTCGTCGAACAATCTTGCCGAACGGATGTCCTGAAGGAAAGTTTCGGCGAGCTTCACCGAACCAACACGTCGAACCGAACTCCTGGACATTTGGTTCGGTGAGCATCGCCGAACCATGTCATCGAACCGTCCTCAGAATTCCTCTTCTCCATCTTTTTGGCAACTTCTTGCTCTTCCAAGTGCTGTGCCATTCCTTTCCAACTCCATTGTTGCCTCCACAGCATCCATGTTACCTGATCAAGACTCCAAATGCACCTAAACATGCAAGGACTATGAAAAAATACTCTAGGACTCTAAATGATACAATGCAACACAATGAAGCTATATTAGACTCCTAAATGATGAGAAACTTATACTAAACGGATGCTAAAATGATGCAAAATATAGACATATCAGGCAAGAACGAAAGAACTCCAAGGCATGATGGTAATGACAGAAGAGTGTAGCGCCATTATCCAGAAGAAGGTAGTGCCGAACAAGCTAGACGATCCGGGAAGCTTCACTCTCCCATGTTCAATTGGTCCACTCACATTCAACAATTGCCTTTGCGATCTAGGGGCGAATGTGAGCCTCATGCCACTGTCAATAGCCAAACTACTGGGTTTCACATCATACAAGCCAAGCAGAATACCTCTGATATTGGCAGACCGTTTTGTAAGGTTGCCCAAGGGACTACTCGAAGACGTTCCCATCCGGATCGGCGATATCGAGGTGCCAACCGATTTTGTGGTGTTCGAAATGGACGAAGAACCGCGAGATCCTCTTATTCTTGGGAGACCTTTCCTAGCCACGGCAGGGGCAGTAATTGATGTGAAGAAAGACAAGATTAAGCTAAATCTTTTAAAGGTTATCGTCCTCAAGTTCGACATTAAAGAGGTGATGAAGAAACCTATTATAGGAGGGAAAGTCTTTTGGGTGGATGCAATGGATAAGCTAAACGATGAACTTTTTGAGGAACTTTCCTTTAAAGACCTATTGCTAGTTGCCTTGACAAAGGAGAAGAAGCAGCACGGGCATATGGAACAGGAGAGCGAGGTCTATGTTATGCATCTGGATCCAAGGAAGGCCATTGAAGATGATGGATATCCAGAGGACCTGGAGCATGGAAAACATAAAATCGCCTGGAAAACAAAAGAAGGAACATATCGAGGTCAAGCCGATAGGGGTACAACGAGCTCGGACGGTCAAGGCATAAGAGGAGATTGGAGCGAACTTGACGCTCCGAAACTTGAGCTCAAGCCACTACCTGATGGGCTAAGGTACGCTTTATTGGGACTAAACTCCACATATCCAGTTATTGTTAATGAAGATCTAAGTGATGATGAGTTAAATTCACTCCTAAAGGAGTTGAGAAAGTATAGGAGAGCTCTCGGGTACTCACTAAGTGACATCAAGGGTCTCTCTCCTACGCTTTGCACTCATAGGATTCACTTAGTAGATGAAAACACCTCCTCTATTGAACACAAAAGGCGTTTAAACCCAAATTTAAAAGAAGTGGTCAAGAAAGAAATTTTAAAACTTTTAGAAGCTGGCGTGATATACCCCATCAGTGATAGTACTAGGGTATCTCCTGTTCATGTGGTACCTAAGAAAGGGGGTATCACTGTCGTAAAAAATGAAAAGGAGGAATTGATCGCTACTAGGACCATAACCGGTCATAGGATGTGTATTGATTATAGAAAACTTAATTCAGCCACTAGAAAAGACCATTTCCCCCTCCCTTTTATCGACCAAATGCTGGAACGGCTAGCTAACCATCCATACTATTGTTTTCTGGATGGGTATAGCGGCTTCTTCCAGATACCGATTCACCCAAACGACCAAGAGAAAACCACTTTCACATGCCCGTATGGTACCTTTGCATATCGAAGGATGCCATTTGGGTTATGTAATGCACCAGCAACCTTTCAAAGATGTATGATTTCTATTTTCTCTGATCTTATAGAGGAAATGGCAGAAGTATTTATGGACGACTTCTCTGTGTATGGTTGCTCTTTTGCTGTCTGTTTGTCGAATTTGTGCAGGGTCCTTAAGCGATGTGAAGAGACAAACTTGGTATTGAATTGGGAGAAATGTCATTTCATGGTCAGAGAAAGGATTGTGCTTGGTCACAGAATATCGGGGAGAGGTATCGAGGTTGATAAGGCGAAAATAGAGGTCATGGTGCATTTGAAGCCACCCACCACAGTGAAAGAATTCTGTAGCTTCCTTGGGCATGCAGGCTTCTATAGGAGGTTCATCCGTGATTTCTCCAAGATCGCTAGGCCACTCACCAAGCTCTTATGCAAGGAAGCCGAGTTTACCTTCGATGAAGATTGCCTCCAAGCGTTCAACACAATCAAGGACGCACTTGTGAGTGCTCCCATAGTCCAAGCTCCTGATTGGGACCTTCCATTCGAGATTATGTGTGATGCGAGCGATTACGCCGTGGGAGCTGTTCTCGGACAAAGGAAAGACAAAAGGTTACACGTGATCTACTACGCAAGCCGCACGCTAAACGATGCCCAAGTAAGATACGCCACGACCGAGAAGGAGTTATTGGTAGTTGTGTTTGCCTTCGAGAAATTCAGAAGCTACTTGGTGGGGTCAAAAGTGATTGTTTACACGGATCATGCTGCCCTAAGGTACATCTATGCGAAAAAGACACCAAGCCGAGACTATTAAGGTGGATCCTCTTGCTACAAGAGTTCGATATGGAGATCCTAGACAAAAAGGGAGTAGAGAATGGTGTAGCCGATCACCTGTCCCGGATGAAGATAGATGATTTGGTTCCTATCAACGATGCCTTACCAGAGGAACAACTCATGATAGTGGATGTCCTTGGGGGGATATACTGAGTGAATCAAAGTATAGAGACGGTAGCCAACATGGAAGAGAACACCATTCCTTGGTACGCGGATTATATCAATTACTTGGTAAGCGGAGATGTGCCAAACGACCTTGATCCTTACCGAAGGAAGAAATTTTTCAAGGAGATTAACTACTTCTTCTATGACGAGCCGTATCTTTTCAAAAGAGGAATAGATGGGGTCTACAGAAGGTGTATATTGATAACTAGCTTGTTCTCAGTGATTATCAAATCCTAAGCATAGTCATGTCATTGTAATACTTTAGGATGTCAATCCAACCTTGGGGTGAAAGATAATAAGAATACAAGAAATTTAAGAAGCTAAGCAAAATTTGAGTTAAATGGGTGAAGAATTCTAAAACAATTACTTGCGGTTTTTAAACAGACATGAAAACTATTTTACAATCCCTACAGAAGGGTTATACAAGTGCTAGATAACTCCTAAACAATAAAACAACCGATCTAAAAATTTAATAAAATTCAATTCTAAAACCGGATTAATTAGCAAGATTTGATGGTGAGTAGCAAGATTTTAAAATAAACTATTTCTAAAAATCAAACAATTACCAACTCAACAACAGATAATAAAAATAAGATTCTAAGCAATTTTTAAAATAATAAAAATAGTAAAAATACAATTTTACAAATTTATAAAACTATATTGCATACTTAAACTATTTATGAGATATTTAATTAAGATAAATAAACACAAAACTAAAGGGAAATGGTTTTTGGTTTGTAAAATATTAAAAACAGATTCTAGGTTGGGAATCATTCTTAGGGAGGTTGAAGATTCGAACTTGGGGTTTAAAAACATTGATTTTACTCTTTTAGTAATTTCTCTAAACCTTAAGAAACCAATTTAGATTTATCCATGATGTGTGGCATAAATCCTTTCTTCACCCTTTCCTCCTAACCCATGATGTGTGGTGGAAAGAAAAGGTGAAGAACATTAAGAATGGATCTTCAAAGAAATGGTTTAACTAGCTCCCTAAGCATCCATGATGTGTTGGAAAGGATGAGCTAGTCTCTTGGATTTGGTTTTAAGGGATTTCCTAAGTCTTGTTAGGATAAGGAAATCCCTAGATTAAAGAGATCTCGTTAGAGAGTCTCTAGACCTTAAAACCCCCAAATCCAAGAAGAGAATTTAAATGAAGAACAAGATAAAAACAAAACCAAGATTTTAATCTCCAACCTCCTTAATCATCCCAACCTCAAACCTTAGGCGGTTTACTCACAAATCATGTTCTTATCTCTTTTAAACATAAGTTTAGAGTTAAAGAACATGATTGATGAGGTTAAGAAGAAAAAGTTTGAAATCAGAATTATTTAGATACTCGCTATAAAAATACAAGAGTTTTTACAAAGATCTAAGTAAGAATTAAGAAGAAAGATCTGACATTATAATATCTTAAACATTTGATATATAATAAAAATAATGATTTTAACAATTGGCTTAAACAAGAATTAAGAAAAAAGACTTGACTTTAGAATAACTTAAATACGAAATTTATATAATAAAAATAAGAGTTTTTAAAGAACTAAATAAGAAGAACTATAGAACTCAAGAACAAAGGAAAACTTACAAGAACACTAAGAAGACTTATAAGAGATAATATAAAGACTTGATGAAAAACTGAATATCTTTTACAAGCACATAAACACTCCTTATATAGAGTTTTAAACATGGCTCTTGGCCTTAAGAGAGGGGTTAAGGGGCAAGAGACAAGGGGCAAGAGACAAGGGACCTATCTAATCGCACTTACTTAAAGCATAAAAACTTTTATGACTCAGCTTCCTCATTGTTCGCGTGGTACGTTGGGTCGATCGGTCTTGGTTCGAGTCAGTTGGTAGATCTTTGACTCGATTAGTGTTTAGTTTGGGTGGTCCAGTCGATCGGCTAGTCGATCTACTTCGGATCGGCTCATCTTGGTCGATCATGCAGTCGATCTATTCCTAGATCGAGTAGTTCTGCTCGATCTTCCTCTCGATCTCAGCTGGATCGACTGGTCTTGGTCGATCTTGAAGTCGATCTTTGCTCCTTCTCTTTTGTCCAAGTTTCCTTTTGATTCCTGCCAACTCTTATGCTCTTCTTTCATCTTCTTGTTAATGCTCAGCATCCATCACAGCTCCAAGTACTCTAAACAGCCTGAAAAAGATGCAAATATGTAAGAAACCATGCAAATGCTAATGCAAAGTGTTCTAGGACTTAAAATGGTACAAATGATGCAAAATAGTCTATTATGAATGATGTATGCATGAAAAACCTATTCTAAATGCAAGCTAAATATGCGAAATATATGAGTATATCATGTATCAAAGGGAGAAGCGAAAGGAATCATGTTCCATTGCCACGGTTCAGCCTATGGTGGGCACTTTGCCACGTTCAAAACCGCAACAAATATCCTACACGCAGGATTCTGGTGGCCAAGTTTATTCAGAGACACTCACGAATATGTCTCCTCTTGCGAAGCGTACCAAAGAAAGGGGAACATCAGCAAGCGAGACGAAATGCCGCAGAACCCGATATTGGAAGTCGATATCATTGACGTTTGGGGGATAGACTTCATGGGATCATTTCCATCCTCTTACGGAAATAAGTATATACTGGTCGCGGTTGATTCGTCTCAAAATGGGTGGAAGCCGTTGCCAGCCCTACCAATGATGCAAAGGTGGTACTAAAGCTATTCAAGTCAACCATCTTCCCAAGGTACGAGATTCCAAGAGTAGTGATAAGTGACGGTGGTAGTCATTTTATCAACAAGCTGTTCGAAAACCTCCTGAAGAAGCACGGGGTAAAGCATAAGATAGCTACCCCATACCATCCGCAAACAAACGGGCAAGTCGAGGTATCCAATCGCAAGATCAAGGCGATATTGAAAAAAACGGTTGGAGCAACAAGAAAAGATTGGTCAGCAAAATTGGATGACGCTCTGTGGGCATACCGAACTGCCTTCAAAACGCCAATAGGAAGATCTCCATACGCACTTCTATATGGCAAGGCATGTCACTTGCCCGTGGAACTCGAATACAAGGCTCTATGGGCCATCAAACTTTTAAATTTTGACATCAAGACAGCTCAAGAGAAGAGGCTAGTAAACCTACATGAGCTAGAAGAAATCCGTTTTGAGGCATTCGAGAGCTCGCAGATCTACAAGGAGAAAACAAAAGCCCTCCAAGACAAGAAAATCAGACCGAAAGAGTTCGCACCAGGAAATCAAGTGCTGCTGTACAACTCAAGGCTAAGATTGTTTCCTGGAAAGTTGAAATCGCGATGGTCCGGACCATACACGATCAAAGAAGGATTGCCGTATGGAGCTGTGACACTGGTAGGAAAGGATAGAGCGGATCACACAGTAAACGGGCATAGACTGAAACCATATTTGGGGAATGAAGAATACCAAGTTTTAGAAGCAACCGTGGTCCGTCTCGAAGACCCCAACAAGGCCTAAACGACTTGGAAAAGTCAAGCTATGAGACTTTAAACAAGCGCTCTTGGGAGGCACCCCAAGCTTATCCTTTTACATTGTTTTACTGTTTTCTCTTTACTTTGCAATTCTCGAAAATAATTACTAGTAGAATCGGTGCTTTAGATATAAGGACATGAGATATCGGGGAACCATAACGGGAAGAAGACTGGGAGAACTGGTCATTTCAGGCATGAAACCCATGTACCAGCTAATGTGGATGACGAATCCTCAGATACCGGGTTGAAGCCACGGTCTAAAGCCGATATGGAATTACGACCTGGCCAGGACAAACGGGTTCACCCCGTAATGAACCAAGTGCCATAACCAGAGGTACCACTCCAAACCATTGTACATAAGCATTTCCATTTCTTTATTTTTTCTGCTTTTTGTTTGAAAATTTTCGCATCATCTTAGGGCCGTATTCTTCCTCTCTTCTATCACACAGGGACTGTGTGATTTAAGTTTGGGGGTGTAGTACGTAGTTATGCATCATTTAGAATAATCATTGCATTCGTAAAACTTGCATAGAAAAACACAAAACAAAAAAAAAATTTGAAACATTTTCCATAAAAATATTCATGTAGTTGCATCTCCATTTTAGGATCGAGTCTAGATGCATTCATTTAGGATTCATAAGCATTTGCATAAGGTGTTAAGTATAGTGAATCCTTGTAAATAGCCATTTTTAAGTCATGAATTCAATGCCTTAGTTCTTGTTTGTTTGATGCATTTTGAATTAGACTGAGCTTAAGGCAGCACCACATTTGGAATTTGTCTTGTGAAATTTGGTTTTGACTTGATGCATTGCGACTTGAACCATTTCCCTAATGAACTTGAACCGTTAATTTGGAAATTTTAATTATCTCGTTCATATTTGTCGAATAGCTCATGGATTTCACTTGGACTTTCTTTCCCTTTTTTACCACCCTCTTGCTAGTCCAAGTACCAGACCAAACCCCAAACCAAGACCTTTGTTTTTAAACCATAAACACTTTTATGAGAGCATGTGAGACCTTTGCACCATTTTCGAATCTTCTTTGGCAAAAAGTGTTGGGTTTAGACTGACAAGGTTGGATTTCCATGTGGACGTTGGCTCACATCTCGGGTCAACACTAGGTTAGGTGGTGTAAAATCCGAAATCGGCTACATACCGAAATAGGAAGTCGATATTACTGGGTAGACTAGGAAAAAGGGGGGGGTGTATTTCGATTGATCACATATTGACAGAAGGGAAAAGGAAAGATACCGAGGAGTCAGATGGGGACACATATTAAGGAGATGGCGACACCAAAAAGGATTGGAAACAAAAGAAGAAAAAGGCGATTCCAAAAGAAAGCAAAAGAAGGCCAATCAACAAAGTCTTAATCCGGCCAACAACACCAAAGGTGAAATGCAAGGAACGCAACAAAGAAGCCAGCAAGCCGAAACCGATCTCCAACAAAGAAGAAGTCCCCAGAAATGACCAGGAAAGGTAAAATCGAGGAGCAATAACGGGATTAAGGCGAAATGCCAAGAAGAAGGGTAGCTTAGGAGGGAGCAATTTAGACTAGGGTAGGAAACAAAATAGATGTTCTGGGTAGATGGTAGTCTAGCCTTGTATGCATCCATTGGTTTTTACCCTTAGCATTTTGCATTAAGAAGGTTCCTTTCAAGAGTGATCCCATTAAACACTTAACCCGTTCGCACTACGAGTTCATACTTAGCTCGTGACCTTACCCTGAGCCAAATGAGTTAGTTGACAGGCGTGAATGAGATCCACTTTTTAATTTCATAATGAATGTGAAAGGGAATTGGGAATTTGAATGTGCATCTAAGTTGGGATTGATTTTGCTTGATTATTGTGATGAAGGTGGCTAAGGCTTTCTGGATAGGTAGAATTCGACTTGCATCATAGAAACCTGAACTTAGACATTGAGTTGATTTCTTTTAAATGGCGTTTTGGATTCAAACTTACACCTTTATTTTAAAAAACCTCACCCCTCCGGTTGGCTTTTGCTTGAGGACAAGCAAAAAGGCAAGTTTGCGGGTGTTGATATCTCTGTAAATTGCATGTTTTTAGTACATGTTTCATGATAGTTAGGACTTCATTCTTGCACTTTAGTCTTAGTTTTCATCACGTTTTCACTCATGTTAGGATTAGATGCATTAGGTTAGTTTTTTGCATAGTCTTGCATGTTTGGAGTGTTTTCTCAGGTGCTTAGGATGGTCCGAAGAAGAAACCAAGGAAAGAGATCTTGGATGGAGGACAAATAGGCAATATCGAGCGTGGATCACGACTTTGTAGCCGATATGGACAAGCGCGAGATGAACCTTGACGAGTAGCAGCGACTTGATCCCGAAAGAGCCACCTCGGAGCGAAGATCCAACAAGAGCATTTAATGAAGACGGATATCGGAGCAAGAAAACGGGAAGCACCCGATTCAAGTTACAAGGAAGGCAAGCCTTCGCGACATGATCCCGAAACACTTGCCCGATACGGAGCCTGCCCGAAGATTTGGAACAGTTAGCGTTTCGGCTTATCCTTTAGAGGGGGAAGAATGCTTTTTGATTATTTTATTTTCTGTTTTCTCTTTCAACCCAAGAACTATCTTTGTATTTTCGCCATTGAGAAGCCTTTTTATCCCTATGGATCGTGAGGATTCTCTAATGGTGAATGAGTAGTCTAAATCGGTTTTGGGGCAAGGATAGGGAAAATAAGTTAAAGTTCAAGTCTTTGATGCAGATCTATGCTTAATCTACCTTAATCCTTTCTTATTTGATACTATTAATGCTTAGTCATCTTCGCTATTTGACCTCTGCCAACGAGCTTCTTCAAACAAACGCCATGTTTGAATGTTTGCAAGGACAAATCTCATAAGAGATTCGCTCATCCTAGCCTAAGGTATTAGATGCCTAGGGAGCGTTTTGGCATAGTAGAGTTGTTTATTCAAGCTTGCTGTTTTCATGGATCACTACGCGATAGCGAGGTTAGGTCGTGAGACAGCAAAGAGATTTATACCGCGAAAGTGGATTTGACTAAGTTCAGAACTCTGCGCTAAACGATTAGCCCTATAGGGAGTGACTCTAGCATCAAAGGAAGGATCTTTAACATATTAGACCCGAAACAAATTCTTTGCCCCTTGAACCGATTCTTATTTTTCCCTTTGCAAATTCGTTTTTTTAGCTACTTTACCTTCAAATTCCTTAGCAATATTTAGTTTCAATACTTGTCTTCCCGTTATCGTTATAATCTTAGTGATAAATCCTTGCCATTTCAACGATTTAATCTATCTTAGCTTGTAAAAGAATATCATGAATGCGGTACATTGAATTCTCCCATCGGATTGATAAGATCCATAACCTATACTACATTCGGTTTTAAGTAGTAGGTCATTGGTTGAGTAGAACCCAGATAAAAACCTACTTATCAGAATGCAGTGATCTTTGTCCTCAGCTCTTCGGATCTTGCATCATCCAAGAAGTTGCATAAGAATGCATTCTTTGTTTCTTCCCAAGTGGTCAAGGATCCTGGATCCAACTGCTTTAGCCAGTATGATGCATCTCTAGCAAGCGAGTATGGAAAAAACTTGCATAAAAAATAATCATAGGACACTCCATTAGCCTTTATGCTTGATGCCAAGTCCTCAAATCTTTCAATGTGTTCCATAGGATGTTCATTGGGAAGACCATGAAAAAGATGTTGAGCTACAAATGTGTAGTAAACAGACTTCAGCTCGAAATCACTCCCCTGGAATACAGGAGGACGAATCGCAGCTCTATTAGCATAGAACTGGTATGGTCTGTTTTATTCACCAAGTGTTCTTCCGCGTCAAACGTCTGCATGTGCGGCTTGTATCGGTTGCTCGATGATAACTGCGCCATTATCGTCAAGTCTCTGGCCACGATTGTTTCTCCTATTGCCGTCCAGATCCGTGAAGTTACCAGCCTCATCACGAATCATAATCACAGGCTCAGCCATCTCTGTTTGCGCAGGGTGTCGATCGACGCTAGTGTTGGTGTCGATCGACGCTCTTGCAGATTTTCGGTTTGTGCGTTCGAGACGGTCGAGTTCCTGGTTGAGTGCGATTAGCTCCTTCTCTTTGTTGCTTCTGGTAATGCGGTTGGGCATGCACCTGCAACCAAAAATAAGAAACTAAATCAATATCCGAAAATAAAAACAAAATCTAGTCAAAATCCTAATACTAGATTCCGTAGGCAGCTATTACTTCCCCGGCAACGGCGCCAAAAAGATGATAGGGTCAAAGTTTTAACCAAATAAAACACTGCAAGTGCACATCAAATGCAATTGAAGTATAAGGGGTTATCGAATCCCAAAGGAAGTAGATGCTACACTATGGTTTCTAAGTTCAGATTATGCTTGATCAATCAAATAAAGTAAATTAAACTACTAATTAACCAGAAACGGAATCAAAAGTGGATTAAAGTTCTGGAGACTAAGGCGCTAGACAAGGATAATTCTCAGGTGAATCCAAATTGCAGGTCTAGACAGAATGTTAGGAAATATGAAGAACTGTTCTTGAACTCGAAACACAATAATAAAATCAACCAACTCTCGCTGCGAATATTATCTATGTCTAAACCCTGGAATCCCAAATCTCTTTGCAAATTCTAACAATTCAAACAAGCATTAAAGTTCAGGTTCGATTGTTCACAAAATCCCTAAACCAAATCTCTTTGCGAATAGGTATTTTGCTCATCTAACATTAGTTCAGGCAATCAATAATACTCTCGCATCTATTAATCAACTTAAGAACAGATTTTAGGTCATGAAGCTAAAATCAGCATTAAACACATATCCAGATGAAGAACTCTAATGATTTTTCCCTAACAAATTTATTCAACCTAGCAATTCATCAATCACCATTGAAAAACCCTAAACCTAACAAGCAAACTACTCAGACATGATTAATGAAACACAAATCATAACTTGAATAGAAAGCATAAAATAAATCAATAAAAACAAAGGAGTTCCAAATCTGCTCTGAAGGAGTCAAATTCTTCTCTCCAAAAACTCAATAAAAATCTCTCTCTAAAATCTTGTGTCTGTAAGCCTAAACAATGGCTATGCAATCCTATTTATAGGCTCATGTTCGAATCTTCAATTCCTTGGAAGATTAGGAAAAGTCTTGGAACTTTCCTTTTCTGCAAAATTCTGGAAACTTCACGTCTTTGGAATAGGAAAACCTTGTGTCGATCGACACTAGGCTGTGTCGATCGACACCCGTCGTGGATCTTCAATCCGACTTCAACACTTCGTGACTTCATTCCATTATGCTCCAAAATGTATCCAAATCTCAAATTTAGCTCCAATTGTACATGAACCTGCAAAGACTCTAATAGGACTATAAAAGACCAAAACATTTCTATAAATAAGACTTATATCATGGTCAAAACCCGGTAAAAACCATGATATATAGGGGGTTTTAAAGTCTAGAGATTCTCAAAGGAGATCTCTTTAATCTTAGGGATTTTCTTATCCTAACAAGACTTAGGAAATCCCTTAGAACCAAATCCAAGAGACTAGCTCATCCTTTCCCAAACGCCATGGATGCTTAGGGAGCTAGTTAAGCCATCTTTTAAGATCCAAGCTTCATGTTCTTCACCCTATCTTTGCACCACACATCATGGGTTGGGTTAGGAGGAAAGGGTGAAGTAAGGATTTACACCACACATCATGGATAAATCTAGTAATGGCTTCTTAAGGCTTAGAGATAGCACTAACGTGTGTAAAATTATGTTTTCAAAACCCCAAGTTCGAATCTTCAACCTTCCTAAGAATGAATCCCAACCTTGAATCTGTTTTAAACTTTCGAAAACTTAAAACCATTTTCTTCTTGTTCAAGGCTAATTATTTTCACTAAAATTCTCCTAGATAGCTTAATAATGCAATAGAGTCTTCTAAATTTGTAAAGTTATGTTTTTGCTAGTTTTTGTATTTTAGAAATTGCCTAGAGTCTTATTTTATTGTCTGGTATTGTGTTAGTAGTCGTTGGATTTTTAGAAATAGTTTTCGAAAATCTTGCCACTTACCTAAACATTGTCTAGTTTATCCGGTTTTAGATTTTGATTTTATAAAATTAGTAGATCGGTTGTTTAATCGTTTAGAAATCATCTAGTAGTTGTATAACCCTTCAGTAGGGATTTTAAAATAGTTTTCGTGGCTGTATAATCACTGCAAGTAATTTTCATCGGATTGTTCACCAATTAACCCGAATTCTGCTTAGCTTTACTTGAATTCTTGTATTCTTGGTACCTTTCACCACCCCAATTTGGATTGACTCCTGAAGTATTACAACAACAAAAGAGACATTAGGATTTGATTAGAAAACCATGAAAAAGTTCTCTTATCAAATGGCGCCGTTGCCAAACTAGGGTTTTAAGTGAAAGTATTAGGATTTGGAGTTTAGTAGAGACTAAGTTTTTATTTTGCATTTTGTTACAAATTTTTCTAATTTTCTACTTGTGTTTTCAGGTATATGAACCTGAGGTCTAGAGGTGACAACAACTTACTCACGCCACTAGACAACATCCATCAACTTGGAAGTGCAAGGTATAGGAGGGAAAGGCAACTCGAAATTCAAGAGTACAATCAAGAGGTAATGGCTGACCACGACCAGGTGGATGTCCCATCTCAACATGTTGCTGCTGACAGAGGCAATGGACACCCTTACCACCCTCCAAGAGCACCACGAATCATTGGTGCAGGTGATGCACCAAACACCCACACTAATCAGTTTGGCATCACTCCACCACCTGTGCAAAATAGCAACTTCAAGATCAAGTCTGGATTTGTCTCTATGGTCCAGAACAGCAAGTTCCATGGCCTGGCAATGGAAGACCCACTGGAGCACTTGGACAACTTCGAACAAGTGTGTGGAATGATCAAGATAAACGGCATATCGGAGGATAGCTTCAAGCTACGGCTTTTTCAATTTTCTCTTGGGGACAAAGCCAGACATTGGGAGAAGACCGTACCTCAAGGCACCATCACGTCATGGGTTGAATGCAATAAAGCCTTCCTGTTAAAGTTCTTCTCAAGTACAAGAATAACTCGGCTAAGAAGTGAGATAAGCGGTTTTACACATAGGCAAAATGAGACCTTTAGAGAAGAAATGGAGAGGTTCAAGGACTATATCATTCAGTGTCCTCACCATGACTTCACTGAGGAGACACTCTTGAGCACAATATCCCGTGGAGGCTTGCCAAAAATTCGCATGTTACTAGACACGGCAAGCAAAGGGAATTTTCTTGGACAAGACGTGCAAGAGGGCATGAAGCTGATTGAAAACTTGGCTTTGAGTGATGGTAACTATTCTGAGGATTATGACCGAGCACCAAGGGGTCATGAGCTGGAGGCACACAAGAAGGAGCTGAAATCACTCCATGAAAAAATTGACAAGATGATGCTTGCTATTCAAAAACATGTCCACTTCGTTGGTGAAGCCGCGAAATTGTTCCAAGAGAGAAATGAAGAGGAGTTTGAGGAAGCGAATTGGGTTGGTGGCCAAGATTATCCTAAGCCACAGGGCTATGCTCCAAGGTATCAAGGCAACAACAACAACTTGTCTTATAGAAGCACCAATGTGGAAAATCCAAAGGACCAAGTGTACCCTCCACAACAAAGCAATCAAGGCAAACCGTTTGTTCCTTACAACAAAGGTGGATTTCCACAAAACAGTGGGTATCAAGGGCAAAGACAAGGCAACTACCAAGGACACCAACAGCAAGGGAACAAAGCTTACCCTCCTGGTTTCGTGCCACAGCAACAACAAGTTCAAGCCCCACCTCAAGATCCGGTACAAGCTATGTTCCAACAACTACTCCAAGGCCAAGCATCTACAAATCAAAAATTTGTTGATATGAACAATCGGCTGGACTCTTCTCTTACTGAGGTCTCTACACAGATCAGCAACATCAACAACAAGATTCGACAGCTAGAGAAAGGAAAAGCTACTACAAGTGGTCATGCTAGTTTACCCGGCCAATGTGAAACAAATCCAAAGGAGTATGCGAATGTGATCACTCTAAGGAGTGGAAAGGAGGTAGCACCATGGTATACAGCTAAAGACAATGAGGACATTGTGATTCAAGAGGGGGAGAGTGATCTTTCAAATGATCAAGAGATCACCTTTGACAATGTCTACATTGAAAGGGCAAGGAAAGGCAAGGAAGCGGTTTTGAAAAAACAAGTGGGGGAAGCAAGCAAAGAAAAAAATATTTTCGTACCTCCATCCTATAAACCAAAGCTCCCCTTCCCTGGACGTTTCAAGAAGCAGCTGGTTGAGAAGCATAGAGCCTTGTTTGAAAAGCATTTGAGAAATGTTGAGTTGAAATTGCCTTTGCTTGATTGTTTGGCTATGGTACCGAAGTATGCCAAGTTTCTGAAAGATACGCTTGCAAAGAAAGTAAAAGAAGGTGAAGAAGTCATGGTATTGAGTCAAGAGTGCAGTGGCATCATCCACAAAGAGATAGCACCAAAGAAGCTAGGAGATCCGAGCTCTTTCACCATTCCATGTGCTCTCGGTCCATTGAAGTTTGATAGTTGTTTGTGCGACCTAGGAGCAAGCATTAACCTAATGCCCTGCTCCATAGCAAAAAAGCTAGGCTTCACCAAGTTTAAGGAATGCATGATCTCATTGATCTTGGCCGACCAAAGTGTAAGGCTCCCGGTAGTGTGAGTGAGGATAAGCAACGTGAGTGTCCCCACAGACTTTGTTGTTCTTGAAATGAACGAAGAACCCAAGGATCCCCTAATCCTTGGGAGACCATTTTTGGCAACTGTTGGAGCCATAATTGACGTCAAGAATGGCAAGATTTCGCTGCACTTGGGCAAAGACATCAAGTTTAACTTTGATATCAATGAGGTTTTGAAGAAACCGACGATTGATGGACAAGTTTTCTAAATAGAGGCTATGGATCTTTTGGCTGATGAATTGCTAGAGAAATTGGGTCAAGAGGATCATCTACTGCTGGCGTTGACAAAGGAATGTGGAGAGTATGGCTACCTAAGTGATCAGACCCAAGAGTATGTTCGCATCCTTGATTCTCGCATGATTGTCAAGGAGATCGACCGTGAGATCGAGCAACTTACTCGATTCGAGGAACAGATCGATAGCCAGATCGACCCATCTGCTCGATCTAATGAAGAACGACTAAGTGAATCGAAATTGGGCTGCAAAAATCGACTTTGCCAAAATTGGGCTGCAAAAATCGAAAGATTTCAACTTTGCCAAAATTGGGCTGCAAAAATCGAAATTTAAGCAACCTAATTCATCAATTGAAGGTTGTCTATCACTATTCAAGCATCCTAGACATTGATCTAGTCAAGCAAGAGAGATCTCAAAATTGAGTTTTCTAGGGAATTTAAAATTAGAGACCATACCTTGTAAATGAGAATGAATGACCCTTAAAAGTTGAATATCCTTTGAAATTAGATAAGTTTACACCAAAGAATTTTTGAAAACAGATCAAAATTGAAAAACCTAGAATCTCTCAAAAATCTCCAAGCCTCTTGGAAGAGAAGAAGAAAAAGGAGTTTGATTCTAAAAATTCTCTTATTGTTTTGAAAAAGGTGTTATTATCAACAAAGAACCTTAAGTTTTCAAAAAAATTTAAATGAGGAAACTTACCTTGCGTGGTGGTCACGAATCAATAATATTCGTTGACTTACGTTAGCGGTAATGATTTAGCGGTGCGGGATTGTACCATAACGCGGAAAGTTTTGTCCGGGAGGAAAACATGAGTTTTTCAAGGTTGGTCGTTCAGACGACCACTGGCCGCACCATGGCCCATCACGGCCGCGGCCAGGTTCGTCTCTCCGCACGGTCGTGGCTCGTCGCGCGGCCACGCCATGTTTCACCGCGGCACGGGCTGGTAATAGTGCAGCGAGCCTCCTTCCGAGGTTCCTCTTCATATTTTTTGGTTTTTCTTGGTTTTTTCTATTTTTTTTTGTTTTTCTTTATATGCATAAATACATAAATCTTGCAAAAACTAGATGTTTGAAATAAAAGAAGGAAAAATAAAAACACGTACCGGATGTGTTGCTTCCCACCAAGCGCTTTTGTTTAAGTCGATTAGCTCGACTTTGTTTGAGGCTTAGGCGATTGAGGAAGTGGCTTCCGGAGTTGTCTCTCCTAAAGCTTCACCTTGTTTTCGTATTAGCAATGTGCCTCTGTTCCCATTCCTGATAATTTTTGCTTCGAGGATCACCTGCTTGGTCTTCTTGACTGTGTCAGCCATTTCTTCTTCACTTAGCTCTCCTAGCTCGGAAGGGATTAAAATTTCGATTCTCGAGAAAGGTCTTGAGTGGAGCTGGTCCATTCTCGGTATCATCACCTTTTTCTCATTT
Source organism: Alliaria petiolata (assembly GCA_020283515.1). Classification (NCBI taxonomy): domain Eukaryota; kingdom Viridiplantae; phylum Streptophyta; class Magnoliopsida; order Brassicales; family Brassicaceae; genus Alliaria; species Alliaria petiolata. The sequence goes on along the minus strand of JAHZTW010000003.1, from coordinate 52,094,519 downwards.
TTACTCGCTTGGCTCCCTTTTTCTGACGGTGAAATGTTTAGCTCCTTTAGATAGAATCTCTTTTGACTTAGATGCAAGGACACTACGAAGTTGCCTTCGTGGTCCATCTTTGCTCCTACCGTGGCCAAGAAGGATCTTCCAAGTATTAAAGGCTTATCTTTGTCTTCTCCCATATCGAGTACATGGAACTCCACATGTACTATCTTGTTTTCGACAAGAACTTGGATGTTGTATACGATGCCATTTGTCTTCTTCCTGGGCGAATCTTCGAACACTAACTGCATAGGTGAGGAGAAGTAGGTCGTTATTCCTAACCTTTCGACGATTGTTGTGGACATGACATTGACATTAGCTCCTGTGTCGCATAGACAATCATTGAATCTGATTCCCGTGATGGAACATGGGAAGGTCAATGCTCCAGAATCTTCTTTCTTCTTTAGCTTCCCGAATGTGCAGTGATGTGGAATCTCGAAAGGTGGTTCAACTATTTTCTTCTTTATTGTTGGGAAAAGCGGGACGAATCTGCATTTATTCCCCACGACTAATTCTGGCTCCTTAGCTTCGTCGGTGATCACCGAGATCACCTTACAGAATCCTTTTGGGTTGTCCTCTACCTTTCCGGAAAAGACTCCTACTTGTCTCTTAATGGTTTCAGCCGTTTGGGAAACTTGCGTGTCTATTTTCTTCACATGGGAATATAGAAATTCAAACTTGTTGTTCAAGTCGTTGTGCATGTAATCGACCTTGATGTTGAGATCTTTGACCGATTTCTGCTGAGACAACAACAACTATTGCATTAGTCCTTCGAGCTTGTCCTCACGTGACGGGTATGGCGCATTTGCTGTGGCTTGTGGCGCTCCGTCTTGCTTACCTAGGATGGGTTCCAGGTGAGTTAGACAGGGATGAGCTCTCTGTCGGATTGAGAAGGGCTATGCAATACCTTTTCTCACAACCAGAGGAGCGAAGCCTGCTAAGGTACAGGTAGGGTTTCTTACTGCTGGTCAGTTAGTTGCTTCCGGTCAGTTCCCTCTAAGTGAGCGAAGGAAGGTTGCTTCTCTTAAGACTGGTGCTTTGTGTTGAATTAAGTAAAAAAAGATATGATGGTTGATCAGGTTGACTCTCAAAAGTGAGAAATTGGATCAAGAAAGCCCCGCCCAAATAAGCCTTGTTGATTGTTGTAGGGCGCAGGCTGAGAGTTGTAAGGTTGTTTTGGTTGATAGCCTCCGTTACTTTCGTAGTTCACGTTTTGAAACTTGCTTTGAAAAGGTCTTCCTTGAGATGGATAAACTTTGTCTCGCGGGTCCTCCACGTTCAGGTTTCGGTAACAGAGGTTGTTGTTGTTCCTGAAGTTGTTGTTCAATCCGTTGTTGAAGCTCTGGTTCGGGTACGAGTTATGGACTCCTATAAAGTTAACTTCTTCTTCTCGCGAGTATGATTCATCTCCTTCATCTCCTGGGTTGAGTTCTTCTCTTTCTCCTGCGGCTTCACACACATTGATTCTGCGTTGCTGCCCTTTGAGTAGTTGTTTCAACATGTTCTTCAGCTCGGCCATCTGCTTGGAATCGGAGTCTCCGGTTCGCAGATTTATATCATAATCCAGACAGTTGTTGATGTTGCTTACAGCGAGGTTCTCGATAAGTGCTTGTCCTTGTCGCTCTGTCTTTGTGGTGAAATCTCCATTGCTGGATGTGTCGAGTGAGAGTTGGTACCTATCTTGCATTCCACGGTAGAATGTGTTTAGCAAGCTGGCTCCAAAGAAACCATGGTGAGGGCAATCGCGTTCGTAGTCTTTGAATCGCTCCCATGCCATAAAGAATGAGTCGACCGGTCCTTGTTTAAAGCCTTGGATCTTGTTTTTCAGCAGATTGGATGGTGACTTCGTGTAGAATTGATTGAGGAAGGCGGATTTGCATTCCACCCAGTAGGTATCCATCCTGGTGGTAAAGTCAACAACCATCTATGAGCTTTGTCGCTCAAAGAAACTGGAAGTAGCTTACACTTCCGATAGTCAGGAGGGATTCGGCTAGTCTTTCTAGTGCTGCAAATCTCTTCAAAAAGTTTGATGTGGTCCATCGGATCCTCGTTTGATAGGCCGTGAAACTGGTTTTTTTCACCAAAGAGATGATTTGCGGTTTGATCTCCAGCTCATCCTCATGAGGGACGTCACTTGAATCGCAATTCGATTCGGAAAGTGCTGATCAGGAGTGTCGTAATCGGCTATGGTATGGTTCCATGCTTGTCTCGGTTGGTTGGCGGGAAGAGCAGGTCGGTTGGCATCTAGGTTCTCTGGTGGAACGATCGGATTTGCTTGGTTCGCGTCATTTCCGATGATCGGATTTTGTCCTCCTTGCTCCAAGGCAGGATCGATTTCTTCTCCATCCGAGTCAGCCTCGGGAATTTGATTAATCGGTTTTCCATTGTTGTCGAGTTGTGGCTCTCCGTCTGTAAAAACGGGAGGTGCTCGACCAGCGTTGCGAAGAACTTCTTCACGGTTTTGTTGAACTCCAAGAGCGGCCTTGTTTTCGGCCTTGCTTATCTGTCTTCTTAACCTTCAGATTTCTTTTTCGTGCATGTCGATCTTGATGTAGCGGAGCAAAATGTTAGAAGCGTTCCTTCTAATGGTCATACACCTGAAACATGAGAAGTAAACACAAGAGAATCGTGAGCAATGAACGGAAAAGCTTGAAATTCAACGCAATTTAAAAGAGGAATTAGAAACTGAGGTGGTGCTTGGTTAGGACTTTTACTATTAAAACTTTTAAAATAATGACTTTAAAAAATTGGACTGTAGCTTTATTTTTTTAATTTGTGACTGTGACTTTAAAAAAATTAAAAGTCTCAAATTCTTTGCTTTTAAAAAAATACACCTAAACATGAAAAATAACAAGAAGTTGGGTTGTGAGTGTTTTTAGGGACTTTGAGAAATTTTAGGAAAGCAAAAGTGTGATTGGTAAGATTATTAACTTTTAAAAATGTAACTCATTTTAAAGTCTCTACAGTTCTAAAAGTCTAATTCCCAATCACCCCCTGAAAATTCGCAAAAGCAAACAATCCCCGACAACGGCGCCAAAAACTTGATGTGTGGGGTTTTGTTACTTCAAGTTTTACCCCTAAGATAGCTGCAAGTGCACAACAATCACAGTAGTATATTAAGGAATCGAATCCTCAGAGATTGTAGTATATCCTTGAACTTCTTTAAACCAAAATAAAAGGTTGGGGGTTTGTGTGTCACGGTTGCAGTGTTGTTTTCAAGCAGCGAAAGAGAATTAAATGGTAGTAACTCAATAGGTAAAAGGCGTTGTGTTCAAGGATATTCTCCGGGGATCATGGATCGGTTCTAACAAGCAATAGATTAGGTTTCTTTTAAACAACTTAGTCGGCTAGGTTCTTAAGCTGAAACGGTCGTCTATGATTACCCCGAGCTCGCGGATCTAACCACCTACGTTCTCTTTGTTCCGCAGATATGAGTTATCATCATCCCACGTTGCAAGTCAAACGCGCAAACATAATATTCACCTATTTGTAACCACTCGCGGTGCGGTCCGTAGATATGCCTAAACATCCTAAGGTGCGGTCCGCTCGTTAATCTCAATATCCAGACAATAGACCACACGTTCGTATATTTAATCGTCCTGGAATCAGTTGCTAATTGATCAGAAAAGCAAACATGCAATAAGAGCAAGACATAAATGAAGATACCTAATAAAAACTTTATCTCTATCAACCAAGCAAAATCGATCCATGATTAAAACCCTTTAAACCTAACTAGATGACTACTCGTTCATGGGAACGAGAGACATCCTTCGAGATATGAAAAGGTGCGAATTGTATTGATTAAGAAATAGAGTTAGAAAACTTCTCCAAAACAAATCCAGTTGGAAAGATCTTCTTAGAGTATCGAAAAGCAAAGAACTAAGAACAATAGATGAAAAGAGAAGGGAAGAAAGGTCACGGCTGCAGAAGAAATCTCTCTCGAGGTCTTCAACTCCGGGCGCCGTCGATCTCTCTCTCTCTCTCTCTCTGGCGGCGTGAAAAGTGTGATATACCCATATATTTCATATATTTTGCTTGCATTTAGAACATAATTATATTCATATTGCACTCATACTTAGAAATTATGTAGCTTTTGTCCCATTTTAGGATTTAGACATGTTTGCATTAGCATTTGCATGTTTCTTGCATTTTTGCATCATATTCAGGTTGTTTTGGACACACTGGAGCTATGGAGGATGCGTGGACATGCTGAGGATCAAAGAGGAGCTCATGGACACTTGAAAGAACTCAGCCATGATACAAAGGACCGAGATCGAGGTGGAGATCGAGCTAGGCAGGTCGATCTAGATGAGATCGATCAGAAGATCGAGACACTCGGGTCGTTCCAAGAAAGAAGATCGAGGTCAAGATCGACCAGGCTGATCAAGCGAGTGTACAGACATGGGACCTGAATATTAGAGCTGTCAAGGTATTAAAATACCAATTAGGTGTTCGCCGCTGGAATTTTTTGATCCAATCGGAAAATCATCATCTCCGCAATCTGTTTCTCAATGTAAGAGGGTCTCTTTTTCCTCCTGCGATAATAAGAAGATGCAATCAGTTTGAGAAATCATTCTATGTAATAATACTTTATTCTGTAATCGTTGTTCTTGATTAAGGTCACAACATTTTTGATTACTTTCCAATCAGTTCATGTATGAATCTCATCAAAGGAAAGTCAATTTACTGAAAACCAATTTCATTACTGCCATCAGATGGTATTTGGATCCTCGGCCATCACAGATTCAGATTCAAATGCAACAATAGCTGATCCGCAGGAGGAACATGTTTCGATTCCCCTAGGCATGTTCTTCCCTGTTTCTCTCTTATCTTTATCATATCCAATCGGTATTTTTTTCTTTTTTTGGTTATTGTCCCTTCTTCACAATATTTTAGGAATTTTTTTAGCTTTCAAGAGATGATTGTGGCATTGTTTTTTCACAAAAATATATTCATTTCTTTGTGTTTTCTTTGTGCCCTCTCAAACAGCAAATCATGCATTATTTGCTTTCGTGAAATCTTTCTAGATTAATGGCTCACTTCTTCCTTCCCTAATCCATCGAAACTCAAACCGCCACCACTGTCGGAATTTGGATTCTACTCTCTGAGACCTTATTTCTGATCATGCCCACGTGGTTTCTCAAAATGTTGGCAGCTTCACCGCCCTAATAGGATCAAACTTCATTCTCTATAGATATTTTTATTATTCACAACTTTAAAACTAATATTTACCTACAAACATTTACTAACAAATATAATGAAATTGATTGTAAAATTAAAACAGTCAAAATATTACACAAACTCGTGCAATGCGCGAGCCTTTCCCAAGTAAAATATATAAGAGGGTTCAAAAGTCTTCTACAAGTTTGTAAAAAATGATTCAAAGATCTTCAGATCTAACCATAACATTAGTGATCCAAAATAGGGGATGAGGAGATCGATGGATCTTACGAAGAATTAGGTCAAGGAGGATAATTTGGAACTACACCAGTCATGGCAATAGCCAACCCCAATAAACGACCTCGACGGGTCAATGTCGGTTATAGATCTCCCTCACGTTAAAGAAAATCTACTTTAAAGTAACTAAAAATAAAAAATATTAATTTTCTGATTATTGAAAAGACACGAATTATAAATACGAGATTTGCCTTCAAAACTTCAGGAAAGCTCTTGACTTCATGCTTATGAGAATGTAAGAGAGCTCACTTCGATTTCGTCTGGTTAAAGCATAGTCGTTGCTCTCACTTTCACTAATAAAAACAGGAAAAATGGTGGTGAAATAACAAACTCTCTGGAAAAGTTCTGACTAAGGTTTGTGAATACCCTTTTACTCATCTCGAGTCATCAAACAATCAATTGAAAGAGACATTAAGTCGGGTCAGCATATAAAACTCCTCACCAAAACCTTCTCATGAGTTCCAATGGTGAGGAGTTTTGTTTCCTTATGTACAAGTTCAAAGAGAACGAAAACTTGGGTGAAGTTTTACATTCAGAGAAACAACAAGGTGTCGATTTTCTATGCGTATTCAACCCTTGAATGCATTTGTTGTGTACTTCCAGTCATTTTTTTATTTATTAAACCTTTACCCTCATCATCCTTGTAGAAAATTCTATACATCATCATAACAAGATAACTAAAAGTTTTTGGAGTTTGCTTTTGAAGACCAAAACAAAATCATGATGTTGATTCTTTATATACTTATGTGCTAATCATATAGATACTAATATGTCTTAATGGTATATTTATTATTGAAGGCACTAATGATATGCATGTAAAAATTTAAGCCATGTAAGTAAGTTATATTACAAAAATAATTACATAGCTAAAGCCTATGCTGCCAAACAAACGTATATAGACATCAACTAACCAAACTTTTAGAAAGTTAACTTTGGTATTGACTAGTCAATTTTAAGAGTCACATAGGACAAAATCCATTGATTGAACGATAAAAGGAAAATTACTCTCACTTTTCATTCTTCTTCTTTGCCTTCTTATGCCATTGTTCTAATGCCTTTGAAGTTTGTTCGTCAAACACTGATCGCTTCATTGTTGATCCCATCTGTAAATATTTTTATATATATGACAATTTTATATTTTATGGAGGATATATGTATCCAAGAAAGAAAAAAATTGTGGCTTGCCTGAGTGACGAGGGCATAAAGAGGCAGTGTGATATAACTGCATAGGAATTGTACTCCAACCCTAAATCCAATTACATTTGTACAACTATTACAAACTCAAAAATCAAATTTCTTGTAAGTAGACAAATCGTAGTGATGAACATATATTACTCACCCTAGACAGACACGAATGATTATAAGGCCAAAATGATGATGAAAACATGATCTTAACCCGAACTCGTACTGCAACAAGAAATATTAACCTATTATTAGCTAACCTCACATAAAATGATTTTTTTGCAATAAAGGAAATCAAAATAGACGACGAGATTACCCATATCCAAAAGAAGTAAGTAATCTCAAAAGCATTCTGAAAAATTTTAAAAGAGAAATCAGTAATCATGTTAAAATTCCTAAACGTGTAATCTAGTATTTTGTACTATTGTGATCGTTGTGCGTTGTGTCATCTTTCAAGTTTAAAATCCCATGATAAAATTTATATAAAAAGATAATCATGTAAAAAAAAAATCATCTATATATACATATCATTACATCATTCCCAGTTTTACCTGAAACAGAACGAAGTGGATCATATGAAGTATTAGAGCGGGTTTGCCAAACCAAAAATGTTGGTCGGAGACATTGACAAGTGGCATCCCTTGAATTACTGCGTGTCTCTCTTGAATCTCCAGTGCCATGTATGATATAATGGCTTGAAGCTTTGTTCCTATGGCTAGTGTTAACTTTAAACCAACCACAATCAGTCCATATAAAAAACATGGTTTACCAACAAAACAAAATGGTATAAATTTTTGTTCTTATTTTAAAGTAGGAATAGTTTCATATGGTAAATTAACTAAGCACTTACCAGAGGAGGAACCATCGTGATTACAGCAGTAATATACCATCCTATTAAGTTTTCATCAATTAGATATAAATATTCTATTATTTTATCTGTCAAAAAAGAAGAAAATATATTATAATGTGGGAAAACGATAACCAAAGACTAACCGTGGACATCAAAGAGTAAAAACAGCATCACAAAGGCCCATAGCTCAGGTCTGTCGTATTAATGGTAGATTGTATTAGAAAAGTAAATGATAAAAGAAATTAAGCAAAACAAACTAAAAATGTAAAACAAAATAGACAAAAAAGTGTGCTTACTGTGTAAGAAAATAAGAAAATAGGCATTTGCCTCAAGCTCAAAATAATATATAAATGTGAATGTCACCAATTTAATTTGTTTCTTGTAGTGGTTAGAGTATATCACTATTTGGGCATGTTTCTCGAGTTTGAAACTATTTGTATTTTTAGAGGAATAATGGTTTCTTCTAATCAGTTTTATTTATTTTTAAATAAAATCGTAAATAATGTTTTTAAGTTATAACTATAGTTAAAATAAATATATAGAATAATTATTTTTAAATTCGCTTAAAGTTCCTAAAAGCATGATGGAAGTTACCTTATTCCCACGACCACCTTAAAATCGTCTTCCAAAGATCTTTTGATGTATTTTTGAAAATTAAACTTCATAGTGGGTGCCAAATGAACCTACATTTTAAAGATTTTTAGAACAATCTTTTTAAAAAAAAAAGTAATGCACAATAGTAATGATGAACTCACACTGATGAATCCATGTCGCATTGTCATATAATCAGATTTTCTCACTGATCTTAGTATCTGGCGGAAGAAGCACATCTGAAAAAATAAAAAGGTATTCTTTACTTTCGTGAGATAGATGAACTGATTTTGATTAAAAATGGAGCACTTAGAATCTAGGAAAATCATACAATGTAGAAGGAGACTTTATTGCTAGCCCAAGGATTGACATGTTCTCGTACAAATGATGTCTCATGTGTGAGTCTAAATCTTGATGGATCTATATAAAAATCAATTATGAAAAAGAGGAAGTTATGACACTAGTTTTGTTTTTAATTTTAGTGGAGATAATCATCTAAAAATAGAATTTAATTTACCATTCAACATTTCTTGCTCATGTATGACTTCTTGCTCCCATACTTTCCAACCGCGAATCTGTAATTATATAAGATGGAACATTATTAAGTACAAAATCGTGCAACAAGGATGACCTAGGAGTCTGATTTCACTTTAATATCATAAACTTCTAACTCAAAACTCAAAAGTAATTGATAACGAGTGAAAAGTTTCATATTTATTACATATTATGTTAGAAACGACTTTCTTTTAAATATGCACTATGACAATCTGATACAAATACCTTGGCTCTTCCAAGCATCATTGTTATTGCACTGTATATCACATGAAACACGGCCAGAAAAAATATGAAAATATGCACTTGATGTAATGCGTTCAGCGATATAAGCGGCACATAACCCTGGAACAACAAAAAAATCAACAATTTTAATATAAACAACATAAAAGTTCCATACCAGAAGCCAGAAAGATATATATTACAATTTTGCAATTCACTGGAGCAGCATCAGCCAAAGAACGACGTTGAAGATGCATCTCGTGAGCTGGTTTTTTAAGCTTTTTATCATCATCATCACTAGGTCGATCATATGGACCACAAAACGACATCGCATGGCCATATCTTGACGGAACACAAATGCTCGCAATGTAGTTTTGTCCAAATGTTAGAAGTAGAGAAATAAATCCCAAAACCATGAGCTCTACAATAGATTTTTGCAAGAATCAAACCAATGCACCTTGATTTCAACCCCCCAAAAAAAAACAATTATTTGTGTATACCATTTTTTATCTTTTCAAGAGCTTCGAACAAAGCTTTCTTCTTCTTTCGCTCAAAAACCTGTGAAATCATAAAAATGTAATGAAAAACTAATAACATATAAGAATACATAAATTAATAGTTATATAATGAAATTACCTCGCCAACTTTGTGGATGATAAGTTCCAAAATAATAGAGATTAAGATGATAACACCACAAACAGTAGACACGGCCCAAGTCGGGGTCTGATCTAGCTGTCTTGGACCTTCTCCGCTTCCACCTCCACCTCCACCTCCAGCCATTTTCTTCAAACGTGATTGATTATGTATCTTTGTTTTTCTGTTCTGATTTTACAATCATTAATCCAATATAAAGAAAGACATGACAAAATTATATGGAGTCAAAGAAAAAGAGAGAGGGCAAAAGAAGGGAATGATGATGCCATTGACGTGCATGCGAAAATAGTAGTAAACGAGTAAACAAATCGGATAAATTACTTTTTATAATTCTTATTTTTGATTTTTGATTTTTTTTTTTCCTTTTTGTTTCCTTTTTTCTTTCCTACTTTATAGGTTCTACCATTATGGTAACGTAGGGAGTAGAAAGAGTGCGAAATAATTGGTGGGCAAATTTAGAAAGAAGTGAAAAAATTATCAAATTGAAATTGACATCGTTAATTTACTAAACTATAGATATATTATGACTATAAGATCTAACTTATTTTGTACTGAAGTGAAAATGTATGTTTTGATGAATGTGATACATTAACTTTATCTTTCGATTTATCGTTTGAATGCATGAATAGTTAATAATGAGAAAAAATTTTAAACACACTTTTTGACTTATATCTTACATTCTAACAGCATCTCTAATGCTAAGAATCCCTCATGAGTTTTTAAGATTATTTTAATTATAAATTTTAAAAATTTTGAAGTTAAGAACATCTTTAAAAATAATTAAAACTGATTTGATGGCTCCAATGGTAAAACCTCACTTGAGGTTCTTAAAAATAAAAAAATATTTTTTTGAAAATTATAATATTATAAGTAGAAAATATTTTGTTTAAATTATTAAACATTTTGTATTTTATAAAACTTAAAATTATTGCATTTTATAAAATTTTAAACAAACATGACATAATAGCATATTAAAAGAGAGAGAGAGAAATGAGATAAAAATTTATGCCTTTTGTCAAAAAAATCAACCAATACAAATGAGACACATAAAAGTTTCTTACCAATTCTAAAACTTCTATATTAAGAACCTATTCTAAAGATATTATTTAGTTTTGATTTATTTTTCCCCTTTTTGTTAAGAACCTCTAGTTTAGTACCCCCATCGGAGGTGGTCTAACGTACTTCCTTCTCCTAACACACTTTGACTAAATTTAAAGTATGTGATGCCCTAACTAAACATTAACTATCAAGCTTATCTCATATCTGGAATCCTCGTGTATTATCCTTTCATCACTTTGGTTCATCATTTTTTTTTGAATCTGTAATAGTAGTATTTGTAACTTGGATAGAGACCCCACAAGGGATACCTTAACTTGCTGAAATTGAAGATGCAACATGGGAGGCAGCACATATTAGTGAGCTTGATACAGATTCGTACAATAGTAATTTCAGTCAAGTATTTGTGGGTTGTGTGGGTCTCTGGTGTTTTGTCAACGGTTCATGGAAGAAATTAGATAATTTCTCAGGTCTGGGATTGTATAGTTTTCAAGAAGGTGTAACTGAAAATTTGATGGACAGCCGGAATCTTCGAAGAAGCAGCTCCCCCTTGTTAGGAGCTAATGCTTCTCCTTACAAAGAACACAACAAGTGCATTACTTGTTGTAATAGAAAGAAAACATATTACAATCGTTATAATCGTAATCTCAGGAAAATAAATTTATGATAATCTCCTCTGTTTTGATAAACCAACAGTGAACTTTATTAATCGGGAAAACTGTGTTTACATCACGAATGCTAACGTCTTTATATAGACTTGAAACAAACATACTGAAACAACACAAACAAGAAGAGTTGTAACTCTTCACTTATGACTCTTGACATAAATACCTGATTTACTTAATAGTCACGAATCTAACATACATAATAACTACCAATTTCAATTATCAACTAATACTCTCTCTTAATTGAGTTTCAGTCTCACGCCAAACTTGCTTCTTAGTTCTTCATTGAGGTGGCAACTTCATGCCTTTATTGAACTTGTAAACACCATTCATTCTCCTTTAAAATTCATGTTGCAGAAGCTAGAAGGTATGAATTAATTATTTCATACCAAGCCCAACGTCTTTGCTTTCTCAACATTAGAACTTTTTCTTCTCCACCTTTGACTATGAATCCAAGTGGCTGTGTGACGTAAATCTCTTCTTCATCTTTTTGAGAGAACACTTTCATGACTAACCTTGCTTTGTACTTTGTTGGATTTCCATACGCATCTGTCTTGATACGATATTTCCATTTCAGGTCAAAACATATTTTTCTTCTATGACTTGTTTACAAGTAGCCATGTTTCATTCTTCTCTATCATTTGTACTTTCTTGGTATCTTCTTCTTCAAATGTCACATCTCTTGACATTTCCACCTTTTCATTTTGTAAAATCATATCTTCTTCACATATGATTTTTGCACTTTCTTGAGAAAAGTTCCATTTAATTGGAAAACTTTTTTGTGTCATTTTGATCTCCATAATCTTCTTTCCTTTAGAATTTGAGATTATTCATTGCTTGTTCTCGAAAAAAACTCGATATCCCCGAGATATCATCTGCGGAACACAAAGCAAATTTTTCCATTGTTTGTCATGATAGTAATATCTCCTTTCCCGGCCGTCATTACAACTTCTCTGTTTCCAACTTTGATTGGAACGTTAATGCTTCTTTCTACCCTTATGAAGTTTTTTCCGTCCTTCGTCATGTGGTTTGTGCAGCCACTATCCATCAAACAAACATCTTTTTCCATTTTTGCTGACTTTTCACTTGCATTAAATAGCATGTGAACTCCATGATCTTCTTCCTCAAGACCCATCTATTCGTATTTTTTCGAACGACAATCTCCTCAGAAATATCCAACTTCTCTGCAGTTGTAACAATCTTTTTATTTTTGATGTAATCCTTCTTTGATTTCCTCCAACAATCCGATTCAGTGTGATTTTTTCTCTTACAGAACCCATACCATTTTTTACCTTTGCCTTGATATCTATGGCTTTTGTTCTTCTCTGATTTGAATCCAGGTTTTCCTCCTCATCTTGTTCAAACACTAAACGCTCCTTCCGTCATGTTCTCGTCACGAACATTCAAACGTTTTTCATGTGCTTTAAGAGTACCTATTAACTCTATTACCGAGAAAGAAGTTAGATCCTTTGTTTGCTCTATCAGTGCCACTATGGTGTCAAATCTTGTTGGGAGAGATATGAGAATTTTCTGGACAATTTGATAGGCTGTCTTCTCTTCACCATGAACCCTCAATTGATTTTCCAAATCAATTTGCTTCTCTGTGAAAACCTTTTGTTATCACTTTCGTTAATCTTCAAATTTTTGTACTCCCTTCTTAGTGATTATAGTTCGATCAATCATACTTGTGGAGTCCCTTGAAATTCGGATTGCAAAGCATCCCACACTTCCTTCGAAGTAACCGTCGGTGCTATGCGAGAGAAAATCTGATCCGTTACGGCAGTTTTCAGAATTTGCAGTGCCATCATATCCTTTGTTGATTCTTCCTCACATTGACTTCTCAATCGCAACGCTTCCGGAGTATGACCTGCTTGCGGCAGTCGGTTCGAAATTTTGTTGTCCATCACCGTCCACAATTTTCTGGTTTTGAAAATCATTGTCTTCTTGATACGCCAAAAATCATACTTGTCCCCATCAAATATAAGAATCACTTGTTGTGATTCCATGACCTCTGTTTTTCGCTTAAACGCATCTCTGAATTTTTGCTTGTCTTTGTACTCGGCCTTCAGAATCAGTAGGACTCTGATACCATGTTAGAAGCTAATCCTTCTCCTTACAAAGAACACAACAAGTTCTTTACTTGTTGTAATAGAAAGAGAACAGACTACAATCGTGATCTGAAGAAAATAAATTTATGATCATCTACACTGTTTTGATAAACCGACGGTGAACTTTATTAATCTGCAAAATTGTGTTTAAATCACGAGTGTTAACGTTTTTATATAGACTTAAAACAAACATACCGAAACAACACAAACAAGAATAGTTGTAACTCTTTACTTATGGCTCTTGACATAAATAACTGCTTTACTTAACAGTCACGACTCTAACATACATAATAACTACCAAACTCAATTATCGACTAACACCCCTTGTATGCGGAATTGGAGGCTCTCATATGGGCAATGCATTGCATGCTAGCAAATCAGAAAATGGCAATGGTGCCAATGAACTGTTCCGTATTGGTGAAGAGTGGCCGGGTTTTTTACTTCATCTGGAGGAATTTGAGAAGAGCAAGGAGGCTTTCACATTTTTTTTTAATTTCTCTAATCCAATGCGCAAACAACACACATGCGGATAAGTGATGTGTTTATGAAGTTTTACCCAAAATAATTATGATGATCTACATGCAAGTGCATAAGATGATATTATAGTACTTAGGGATCGAATCCACATAGATTTTCAAATTTTTTTTATTTCCCTCATCCCACGTGCAAACAGTACACATGAGGATAAGTGATGTGTGTATGAAATTTTATTCAAAATAATTCTGATGTTCTACATGCAAGTACACAAGATGCTATCATAATATTCGGGGGTCTATTATACATAGATTGAAGGCTATACTATAAACTTTGTAAGAAAAATATTAAGCTAGTAAAAAATATGAAGTAGTTTGCTGTGAACAACGAAATGAAAGTAAATGAGTGCACATGAAATGAAACTTAACCAATAAATTAAAACATTGGGCTTTGGCAATTATTTGAGTTAACAATTTAGTCTATTTACATGTGTTTAGGAAGGTAAATCTAACGGAGTATTCAAAACTCAAATTCTTCTAGTAGTATAATCAACCGCACTCTCATACTGATAGGGTCGGAATAGGCGATCAAAATGTGATGCGCTTCTTAGGGACTCTTCTTATTTTAAATTTGTAAAGTTCTTATTTCTGCAATTGCAAAGCGTGCGTTGTACTACTTAGGGGTCAAACCACATAGATAGTCAAATGCAAAACAAAACAATGTTAGAGCAGCCAAAGACGAGTGCGGGTTTGTTTTGGGGGTTGTGTGTCACAGTTTCAAGTAAGTAAAATAAACGGAAACGCAAAGCAAGCAAGTAAAAGTGAAATAAAAACAAGTATGAAAAACGTTGGGCCAAAGAGATTTCACGGGGATTCACATATCAATCTATGTAAATAATTCAATGAGAAGGATAATCTAATAGACAAGTTTCTTAAACAGAAACACAAAAATATAATAAACCTATTATCATAGAATCGACTACCTATATTTAACTAATATGTAAGTATGCTTTGGTATCTTACGACGCAATATAGCACACATTAACATTGAGTTTGTATACGCTCACAATGCTCCGTGAGAATGCTTTCGTATATCACGACGCGATTTCTCGTTTACCCTAGATCTGGTTAACAAATCAACACGTTAATGTATGTATCAATCCTAAGATCTAAAGCTAGATCTCGAGTTTCGCCTACTTGAATTAACAACAAAGATAAACGAAGAACTTCTTAAACTATTAATAATCCCTAATTTATCAACCTAACAATCGAATCATTAAATCCCCTTATGTGAACCTTTAAACCTAACTAGAGAACTACTCGCTAGTCCTGGGGATAAAACTCGGAACCAAAGAACCGAACCGGAACTGATCTGAAATACTGTGTTTAGATCCGAACCGTTTAACTAATAAATCCCGAATGGTTCTTCTTCAAATTTATTTCGGTTCGGGTTATACCCGAGAACCGAACAGGTACCCGAAAACCCGAAATTGTGTTCCAAATAAATACTAATTATATGATTTATATCATATAATTTATATAAATAATCTATTAATTAATTAAATTATTTTAAATCTTCTCATTAATTTTTTGTTCGTTTTGGATAATACCGAAGATCCGAACGATTACCCAAAAAATCATAATTAATTACCAAATTTGAATAATTAACCGGAAAATTATCCGGGTTTTTGATATACTCATATATTTCGCATATTTAGCATGCATTTAGAATAGGTTTTCATGCATTCATCATTCATAATAGGCTAGTTTGCATCATTTATCTCATTCTAAGTCCTAGAACACTTTGCATTAGCATTTGCATGGTTTCTTACATATTTGCATCTTTTTCAGTTTGTTTAGAGTACTTGGAGATGTGGAGAATGGCTGGAGCTCAAGAAAGTTCAAAGGACAGCTTGGAGATTTATGGAACCACTTAGGAGAACTCGGACAAAAGCAAAGGAGCCAAGATCGAGGAGCAGATCGAGCAGAATGACTCGATCTAAGAGAGATCGACCAAGCCAGGTCGATTCAACCACGATCAAGAGGAAGATCGAGCAGGATGACTCGATCTAGGAGAGATCGAGTGGACGATCGACCGGCCAACCCGAACCAAGCGCAGATCGAGTCCACGATCGACCAATCTGACTCGATCTTCCAAGCCAGGCGCAACAACCTCTTCTCAACTTGAGTGATTATCTTCTAGTGAGGGGACCACCGTGGCATGAAAGTCTTCTACAAGACAAGAAGCCCTGTTTTAGGGAAAAGGTGGACAATTTCATAATATTTTCCCTATGACTTCTAGAGGAGTAAGATTTTTATGGATCAATTAATCACCACTTATCATAATTTACTTTGACTGGTCATATTCTATCCTAGGCGTGAAAGAGAGAAAACAGTGTGTTCTTGCTTGTTCTTGAGTGTTCTTCCTTGTTCTTACTTTGTTCTTGCAAGTTCTTGATTATTCTTGTTTTGGTTCTTGTTGATTTCTTGTGTAAA
The DNA here is from genome assembly GCA_020283515.1 of Alliaria petiolata. Classification (NCBI taxonomy): domain Eukaryota; kingdom Viridiplantae; phylum Streptophyta; class Magnoliopsida; order Brassicales; family Brassicaceae; genus Alliaria; species Alliaria petiolata. The sequence continues at coordinate 52,078,180 of JAHZTW010000003.1, read as the reverse complement.
ACTCTTGTATTTTGGATTTGATTCAAGTATCTTTGTTTTCTTAAAGTCTAATCTTTCATCTTGTAAAAACCGATCATGTTCATCAGCTCTAAACTTATGTTTAAGAGAGGTAAGAACATGAGTTGTGAGTAAACCACCAAGATTTGGGGTTGGGATGATTAAAGGGGTTGAAAACTAGAATTTTGGGTATTTTCTTGTTCTTCATCTAATTCTTTTCTTGGATTTGGAGGTTTTAAAGTCTAGAGATTCTCAATGGAGATCTCTTTAATCTTAGGGATTTAGTTATCCTAACAAGACTTAGGGAATCCCTTAAAACCAAATCCAAAAGACTAGTTCATCCTTTCCCAAACATCATGGATGCTTAGGGATCTAGTAAAGCCATTTTTTAAGATCCATGCTTAATGTTCTTCACCTTATCTTTCCACCACACATCATGGGTTAGGAGGAAAGGATGAAGAAAGGATTTACACCACACATCATGGGTAAATCTAGTTTGGTTTCTTAAGGCTTAGAGATAGCACTAAAAAGTGTAGAAAATTATGTTTTCAAAACCCCAAGTTCGAATTTTAAACCTACATAAGAATGAATCCCAACCTTGAATCTGTTTTTAATCTTTGAAAACTTAAAACCATTTTCTTCTAGTTTTGTGTTTAATTATTTTCTCTAAAAACCTCTTAGATAGCTTAATTATGCAATGAATTTTTATAAATTTGTAAAATTGTGTTTTTGTAATTTTTAGTATTTTAGAAATTCCCTAGAGTCTTAGTTTACTGTCTGGTATTGAGTTAGTAGTTGTTAGAATTTTATAAATAGTTTTTGAAAATCTTGTCACTTATCTGAAAATTGTCTAGTTTATCCGGTTTTAGACTTTGATTTTATAAAATTATTAGATCGGTTGTTTAATTGTTTAGAAGTCATCTACTAGTTTTATAACCCTTCTTTAGGGATTTCATAGGATTGTTTCCCAATTAACCCGAATTCTGCTTAGCTTTACTTGAACTCTTGTATTCTTAGTATCTTTCACCCCAATTTGGATTGACACCTAAAGTACTACAACAAAAATAGAACTATGCTTTAGGTTTGATTAAACTTTCTCAAAAAGCTAGTCATCAAATGGCGCCGTTGCCGAACTTGGGTTTTAAGTGAAAGTATTAAGATTTGGAGCTTAGTGGAGACTAAGTTTTTATTTTGTATTTGGTTACTAATTTCTCTACTTGTCTACTTGTGTTTTCAGGTATATGAACCTGAAGTCTAGAGGTGACAACAACTTGCTCATGCCACTAGACAACATACATCAGCTTGGAAGTGCAAGACATAGGAGGGAAAGACTACTACTCGAAATTGACGAGTACCATCAAGAGGTGATTGCTGACCACGACCAGGTGGAGGATCCACCTCAACATGCTGCTGCTGGCAGAGGAATTGGACACCCTTACCACCTCCCAAGAGCACCACATATCATTGGTGCGGGTGATGCACCAAACACCCACACAAATCGCCTTGGCATCACTCCACCACCGGTGCAAAACAACAACTTCGAGATCAAGCCTGGATTTGTCTCTATGGTCCTGAACAGCAAGTTTCATGGCCTGGCAATGGAAGACCCACTGGAGCACTTGGACAACTTCGAACAAGTGTGTGGAATGATCAAGATAAACGGCATCTCGGAGGACAGCTTCAAGCTACGGCTTTTCCCATTTTCTCTTGGGGATAAATCAAGACATTGGGAGAAGACCCTACCTCAAGGCACCATCACATCCTGGGTTGAATGCAAGAAAGCCTTCCTGTCAAAGTTCTTCTCCAGCACAAGAACGGTTAGGCTAAGAAGTGAAATAAGCGGTTTCACACAAAGGCAAAATGAAACCTTTAATGAAGCAATGGAGCGGTTCAAGGACTACACCATTCAATGTCCTCACCATGGCTTCACTGAGGAGACACTCTTGAGCACAATATACCGTGGATCCTTGCCAAAGATTCGCAAGTTACTTGACACGGCAAGCAAAAGAAATTTCCTTGGACAAGATGTGCAAGAAGGCATGGAGTTGATTGAAAACATGGCCTTGAGTGATGGAAACTATTCGGAGGACTATGACCGAGCACCAAGAGGTCATGAGCTGGAGGCACACAAGAAGGAGCTGAAGTCACTCCATGAAAAAATTGACAAGATGATGATGGCTAGCCAAAAACATGTGCACTTTGTTGGTGAAGCTGCGAATTTGTTCCAAGAAAGGAATGAGGAAGAATTTAAAGAAGCGAATTGGGTTGGTGGCCAAGATTATCCTAAGTCACAGGGATATGCTCCAAGGTATCAAGGGAACAACAACAACCTGTCTTATAGAAGCACCAATGGGGAAAATCCAAAGGACCAAGTGTACCCTCCACAACAAGGCAACCAAGGAAAACCGTTTGTTCCTTACAACAAAGGAGGATTTCAACAAAACGGTGGGTATCAAGGGCAAAGACAAGGCAACTACCAAGGATACCAACAGCAAGGAAACAAACCTTACCCTCCTGGTTTCGTGCCTCAGCAACAACAAAATCAAGTGCCACCTCAAGATCCGGTACAAGCTATGTTCCAACAACTACTTCAAGGCCAAGCATCCAATAACCAAAAATTTGTTGATATGAACAACCGCCTGGACTCCTCCCTTACCGCCTGAACAACAAAATTCACCAGCTGGAGAAAGGAAAAGCTAGTACAAGCGGCCAAGGTACTCTACCTGGCCAATGTGAGACAAATCCAAAGGAGTATGCGAATGTGATCACTCTAAGGAGTGGAAAGGAGGTAGCACCACGGTCTACAGCTAAAGACAATGAGGACATTGTAATTCAAGAAGGGGGGAGTGATCTTTCAAATGATCAAGAGATCACCTTTGACAATGTCTACATTGAAAGGGCAAGGAAAGGCAAAGAAGCGGTTTTGGAAAAACAAGTGGGGGAAGCAAGCAAAGAAAAAAATATTTTCATACCTCCACCCTATAACCCAAAGCTCCCCTTCCCTGGAGGCTTCAAGAAGCAGCTGGTTGAGAAGCACAGAGCCTTGTTTGAAAAACATTTGAGAAATGTTGAGCTGAAATTGCCTTTACTTGATTGTTTGGCCATGGTACCGAAGTATGCCAAGTTTCTGAAGGATACACTTTCCAAGTGAAGACTAGCTTTTGTGGCAAGTTTAATCAAACCTAAAGCATAGTTCTTTTGTTGTTGTAATACTTCAGGTGTCATCCAAATTGGGGTGAAAGATACTAGGAATACAAGAGTTCAAGTAATGACTCCTATGAAAATTACTTCAGGTGTCAATCCAGATGACTCCTATGAAAATACTTCAATGATTATACAGACACAAAAACTATTTTAAAATCTCTACAGAAGGGTTATACAACTACTAGATGACTTTTAAACAATTAAACAACCAATCTACTAATTTTATAAAATCAAATCTAAAACCGGATAAACTTGACAATTATTAGCTAAGTGACAAGATTTTCAAAAACTATTTCTAAAAATCAAACGACTACCAACTCAACACTAGACAGTAAAATAAGACTCTAAGCAATTTTTAAAATACTAAAAATAGTAAAAACACAATTTTACAAATTTAGAATACTCTATTGCATAATTAAGCTATTTAAGAGGATTTTTGGGAAAATAATTAAACTTTCAACAAGGAGAAAATGGTTTTTAGTTTTCAAAGATTAAAACAGATTCAATGTTGGGATTCATTCTTAGGGAGGTTGAAAATTCGAACTTGTGGTTTTGAAAACATAATTTTATACACTTTTTAGTGCTATCTCTAAGCCTTAAGAATCCAAACTAGATTTACCCATGATGTGTGGTGTAAATCCTTTCTTTACCCTTTCCTCCTAACCCATGATGTGTGGTGGAAAGATAAGGTGAAGAATATTAAGCATGGATCTTTAAAAATGGCTTAACTAGCTCCCTAAGCATCCATGATGTTTGGGAAAGGATGAGCTAGTCTCTTGGATTTGGTTTTAAGGGATTCTCTAAGTCTTGTTAGGATAAGGAAATCCCTAAGATTAAAGAGATCTCCTTTGAGAATCTCTAGACTTTAAAACCCCCAAATCCAAGAAGAGAATTAGATGAAGAACAAGAAAATACCCAAAAGTCTAGTTTTCAACCTCCATAATCATCCCAACCCTAAATCTTGGTGGTTTACTCACAAATCATGTTCTTACCTCTCTTAAACATGAGTTTAGAGCTGATGAACATGATCAGTTTTTAAAAGATGAAAGATTAATGATATGCTCTCAAATTTACCCTAGAGCTATTCTCTCAAATTAAGAGATCAGTCGCAATACTTAGGGATCGAATCCACATGGAAGGGATAGTCACACAGCAAACTTTTAATTTCGAATTAAGCTAAGAAGAAATAATTAAAAGTAAAAACAGAAAGCAAATAAAAGCGATGTAAGTTCATGAGACGAAACACTAGGTTTAGGGAAATTCTCAGGTGATCTAAATTGCAGGTCTAGACAGAATGTTAGGAATTATTAAGCACTGTTCTTGAACTCGAAACACTAATGTAAAATCAACCAACTCTCGCTGCGAAGATTATCTATGCCTAAACCCTAGAATTCCAAATCTCTTTGCAAATTCAAACAATTCAGACAAACATTAATATCAGGTTCGATTGTTCACAAAATCCTAAACCAAATCTCTTTGCGAATATGTATTTTGCTCATCTAACATTAGTTCAGGCAATTAATAATACTCTCGCATCTATTAATCAACCTAAGATAAGATTCTAGGTCATGAAGCTAGAATAAGCATTAAACACAAATCCAGATGAAGAACTCTTAATGATTTTATCCTAATAATTTAATTGACCTAACAATTCATTAATCACCATTGAAAAACCCTAAACCTAACTAGCAAACTACTCAGACATGGTGAATGAAGAAAACATCATGACTAAAGAAGTTTGCATAAAAGAAATCAATAGAATCAAAGGAGTTCCAAATTTGCTCTGAAGGAGACAAATTCTTCTCTCCAAAATCTCTCTAAAAATCTCTCTCTAAATAATGTGTGTGTTATGCCTAAACAATGGCTGAAACTTTATTTATAGGCTTAGGTTCGCATCTTCAATTCCTTGGAAGATTAGGAAAAGTCATGGAGATTTCCTTTTCTTCAAACTTCTGGAAACTTCACGATTCTGGAAATTGAAAAACCTGGTGTAGATCGACACTAAGTGGTGTCGATCGACACCGTGCGTGTAAATCCGCTCCTAACTTCATCACTTCGTGACTTCATTCCTTTAAGCTCCAAAATGTATCCAAATCTCCAATTTAGCTCCAATTGTACCTGAACCTGCATAGACTCTGTATAGACTCGAAAATAGCCAAAAGACTCTATAAAAACACTTATATCATGGTCTAAAAATGGGTAAAAATCATGATATATCAACTCCCCCAGACTTAGCTTTTGCTTGCCCTCAAGCAAAACAGAAACAAAGTATAGAGTCGAGGTTTGAAATTAGAAACGTCCAGCTATCTTTTGAATCGCCACAACTCGTTAACACTCTTGAATCCACATACCATAGAGCCAACCTTATGAAATTTCAGTGTACTTATCACAAGCTTAGCAATCTCTCAGTTTGAATCCAGATCCCTTCCTTGGTAAAATTTCGAACTCTAACAGCGGTATTTCCACAGAACTTTATAGATTCTTTTCCCTTCCTTAGTGCCTGAACAAGATTTTCTTCATACGGCTCTCCTATTTTCTCTTCCCTTAGTCAACTGCTGCCCATTTTCAGGGTGTTCTAAGATCTTTTCATTGACTCTTCTTATTCTTTTGAAGTCTCGGGAAATAGTGCTACTCTCTACTTGTGTTCCTTGTGAGGAGACAGGTTCAAGAGCACTCACTAATATTGTTCCTTATGAGGAGACAGGCTCATGAGGTTCTTTGCACTATTCCCAGACTTTAAACTCTTTTTCTTTTCTCAATGGAAGATCAAGGAGAGACTGCAATTTTCTATTTGTTCAGACTGAAAGAGGAATCAAGTTCTGCGCATACCTAGTTCTCATAAGGGGACCTGAACTCTCTCTGTTAGATTGATCCACTTGCAGATTTCTACTTAGTAAGACTTGTAATCAATTACTAAAGCAATGGTCCTTCAAGTGTCAACATTATGTAGTTAGTTCCAAGAAAAACTGAAAGTTTCAACTGATTTTGACTCAATAAAACCATGTCCTCCAGACTTAAACAACACTGTCCTCAGTGTTATCAAGCCCGAAGTTGGCTAAAAGAAAAATTAGAAACAACATAAAAGACCAGTTAGAAGACTTACCTTCGTCTGCGCGTGGTGTCGTTCAACACTGGTCCGCGTCGAGCCCAATGTCGCCTTTTTTCAACTGACTAAAACTAGGACTTAGTAAAAGCAAAACGAAATAAAAAGAAAAATCTTACTTAACAGTGGGTTGCCTCCCACTCAGCGCTCGTTTACAGTCATTAGCTTGACTGTGTCGGGGTTTAGACGTCTGGTGGATCAGAGGGTGGCATTGAATGCTTCCTAGACGAATGTCTCCTCATCCATGGCGATGTATAGGCATTAGGTGCATGATAGTGACAAAGGAATTCAGGAACAGAAGCAGCGTGGGACTTGAGTTCGGGTGGGACACTTCGTTTTCCTGCAGAATCATCAAAAGAAACTCCAAGCCTTCTTTGCTTCCTTCGAGGTTTATGGCATGTAGGATGTGCAGTCGTTTGTTTGACCAAAGATGATGGACTTGCATCATTGGAAGCGACTTCTGGTGTGATCCGTGAAGTGTGTCGATCGACACTAGTGGTGTCGATCGACATCAACTCCGCAGCTCGAATCTCTGCACTTTTTCTACAATTCAGCTCTACAATCCTTGCTTCCATGATGAAAACGTCTTCCTCCATTGGTTTGGCATTGATTAGACCCTCATCTTCGCCCATAGTCCTGAAGATATGATTGTTTCCACTCCAATCCTCTAGCTCCACAGCTTTCTCAGAATTCTCAGCTAATGCTTCTTGAACAACCAGTTTGTTCACTTGCTCTTTAAAATCCAGCTCCTCTCCAGCGATCACAGCAATACATGAGATGTGTTTGAAAGTTCCAGTAGTAGGGATAGCTTTGTAGAACACTTCTTTGTCAACATTAGAGAAATATATTCTCTTATTAGGCATGTCTACAATAGCTCCTATTGTGGCCATGAATGGTCTTCCAAGAATGAATGGCATGACAGACGCTCTGCTTACTTCCACAACCTGAAAATCCGTTGGAACTAGGCAATTTCCAACTTTGACAAGTAAGTTTGGAATTGTACCATATGAGACTGTGGTAGAAGAATTGGCGAATTTAAGAGTCATGCTTGAAGGGTGAATGTCAGCAATCCCCAGCCTCTCTGTAATGTCTTTTGACATGAGGTTCACGCTAGCTCCTGAATCGCAGAGGGATTGTTTAAACTCAACTCCACCAATGGAGCATGGAACCACAAACATCCCAGGATCTTCAACCTTAAGCAGTTGCTTCATTGGTGGTGGTGTTTCACTTGCTTTGTGAAAGAGTTCTTCCATCTCTTCAAAGCTTTCTCTGTTATTCTGGAAGAAGGCACACAAGGGATATCTCTCATAAGCTTCATCAAAGGAGATCTCCTTTGGAATCATCTCCACCCTTTTGTTGAAAGCAGCCAGCTTATCTACACTAATGGGCGGCCTTATATGTTTGGGTAGAGGAGGATTGGGAACCTTGTCCTTGTAGACCCTTCCCAATGCAACTTGTGAAGCTTTAGGCGTGTCTGTCCAAGTTTGGGAAGGGTGTCGATCGACACCCAGCTGGTGTCGATCGACACTAGACGTTTGTGTCGAGGATGCTGTGTCGACGAGGTTGATTCGTCCGGTTTCTCCTTGAGTGTCGATCGACACACAGTAGTGTCGATCGACATTGACTCCGCAGCATTTTCTACATCTTCAAGCTCCTCGAATTCTTCAGTACTTAGCCCTCTTTTCTGCACAGGCTGAAGGTTCCCTCCATTCTGGATCTTGATGGCATTCACATGGTGTCTCGGATTCACGTCTGTCTTTCCAGGAAGACATCACTCTTGTCTCTTCAAATCTCCAGCAGTTTGTGCTACTTGAACATCCAATTGCCTGACATGAGTACCTAGAGACTCAATTTTTCCATTCAGATCTGTGTACAAGGCATCAGTCTTCCCATTGAAGTCCACAATCATCTTCTGTTGGCCCTCCAAGATTTGCTCTAGCATAGACTGCATCTTTTTATCTTGTGCAGGAGGATTCTGGTAAGAAGAAGAACCATAATTTCTCTGGAAGTTATTGTTCTGAAGAGGCCTCTGGTAAGAAGAACCATAACTTTGCTGACTGTTGAATCTCTGTCCTTGAAAACCAGCACCATTAACGTAATTGACCTCTTCTTGCTCTGGCTCAAAGGTCTCCACTTCAGCTGCATATTGGACTTGCTTCTTTCCCACTAGAAGGCTATGCATTGAGTCTAGCTTAGCATTTACCTCAGCAATCTGACGTCCATCCATGTTTACAGCTTTCTTCTTCCTATCCAAATCTGCATTCTTGGTACTATTGCTAGAAACCAAATTTTCAATCAGCACATATGCATCTTCTGGATATCTAGTGTTGAAGTTTCCATTGCTGGCAGCGTCCAGAGCCATTTGGTACCTCCAATCAATCCCTCTGTAGAAAATTCCCAGTAGCTGTGGCTCGCTGAAACCGTTGTGTGGACAGTCTCTCTGGTAAGCCTTGAATCTCACCCAAGCAGCCTTGAATGCTTCAATTGGTCCTTGAGAAAATGTAGTGATCTTCATCCTCAGCTCCTCAGATCTTGCATCATCAAAGAAATTGCATAAGAATGCATTCTTTGTTTCTTCCCAAGTGGTCAAGGATCCTGGATCCACGCTTCAGCCAGTATGATGCATCTCCAGCAAGCGAGTAAGGGAAAAGCTTGCAGAAGAGATAATCATATGCAACTCCATTGGCCTTGATGCTTGATGCCAAGTCTTCAAACCTCTCAATGTGGTCCATTGGATGCTCATTAGGAAGACCATGGAAAGGATGCTGAGCCACAAGTGTGTAGTAAGCAGGCTTCAGCTCGAAGTCATTCCTCTGGAATGCAGGAGGACGAATCGCAGCTCTATGGACCAGGTCTGTTGTATTCACCAAGCGTTCTTCCGCGTCCAGCTTCTGCATGAACAGCTTGTACTGGTGCCTCAATGATGACAGCGCCAGCTTCATCAAGTCTTTGTCCTTGGGTGTTCCTTCTGCGCCCTTCTGCATCAACCAAGTTGCTTTCAACGTCTCGGATTAGAACCATAAGATCAGCCATCGTATCCTGCGTAGGGTGTCGATTGATGCTGTTGGTGTCGATTGACACTCGTGTAGATGCTCGGTTCTTGCGTTCGAGACGACCTAGTTCTTGGTTTAATGCGATTAGTTCCTTGTCCTTATTGCTTCTGGTACTGGGCATGCACCTGAAACCAAAAATAAGAAACTAAATCAGTAACAAAAATAAAAATAAAACCTAGACAAAATTCTAATATTAGAACTCTGTAGGTAACTAATCTCATTCCCCGGCAACGGCGCCAAAATTTGATATGCTCTCAAATTTACCCTAGAGCTACTCTCTCAAATTAAGAGATCAGTCGCAGTACTTAGGGATCGAATCCACAGGGAAGGGATAGTCACATATCAAATTTTAGAAGAGGTTGTACGCATGGGTTGGGAGATCGAGTCGGACTGGTCGATCGTCCAGTCGATCTGCTTCTCGGTTCGGGTTGGCCGGTCGATCGTCCACTCGATCTGCCTTAGATCGAGTCAGCTGGGTTGATCGTCCACTCGATCTGCCTTAGATCGAGTCATTCAGCTCGATCTGCCGGTCGATCTCGGCTTCTTTGCTTTTGTCCGAGTTTTCCTTTGATTCCTGCCAACTCCTAGGCTCTTCTTTCATCTTCTTGTCAATGCTCAGCATCCATCAGAGCTCCACGTACACCAAATAACCTGAAAATGATGCAAACATGCAAGAAACATGCAAATGCTAATGCAAAGTGTTCTAGGACTTAAATGAGACAAATGATGCAAACTAACCTATTATGAATGATGTATGCATGAAAACCTATTCTAAATGCATGCTAAATATGCGAAATATATGAGTATATCAACTCCCCCAAACTTGCCTTTTGCTTGCCCTCAAGCAAACCAAATTCAAGCTAGGAAGAGATGATTAAAAACAGGGGCGCAAATCCAAAGTGTTTTTCAAATGTATCAATTCAGCGATCCTAGTTCTCAATTCTAGGATGCAGTACACAAACATTTACTCAAAAGAACTTAGCCATAATCATCACATATTGAAATTCAAATCATGACTTGTTTATTCCAAGCAATCCAAGAATCATAACCTTTAACATTCATTTAGAGCTCAAACCGTGAATCAAACTTGTGCTTTTAAAACCGAATACATTTGGCAAGGGACAAAGCTATGAGATAAAAATGATCTCATTCAAGTGGGTACTCCAAGCATTGGTTTCTCTCAAAAAGGTTTGAACTTATGCATAATGCTAAAGGTAAAAGGCAATGCATGCATACATGACTAGACTCACATCTACCCAAGTATACTAACAATGATCCTAATCCCTTTCTCATTCATTTTTTTTCTTCTCCAACAAGGCTAGACACGCCAAGCATAAACCCACAAGTACTCCATCAATCACATTCACTTCTAGGGAAACTTCTTCCACCTTGCTTATAGCTAGTGGTTTGGTCACAAATATTAGCTCTTTTCTTTCTTTAAATAGCCATCTTCTAAAAAAAAATTCTTTTATGCATTTGGCCTCTAGGGCTCTTTTTCTTTTAACTTGAGCTTTTTGACAATACAATTCAAGACCAACCACTTAGAACTATGTATCTCTTTTTCATTCATGTCCTTAACACTTTCTCATTTTCAAACCCGTGAACTCCCAATCCCAAATCAAGCCTAAAACTAGCTTTAATATGCAAAGCTAGCATCATTATGAGAGTCTAAACATGTCGCCCTTGTTAGAACGAGAATATGAGCACACAAGACAATTAACGAGGTTCGGAAATGTGCCTACGTCCTCAAAGTATTCACTAGAGATTCTTTAGACAATCTTACAACAAGACCTTGCCTAATGGGATTACTCGACACTAAGACACCCTTAGTTCGACACCAACTAATCTCTATCACCTAACAAGACACAACCGTCTTGAATACACAACTGTGTTACACACCTATTTTCGTGTGTCACCCAACCGAGCAACCGAGACCGAAACTTTGCTTTCTTCTCTTCTCTAAATATTTCGGCTGACCCTAGTTTTACTCGTAAATCTTGTATTTATAGTCTTCAAAACGTCCAGCCTTCAATATTCATCCTATATGCAGATAAGGAAATATCTCCATTACATATTTCACCCTTATCAAGTATTTCCTTTTACTTGATATTCTCAACAAGTCTTCAATGCACATCTTCCATATTTCCTTTGATTTCCACGTTCCAACACATCTTTTGTGCAAGCAACAGCTCCACATACTTCTAGCGACTTTGCAACAACTCTGCAGTAGTTTTTGTGTTACACAGCTCAGTACATGTGTTACACAACTCTGACACGTTCCAGCAGCCTAGGATCCTTGGACCAATACCGTGACATTTATAGCACTTAACTTCACACCTTTCCTGTCTTTCTTCCTTTCTTGCCAATCTATATGTGAACGCTTCAAACAAAAGATCCATCTTTTCTTCAAACTTTTTGATCATCAAGCGGACAACTTCTTCAGCTTTTTGAATCTTGTGCTTGTCATCATCAACTGCGAACACAATATCTTCTACAAGTATTGGAGATTTAGATTCAAGTTCCATCTCCTCAGCCTTTAGCATCCCTACCACCTCAGCAAACTTGAGTTCATCAGTATTCATCGTCATTTTTATCACAGCTTTATGTGCTTCAAACCTAGAAGGCAAGCAACACAAAAGTTTCTTCACCAATTTTGCATCTTTGTAGCTTTTACCCAAAACTTGTGTTTCATTAGCTATGGAGCTGAGCTTAGCACTGAATTCTCCTATCTTCTCATCATCACTCATTTGTATGTTCTCAAACTATGATGCCAGCAAGTCTAATCTCATCCTCCTAATATTTTCAGTACCCTCAAAAGCGTTTTGTAGTATATCCCATGCCTTCTTAGCTGACTCACACCCTTGTATTAATTCGAATTTCTTTCTATCCACTGAATTGAAGATTGCGTCCAACGCCTTTGCATTAAATTTTGAAAGCTTCTTCTCTGTTGCAGTCCACTTTGTCTTGGGTTTAACTCTTTCCACTCCATCTTCTGATATCACACAAGGCTCTTGCCAACCACACTGAACAACGGTCCACACATCTTCATCTATGCCACGTATATTCACCCTCATTCTCACTTTCCAGTGACCGTAATTTATATCATCTAACAATAAGGGATTATAAGCAGCGATTAGCTGTGAAGGTGTCGCATATTCTCTTCTAAGGATCTCACCTTTGTTCGAGAACAACTCTCGCGGGTAGGTGTCCCTGCTCTGATACCAATTGTTAGAACGAGAATATGAGCACACAAGACAATTAACGAGGTTCGGCAACGTGCCTACGTCCTCAAAGTATTCACTAGAGATTCTTTAGACAATCTTACAACAAGACCTTGCCTAATGGGATTACTCGACACTAAGACACCTCTTAGTTTGACACCAACTAATCTCTATCACCTAAAAAGACACAACCGTCATGAATACACAACTGTGTTACACACCTATTTTCGTGTGTCACCCAACCGACCAACCGAGACCGAAACTTTGCTTTCTTCTCTTCTCTAAATCGTTCGGCTGACCCTAGTTTTACTCGTAAATCTTGTATTTATAGTCTTCAAAACGTCCAGCCTTCAATATTCATCATATATGCAGATAAGGAAATATCTACATTAGATATTTCACCCTTATCAAGTATTTCCTTTTACTTGATATTCTCAACAAGTCTTCAATGCACATCTTCCATATTTCCTTTGATTTCCACGTTCCAACACATCTTTTGTGCAAGAAACAACTCCACATACTTCTAGCGACTTTGCAACAACTCTGCAGTAGTTCTTGTGTTACACAGCTCAGTACATGTGTTACACAACTCTGACACGTTCCAGCAGCCTAGGATCCTTGGATCTAACAGCCCTAAACCTAACACTTTATGCCAAGTTCAAACAGAAAATAAGGCCTCACAATTTACAAATCACACAAGAATTTTGGCTTGAAATAAGGCAAGGGTCAAGGTGTGGTATTCTATTTAGTCTTACAAGAGAGTGGTGAAGTGAATAAGAAAACCTAAATATTTTTTTTGTAATCCATGTATTCTTTCCCAAATTGCACAAGTATGATAATTAGATGTTCATGTTAAGGTTCCGATTTTTAGGAAAGGGTTCAATTCATGCTTGTTTCAACTTTAAGCCAAGAAAATCAAGTCAAATGATTCAAGGATGGTTAGAACTTAATTTCAAAGTTGTGCAAAGCATCAAAGAATTACTAACTAGGGCCTTGAACCAATACATGATCTTAAAACACTTTTTTAAGGAAAATTTTTCATCATTGCCCCCTATGCATATGAATGATGCAACCTATATGATAAAAAATCTAGAATCAATCCTACAATATTTGACAATGCAAATGCAAGCTATATGAATTTTTTTTGAAATTTTTATGAATTTTTGTGAAATTTTTTTTTATTTTTCTATGCAATTGTTTTTTATGTATGAAGACTCAAAGATGTAAACACAAAATAAGATCCAAATAAAAATATGTTAAAGCACACACTCTCCCCCCAAGCTTGAATGACAACGTCTCCGTGTCAAACAAATTCAAGAGGAGACAAAAAATACCACAAAGCAAAAATTAAAAATGCATGTTATTTACAAAGGTTGGAGTTTTCGGTACCTTGGAGTTTGTTGTGCTTAGGCCTTGTAGGCTCGATTCTTGGACCTCCATTTTCCCTTGTTCCTGCTCAAACACACTCAAAAAGATAATCTAGACGAAAATAAAAAGCATATACACAAGGATAGATATGGGATTGCCTCCCAAGTGCGCTTTGTTTAGAGTCTCTTAGCTTGACTTTCCTTACAAATCTTTTTAGTCTGGCTTAAGGGTGAAGTCTGTGGCTGGAGATGTGAATGAATGTGAACATTGTAGCATGTCCATGGTGTAGATAGTGGACAACATCTCTTGCACCCTTGCTTCATCCTTCTCTAAACCCGGTGGAAGAATGAACCTTGCCTTTGAGATTGGTGTTGAGCGTCCTTTGCTCTTGACTTTGTACTCAATGGAGCCATCCTTGAGTTCTAATGGATGTAAACTCAAAGAGGTCCTTGGCCCAGCACGTCCATTACTTGACCCATCTCTAGCTTTTTCGGGTAAACTCATCAAAGAGCACTTTTTCTTGCCTTTCCCTTTAGGTGGCTTCTTCTTGAGAGGTTTTTCTTCTACACCACTAAACAAAGTCAGCAGGGACTCACAATCAGGTTCTTCTTCAGCCTTGAACTCGATCGTAGGCTCAGATTTCTCCACCCTAGCTCCATCCTTAGGATTTTTGTTTATACTCATGAAAGACCCCTTTTTCTTGCCTTTCTCTTTGGGAGGTTTCTTCTTGAGAGGTGTTTCGTCTTCACAACCAAATAGAGTCAGTAGGGACTCACCATCAGGTTCTTCTTCAGCAGTAGATCTAAGCCTAGGCTCGGCCTTATACTTGCTTGTACCCGAGACGCAACCAATCTTACCCTTTCCCGCGGGCTTGTCTTGCAAGCTTTTGTCTAGTTGCTTGGTTCTAAAGGCTTGGACTTCCATAAGGTTTTTCAACTCAGCCTCCTCCCTAATCTTCTTACAGACACGTTTCTCTTGATCAAAAGTGTCTTCCTCAGCTTCCATCATTCCACAAAACTTTGTCAAAGGAGGTGTGATCGGGTATGAAACCAAGTGACTCACATTCTTTAGGATGACCTCTTCCATGGCAAAATCAATTGCTGCACCAACAGTGCTGAGGAATGGCGTGCCTAGGAGCAAAGGAAGGTGCTTGGACTTGTCTATATCCATGACCACAAAATCAGTTGGTTTCAAGCAATTCCCTACTTTCACCGGATAGTCTTTGATCAAACCAAGAGGTTTCTTTGTAGACCCATCTCCAAATGTGATCTCAGTAGGATGCCAATCCATACTCCTTATTCCAATTCTCTTGACCATGTCAAATGCCATAACACTCACTGTGGAACCCGAATCACACATAGCATCTTGTACTTCTTCATTGCCTAGGTTTCACACAATTGAGAATTTTCCCGAATTTTTGTGCTTGGTCAAGGTCTTGAGCTCATCAATTGCTTCAATGCGCTCTCTTGTAGGCTCCTGGATCTGCTCTTTCTCCTCATCACACGGTTCTTGCATCATCAAACCCTCCTCAACCGGTTTTCTGAAGATGTTTTTAGCTTCAAAATGGTTGATCTTTGTGAAAACCGCCTCCCCACTTAGGTTCTCAATGACCTCATTGAGACTAAAATCATCATCTGAGTAGATGTAGGCCTCATGGTCAGGTTCATGCCATGATGGATACATGTCATAAAGAGTGGTGGTCCTCTCCTCAAGATCTTGGATAGCTTGACAATACTCCATATGATTTGCTTCACTTTGGCCCGGTATAGTTCCTTGCTCGAATTCCACCTCTTTGTTGATGTTGCTAAGTTGAGGATCAAGGGTACTGTAAAAAGCATTCATCTTAGTGGTAGATTCAGAAAAACTCTTGTCTATGTTTAACAAGCTAGCGGTTTGTGCTTGCAAAATCTGTAGGAGCATGTCATGGATGGGGTCTTGGGTGGGAGTGTGAACTTGTTGCTTAGGTACAAAATCAGGAGCTTCATATGGCTCATTCCATTGTGGTTGCCTTTGAAAGTTGCCTTTGAAAGTTGCCTTGATAGTGGTTGAATCCCATGTAATAGCCTCCTTGGTTGGCTAGATAGTTAGCTTCCGGATTTTGACTAACAAAATGCATCTTGTCAAGCGGTTCAAGCGAGTTGTTCAAGCATGTTGCAGTCTTTTCCTGTGTCTATGTTCATGTGCCTGAGAACACAAGTACTGAAATAGAGAGATTAGTAACCAAAATAAAAATAAAAACTTAGTCTCCACTAAGCTTCAAATCCTAATACTTTCACTTAAAACCCAAGTTTGGCAACGGCGCCATTTCATGACTAGCTTTTTGAGCAAGTTTATTCAAACCTAAAGCATAGTTCTTTTATTGTTGTAATACTTCAGGTGTCAATCCAAATTGGGGTGAAAGATACTAGGAATACAAGAGTTCAAGTGAAGCTAAGCAAAATTCGGGTTAATTGGTGATGACTCCTATGAAAATTACTTGCAATGATTATACAGACACGAAAACTATTTTAAAATCCCTACAGAAGGGTTATACAACTACTAGATGACTTCCAAATAATTAAACAACCAATCTACTAATTTTATAAAATCAAAATCTAAAACCGGATAAACTAGACAATTATTAGTTAAGTGACAAGATTTTCAAAAACTATTTCTAAAACTCAAACGACTACCAACTCAACACCAGACAGTAAAATAAGACTCTAAGCAATTTCTAAAATACTAAAAATAGTAAAAACAAAATTTTACAAATTTAGAATACTCTATTGCATAATTAAGCTATCTAAGAGGATTTTTGGGAAAATAATTAAACTTTCAACAAGGAGAAAATGGTTTTTAGTTTTCAAAGATTAAAAACAGATTCAAGGTTGGGATTCATTCTTAGGGAGGTTGAAAATTCGAACTTGGGGTTTTGAAAACATAATTTTATACACTTTTTAGTGCTATCTCTAAGCCTTAAGAAGCCAAACTAGATTTACCCATGATGTGTGGTGTAAATCCTTTCTTCACCCTTTCCTTCTAACCCATGATGTGTGGTGGAAAGATAAGGTGAAGAACATTAAGCATGGATCTTTAAAAATGGCTTAACTAGCTCCCTAATCATCCATGATGTTTGGGAAAGGATGAGCTAGTCTCTTGGATTTGGTTTTAAGGGATTCCCTAAGACTTGTTAGAATAAAGAAATCCCTAAGATTAAAGAGATCTCCTTTGAGAATCTCTAGACTTGAAAACCCCCAAATCCAAGAAGAGAATTAGATGAAGAACAAGAAAATACCCAAAAGTCTAGTTTTCAACCTCCATAATCATCCCAACCCCAAATCTTGGTGGTTTACTCACAAATCATGTTCTTACCTCTCCTTAAACATGAGTTTAGAGATGATGAATATGATCAGTTTTTAAAAGATGAAAGATTAGACTTTTAGAAAACAGAAATACTTGAATCAAATCCAAAATACAAGAGTTTCTTACAAGAAATAAACAAGAAAACAATCAAGAACTATCAAGAACAAGGAAGAACACTCAAGAACACTACTCTTTTCTCTCTCTCACACTGCCTTTCTTTTCTACAAAGTGATTGTATGATTATGATAAGTGCATGAGTGATTGCATAAAAGTCCTCCTCTCTTTTGTCATAAGGAGAAAATATTAGGAAATTCTCCACTCTTTCCCTAAAACAAGGGCTGCTTGTCTTGTAGAAGACTTTCATGCCAAGGTGGTCCCCTCACTAGAAGACAATCATAGTAGTTTTAGAAGAGGTTGTACGCATGGGTTGGGAGATCGATTCGGACTAGTCGATCTGCTTCTCGGTTCGGGTTGGCCTGTCGATCGTCCACTCGATCTGCCTTAGATTGAGTCAGCTGGGTCGATCGTCCACTCGATCTGCCTTAGATCGAGTCATGCTGCTCGATCTGCCGGTCGATCTAGGCTTCTTTGCTTTTGTCCGAGTTTTCCTTTGATTCCTGCCAACTCCTAGGCTCTTCTTTCATCTCCTTTTCAATGCTCAGCATCCATCACAGCTGCAAGTACACCAAATAACCTGAAAATGATGCAAACATGCAATAAACATGCAAATGCTAATGCAAAGTGTTCTAGGACTTAAAATGAGACAAATGATGCAAACTAGCCTATTATGAATGATGTATGCATGAAAACCTATTCTAAATGCATGCTAAATATGCGAAATATATGAGTATATCACCAAGACAGCTAAAGATTGTCAAGAGGTCATGGTATTGAGTCAAGAGTGCAGTGCAATCATCCACAAAGAGATAGCACCAAAGAAGCTAGGAGATCCGGGCTCATTCACCATACCTTGTGCGCTAGGGCCGTTGAGGTTTAGCAATTGTTTGTGTGATTTAGGAGCAAGCATTAACCTAATGCCCTACTCCATTGCAAAGAAGCTAGACTTCACCAAGTTTAAGGAATACATGATCTCATTGATCTTGGCTGACAGAAGTGTAAGACTCCCGATAGGAATGCTTGAAGACCTACCCGTGAGGATAAGCAATGTGAGTGTCCCCACGGATTTTGTTGTTCTTGAAATGGATGAAGAACCCAAGGATCCCTTAATCCTTGGAAGACCGTTTTTGGCAACTGCTGGAGCCATAATAGACGTCAAGAATGGCAAGATTTCGCTGCACTTGGGCAAGGACATCAAGCTTAACTTTGATATCAATGAGGTTTTGAAGAAACCGACGATCGATGGACAAGTGTTCTACATAGAGGCTATGGATCTTTTGGCTGATGAATTGCTAGAAGAATTGGGTCAAGAGGATCATCTACTACTGGCGCCGATAAAGGAGAGTGGAGAGTATGGCTACCTCAGTGATCAGACCCAAGAGTATGTTCGAATCCTTGATTCTCGCAAGATTGTCAAGGAGATCGACTGTGAGATCGAGCCGCTGACTCGATTTGAAGCCACGATCGATAGCCAGATCGACCCATCCACTCGATCCAAGGAAGAGATCGACCACCTGACTCGATCTCCAGCCCGATCTATGATGCGGTAGGATTTAGAGCTTCAGTTCTTCAAGTTTTAAATTTATAAACCCTAATGCCTGCAAGTGCACAGATGTGCATTGTAGTACTTAAGGTGTCGAACCACAGGGAGTGTATGATTAACTACAGAATCAGTGATGGTTAGAAAACGCTCCTAAGACAAGAAAGGGGGTTTGGAGAAGGGTGTTTCGCGGACGGTGGCTAATGAATGCAGGAATCGTGAAGCAAGTTTATATAGGGCTGGTTATCAATCAACCCTACATATGGAACAAAGTAATAACAAACATGCAAACAAGGCGTTGTGCTCAAGGTTGTTCTCTGGGGTACTAGGCGAATTTCCCTAAACTGATTCACTGGTTTTAACAACCTAACTCTATCAAGCAAGGTCGATCTGTGAACATCTATTTCGCAGGTATATGATATACTCATATATTTCGCATATTTATCATGCATTTAGAATAAGTTTTCATCCATATTTCATTTATAACTAAGTATAATCATAGTATTTGATCATTTATAGGATTTAGAACATTTGCATTAGCATTTGCATTTTCTTTTGTATATATGCATCATTTCAGGTTATTCTATGGATTTGGCGACAATGTGAAAGCTGGAAACATAAGATGGTGAGCTAGGAACAAGTAGAGAGAAAATTGATGTCATTTGACTTGCTGTACCGAGATGTTGCAACCGATTCAAATCCATCCCACCTAAAGCGACTTAAAGATCAGACTCTACAAAGACTTTCCATTCCGATTCAGCCTCCGCAATATTCATAAAACTCATAGGAAATTTAGTTACCTTTCGTTCAGAGGTTATTTCAAGTCATTATGGTCAGTTGTTCAGAAGATACGGCTATTTAAGTAACAACATGTCCGTCTGGAAGTTTGGCGACCAATTTCGTTAACTGAACGATCAGCTCGGATGAAGGGTTTTTCATTGCGATTTAGCCTCGACAGTCTTCATGAGAGTTTTAGTAAATTGAGTTAGCTTTAATTTGGTGGTGATTTCAAGTCAAACGGTGCAGTAGTGCAAAAGATACAGATCGATCAATCCATGTACCCGAACCAAAAGATACCACTTGCAAGTGCTCCAAAAAAGTTTTTATGCTTTAGTAAAAGTGGGATTAGAGAGGTCCCTTGTCCCTTGTCCCTTGTCTCTTGCCCCTTGACCCCTCTTTTAAGGCAAAGAGCCATGTTTAAAACTCTATATAAGGAGTGTGTGTGTGCTTGTAATAATCATCAAGTTTTTAATCAAGTCTTTCTATTCTCTCTTATAAGTCTTCTTAGTGTTCTTGTAAGCTTCCTCTTGTTCTTGAGCGTTCTTGAGTGTTCTAAAGTTTTATAGTTGCTTCTTGTTTAAATCCTTGCGAAAAACTCTTATTTTTATTATATATCAAATGTTTAAATTATTCTAATGTCAAATCTTTCTTCTTAATTCCCACTTAAATCTATGTGAAAACTCTGATTTTTATTATATATATCAACTGTTTAAATTATTCTAATGTCAGATCTTTCTTCTTAATTCTTACTTAGATCTTTGTGAAAACTCTTGTATTTTTATTATAGATAGCAAGTATTTAATTATAATTTCAAGTCTTTCTTCTTAACCCCATCGATCATGTTCATTAACTCTAAACTTATGTTTAAAAGAGGTAAGAACATGAATTGTGAGTAAACCGCTAAAGTTTGAGGTTGGGATGATTAAGGAGGTTGGAGATTTAAAATCTTGGTTTTATTTTTATCTTGTTCTTCATTTAAATTCTCTTATTGGATTTGGGGGTTTTAAGGTCTAGAGATTCTCAAAGGAGATCTCTTTAATCTAGGGATTTCCTTATCCTAACAAGACTTAGGAAATCCCTTAAAACCAAATCCAAGAGACTAGCTCATCCTTTCCCACACATCATGGATGCTTAGGGAGCTAGTTAAACCGTTTTTAAGATCCAAGCTTAATGTTCTTCACCTTATCTTTCCACCACACATCATGGGTTAAGAGGAAAGGGTGAGGAAAGGGTTTATACCACACATCATGGTTAAATCTAAATTGGTTTCTTAAGGTTTAGAGAAATTATTAAAAGAGTAAAAATTATATTTTTAAACCCCAAGTTCGAATCTTCAACCTCCCTAAGAATGAATCCCAACCTTGAATCTGTTTTTAATCTTTCAAAACTTAAAATCATTTTTCTCCCTGTTCAAAGTTAATTGTTTTCTCTAAAATTCTCTAGATTAACTTAATTATGCACTAGAGTTTTTATAAATTTGTAAAATTGTGTTTTTACTATTTTTAGTATTTTAGAAATTGCTTAGAGTCTTATTTTACTGTCTGGTGTTGATTTGGTAGTTGTTTGATTTTTAGAAATAGTTTTTGAAAATCTTGCTACTCACCATCAAATTGTCTAAATAATCCGGTTTTAGAATTGAATTTTATTAAATTAGTAGATCGGTTGTTTTATTGTTTACGAGTCATCTAGTACTTGTATAACCCTTCTGTAGGGATTTAAAAATAGTTTTCGTGTCTGTTTAATAACCGTAAGTAATTGTTTTAGGATTGTTCACCAATTAACCCGAATTATGCTTTGCTTTACTTCAAGCTCTTGTATTCTTAATACCTTTCACCACCTGATTTGGATTGATGACCTGAAGTACTACAATGACATAAAAAAGCTTTAGGTTTTGTTTAACCTGCTAAAAAGCTAGTTATCAGTGAAACGGGCTGGGAGGTCGATCTTGGAGTCGATCTGTGCTCCTTCTCTTTTGTCCAAGTTTCCCCCTTGATTCCCGCCAACTCCTATGCTCTTCTTTTATCTTCTTGTCAATACTCAGCATCCATCACAGCTCCAAGTATTCTAAAAAACCTGAAAAAGATGCAAATATGCAAGAAACCATGCAAATGCTAATGCAAAGTGTTTTAGGACTTAGAATGAGATAAATGATGCAAACTAGCCTATTATGAATGATGAATGCATGAAAACCTATTCTATATGCATGCTAAATATGCAAAATATATGAGTATATCAACAACAACTTCTCAAGAACTTATGGTTCTTCTTCTTACCAGAAGCCTCCTGCACAAGACAATGAGATAAAGTCTATGCTGGAACAGATCTTGGAGGGTCAACAGAGGATGACTGTGGAGTTCAATGGAAAGATTTATGCCTTGTACACCGATCTGAATGAGAAATTCGAGTCCCTGAGTACTCATGTGAAGCAGTTAGATGTTCAGGTTGCTCAAACTGCTGGAGGTTTGAAGAGACAAGAGGGATGCCTTCCTGAAAAGACGGACACAAATCCAAGGCATCATGTGAATGCCATCACAATTCAAAGTGAAAGAAGGCTTCAACCAGTGCTGAAAAATGGTCTGAATGCTGAAGAATTCGTAGAGCTTTAAGATCACGAAGAAGAAGAGGTTACAGTTGCAGAGCAGGTGTCGATCGATACCACTACTGAGTGTCGATCGACACAAGTAGAAAAACTCGAGAAATCGAGCTCCGATGTACCAAAATCGAGCGTGATCGACACTGAATGGTCGACGCCCAACACTAGTGTCGATCGACACTATTCCCAGACATCACGTGAAGCTTCAAAAGTTGCAGAGAAAAGGGTATACAAGCCTAAGGTTCCATATCCTTTGCTACCCAAACACCTAAGGCCGCCCATTAGTGCAGAGAAGCTGGCTGCTTTCAACAAGAGGGTGGAAAGGATTCCTAAGGAGATCTCCTTTGATGAAGCTTATGAGAGGTATCCCTTGTGTACCTTCTTTCAGATTGCAAAGAAAATTTTGAGGAGATGGAAGAACTCTTTCACAAGGCAATGAAGCACCTGCTGAAGGTTGAAGATACGGGGATGTTTGTTATTCCATACTCCATTGGAGGAGTTAAGTTTGACCAATCTCTCTGCGATTCTGGTGCTAGCGTGAATCTCATGTCAAAGGATATTGAAGAGAGGTTATGGATTTCTGATATTCATCCTCCTCAGATGACTCTTGCGTTTGCCAACTCTTCCACCAAAGTCCCATATGGTACAATTCCAGACTTGCTTGTCAAAGTAGGGAATTATCTAGTACCTACTGATTTTCAGTTTGTGTGAGTTAGCAAGGATTCTGTCATGTCTTTTATTCTTGGGAGACGATTCATGGCCAAAGTGGGAGCAGTTGTAGACATGCCTAATAAGATAATCTCTTTCTCTAAGGTTGACAAAGGAGTTTTTTACAAAGTTATCCCCTACTACTGGAATTTCAAAACACGTCTCTTGCATTGCTGTGATTCCAACAAACAAGATGACAGACGTTTGCTCAGGAAAGACCTGGTGATAAGAGTGATGCAGATAAAGTTCTTGGTGGAAATCCTCTCATGATCACAAAGGGAACAATAAGAAGGGAAAAAGTGAAGGAGAGAGTGGAGAACCAAAAGATCAAGGGAGGTGATTACTGACATTGTGTTTTGTTTCGAGAGTCAGTTGAGTCAGTCAAAAACTTGTTTTCTTGAGTCAAAATCAATTGAAATTTTCAGTTTTTCTTGGAACTAAACCAAAACACATTGACACTTGAAGAAGCATTGCCATAGTAGTTGATTGCAGGTTTTACTAGGTAGAAAGCTACAAGTAGAACAATCTAACAAGGAGTGTTCAGATTTCTCGAGAGTTTAGAAACTTTGCTGTTAACTCCACCCTAATGAACTTCAACTTCTCATCTTGGGGCTTGGTATGCATTGAAATTGATTCCTCTTCCAGCATTTTTAAGATAAGTTTGTCACGATCTCTCTTTGATCTTCCCTAGAGAAAAAAATAAAAAGTATTAAGTCTAAGAACGGCAACATGAGTCCTGATAAGGACAATGAAGGTGCGCCTATACTCACGAACATGTCTCCTCACAAGGAACACAATTAGTGAGTGGCACCATTTTAGACCTATGAAAAAAAAAAAAAGTCGATAGGAAAAATAAATTGATACCCTAGAAAAGTAGGGAGAAATCGACTAAGGGAAGAAAAAATAAGAGAGATTGTGCAAAGACTGTATGTGTGCTTAGGAGCTTGGAAGGGAAATAATATGTAAGTTCTTTGATCGATACTCCCTCAATGAGACCGCACCTAAATAAATGCAAGGGGTTAGCAATGGAGAATCTGGATTTCTCCAAGGGGTTTGGACTTGATTTGGGAGATTGCTAAGCTTGTGGTAAGTACACCGAAATATTACGTAATGTTGGCTCTATGGTATGTGGATTCAAGAGTGTTGATCAATGTAGCGTGTTCCTCAGGTTAACTGATTGTTTCTGTTTTCAAACCTCGACTCTATACTTGGTTTATGTTTTGCTTACGGGCAAGCAAAAGCTAAGTCTGGGGAAATTGATATATCATGGTTTTTAGCGGTTTTTGACCATGATATAAGTCCATTTTATAAAGTCTTTTGCTCTTTTTAGAGTCTGAGTCTTTACAGGTTGAACTATGTTTGGAGCATAATTGGAGATTTTGAAGCATTCTGAAGCATTGTGAAAGAAGCTGCGAAGTGATGAGGTCAAGAGCCGTATTTTACAAGGGGTGTCGATCGACACCAATCGTGCCAAGACGTAGCCGCCTGATTTTACAAGTTTTAAAGAAAAAAAAATTGCCCAGAAGTTTTCCTTATTTGTAAAAGTGTCCCACTCGTGTTTTAACCCTTATTTAAGGATTTCAGAGCCATTGTTCACGCTAGACAAGTTTTATTTTAGAGAGTTTTTGGGGAGATAGATCGTATACTCTATTCTTTTGAGATTTTGAACCCCTTTATTTCTCTTATTTATTATTTTATGCAAACTATTTTATTCATGATGTTTTCTTCATTCACTATGTCTGAGTAGTTTTCTAGTTAGGTTTTGGGTTATTCAAGGGTTGATGATATGTTGTTAGAATTGAATTTCTGTTGGGATTAATCTGTTTGTTCTTCATTTGGATTTGTGATTAATGATTATTCTAGCTGTGCGACCTAGAATCTGATCTTAGGTTGATTAATAGATGCGAGACTATTATTGATTGCCTAAACTAATGTTAGATGAAAAAAATACCTATTCGCAAAGCGATTTGGTTTAGGGATTTTGTGAACAGTTGAACCTGTTATTAATGCTTGTCTGGGTGTCGATCGACACTAGACATTTGTGTCGAGGATGCTGTGTCGATCGAGCTTGATTCGTCTGGTTTCTCCTTGGGTGTCGATCGACACAGAGTAGTGTCGATCGACACTGACTCCGCAGCATTTTCTACATCTTCAAGCTCCTCGAATTCTGTAGTACTTAGCCCTCTTTTCTGCACAGGCTGAAGGTTCTCCCCATTCTGGATCTTGATGGCATTCACATGGTGTCTCAGATTCACATCTGTCTTTCCAGGAAGACATCCTTCTTGTCTCTTTAAAGCTCTAGCAGTTTGAGCAACTTGAACATCCAATTGCTTGACATGAGTGCCTAGAGACTCAATTTTTCCATTCAGATCCGTGTGCAAGGCATCAATCTTCCTATTGAAGTCTACAGTCATCTTCTGCTGTCCTTCCAGAATTTGCTCTAGCATAGCCTCCATCTTATTGTCTGCAGGAGGCTTTTGATAGGAAGAAGAAACATAAGTCCTTTAGAAGTTGCTGTTCTGGAATGGTTTCTGGTAAGAGGAACCATAGCCTTGCTGATTGTTGAATCTCTGACCTTGAAAACCAGCTCCATTGACGTAGTTAACCTCTTGTTCTTCTGGCTCAAAGGTCTCCACTTCATATGCATATTGGAATTGCTTCTTTCCCACTATAAGGTTATGCATTGAGTCTAGCTTAGCATTCACCTCAGCAATCTGACGTCCATCCATGTTTCCAGCCTTCTTCATCCTATCCAAATCTGCATTCTTGGTACTATTGCTAGAAACCAAGTTCTCAATCAGCACATATGCATCTTCTGGATATCTAGTGTTGAAGTTTCCATTACTGGCAGCGTCCAGAGCCATCTGGTACCTCCAATCAATCCCTCTGTAGAAAATTCCCAGTAGTTGTGGTTCTGTGGGCAGTATCTGTGGTTCGTTGACTTTATAATTGTGTTTCGAGTTCTAGAACGGTTCTTAATAAATATCCTGACAGTTTTCTATTCTGAAATTTGGATTCATACCTGCGAATTTCCCATATCCTAGCGTTTTGTCTCCAGAATTTACACCGTGTTTAAATTGCTCGCCGTCTTTTACTTTTAATTCTTTCTTCTTAGCTTAATTCGAACTTAGAAATCTGTGGTGTCACTATCTCATTTCTTGTGGATTTGATCCCTAAGTACTGCGACTGATCTCTTAATTTGAGAGAGTAGCTCTAGGGTAAATTTGAGCATATCAGAAGCTAATTCCGAGAAATTCTTCCATTCTCGGATAGATTCAATGCTAGCTGAGATGTCTCACAAGATACAAGACATCCCGAATCAAGTCAAGGTACTCAAAGTCCTATGACTACCCCGCTAGATGCTACGCTAAGGTTTCTAAGTTCAGATTATGCTAGGTCGAATCGAATGAAAGTAAAACAAAGTAAGAAATAAATGAGTATCACGAAATAGGTTCTTAAAATCAGGAGACTAAGGCGCTAGGTTCAGGGAAATTCTCAGGTGATCTAAATTGCAGGTCTAGACAGAATGTTAAGAATTATGAAGAACTATTCTAGAACTCGAAACACTAATGTAAAATCAACCAACTCTCGCTGCAAAGATTATCTATGTCTAAACCCTAGAATTCCAAATCTCTTTGCAAATTCAAACAATTCAGACAAGCATTAATATCAGGTTCAATTGTTCACAAAATCCTAAACCAAATCTCTTTGCAAATAGGTATTTTACTCATCTAACATTAGTTCAAGCAATTAATAATACTCTCGAATCCATTAATCAACCTAAGATCAGATTCTTTGTGGCGAAGATAGAATAAGCATTAAACACAAATCTATATGAAGAACTCTAATGATTTTATCCTAACAATTTAATTCGACCTAACAATTCATCAATCACCCTTGAAAAACCCTAAACCTAACTAGCAAACTACTCAGACATGGTGAATGAAGAAAACATCATGAATAAAGAAGAATGCATAAAAGAAATAATTAGAAACAAAGGAGTTCCAAATTTGCTCTGAAAGAGACAAATTCTTCTCTCTAAAATCTCTCTAAAAATCTCTCTCTAAGTCTCAAAACAGAAAATAAGAATAATAATTGGTGGCTAAACAATGCCTTGAAAACTTGTATTTATAGGCAAACTCGCGTATGGGGCAAACTTGTAAATACTTGCAGCTTCTTGTGATTTCCTTTTCTTGATGGAAGTCCGTGAAACTTGTCGGTCTCGATTGGTGTCGATCGACACTCTTTGTAAAATCCAGCTTCTAACTTCATCACTTCGCAGCTTCTTGCAGAATGCTCCAAAAAGTTTTAGAATCTCCAACTTTGCTTCAAACGTAGTCCAACCTGTAAAGACTCAAATAGGACTCGAAAACTAACAAAAGACTCTATAAAAACACTTATATCATGGTCCAAAAATGGGTAAAAACCATGATATATCAAACTCATATCTATCCATTCCGGATGAGTTATCCCAACCCAAATCCATTCTCATCCCCGTTTTCTTGTCTATATGGAAACGAGTCTAGTATGAAATGCGGTATTGGATGTATTGGATGTAAATTATTATAACCAGTATGGAAACAAGTCTAATATGAAACGTGGTATATATATGAATTACATGTTAGGGTTATTTAATTTTTTTTTCCAATTATTTGAAATTTAAAATTATCCACAAATATTTAAAAGTATATTTGCCAGATTATTCAAAATACGCAATTACGAGTTTGATTCTAATCCAAATGGACAATATCTGTGGAATTTTTAATAATTATTATAAGAGGTATACCCGATTCAACTCGTTACCAGTTTTTTGTCGTTTATTTAACTAGAGATTATTTGAATAACAATTACTTGTTTCAGACTTTGGGGTCATATTGGATTGATGATTTGGGAGAATTTCATTTTTTTCCCAAATCTCCTCTTATTGAATCTAACATTTATAAAAATTATTCAAAATCCGTGGTTATTGGATTAATCATTTGTAAAAATTCTCTCAAATCTCAACTTATTGGAAAATAGGGATTTGAACAATAAAATATATCAAAAACAATTTGGAATGATTTGTAAGATAATTTGTAGTTAACAAATAATAGATCCAAATACCACCTTATGAGATGGAATTTGAGAAAATAAAAAGATTGAACTAATTTGTTTTTTCTTATGAACTGTTGCGACAAAAAAAAAAAAAGAGAGAGCTTACCCAAATCAGGAAAGTTGCCAAGGGTTTACGCGATCCGGGAACCACTTCCTCGTGGAAATCCCCTCTTACTTCATCTAGATCCGTCGCGGACACAGTGGCAGAGCTGCCGGTAAGCAAGAGCGTCGAGATTCTCAATAACAATCAGTTGGATTCACAGCTCTCGAGTAGAGCTGAGAGTAGTCGAGGCTTTGGGAACGAGAAGGAGAAGAAGGTGTTTCTCTACAATTGGAAGACGACCCAGAAACCTTCAAGCGACAAAAGTGGATTTTTCAGGATCAGTGAGTGTGTAGACGGAACTTTGTGGATCCAAGGTAGTGTCACTGACGATGATGATGATGATGTGAGTGATGCGAGGAACGGTGGAGATTCGTTTCTGGTGGAAATCCGATCGGCTATTTTCAGGTGCAAAGACACGAATCTAGCGTCGCCGGGATTCTCAAAGATCATAAAGAGCAGTTCTAGCAAGAAGAAGAGTAAGAGATTGGAGTTTTTTTTGTCTCGGTATCATCAACCTAAAGAAGCTATTCCCGGCGGAAGAAACTCTGTGAAATCTAGGAAATTTCCAAGCAGCCTTCACACTGCATTAGGTTTAAGTGTAGTGAGAGATGAATCTGGTGATTTATCAGACGAAACGAAACAGAGGAATTTAGCAACTCTGAAAATCCCCAGAAGATCACTAAAGCATCATCTCCTTTGCTTTTGAAACTTAAACATAAGAACTGGTCACGCTCTTCAACTAATTACTTGAGAGGTACTAGTAAGAGAGATGATTCTTCTCATACTTGTAACAGTACACCTGCATTGTCGACCAGCTCATACAATATGTATGCTATACGTAATCCCAGCACTGTTGGGTCTTGGGATGATGATGGTGATGATGAGTTGGATGATGATAACTTGGATTTTACAGGGAGGCAAGGTTGTGAGATTCCTTTTTACTGGACCAAGAGGAATCTCAAACATAGAGGTGGATGCATGAGTTGCTGCTCGCCTTCGTTTTCAGATACTCTAGAAAGACGGGAAGTAGCATTTTATGTCTGCCATTTTTTGTGGAGCTTGATATCAGAGGTATAACTTCGTTCCATATTTTTAAAGGATCGTGACTTCCATTTTTTCTTAAAGATTGTGACGATGAATGTTTAGCTTTACAAATTGCGTTTAATTTTATGCTTCAGGTGATAAACCTTGAGGTTTCGTGAGTGTGAGTATGAAGTTGTGTCACGTTTAGTTTTGATGATTAAGAGAATCAATGGAGTTACAGAGATTGCTGGGGGTGACGATTCATGATGTTCTTGATACGTGTTACAAGGGAGGTAAAGGTTTAGCTTAGGGTTTAACCAAAGCCAAATTGCTATTATCTTTGCTTAAACCGGTTCTGATTTTTAGGATTTAGGATTTTATGTAATTGGTTAGTGGTCTTGATTTGTGGAAAAGTACTTTTGATGTTGTGAAAGCATACATTTTTCATAAAAGATGGAGTTTTAGTTCGATCTGTTACATAGTTTTGGAAAGATGATTCCAATTTTCTTATTTCTTTCGTTACTTTATTTAGTTATATGATTTATTTTGTGTATTGTTCTTTATACATGGAGTCAATCGGTGTATCGTCTCAGATTCTCAATTATGGATCAAGCTATTTAGGAAAGAGAAGAACGATGAGCTTTTCCTCTCTGTTTTTCATTATACTGTTGACAATGATAATGATAAACCATATTGTTTGTTTTATTAAATAAATTGTAAAAACTAAAAAAAAATTATTTTTCAAATGTCCCCAAATCTCTTCTAATAACTTCGCAAAATTTCCTCAAATCTCAAATGTTTTTAAAATTTCCTCAAATTTAGATGATTTCCAAATTATCCCAAATTATTGATCCAATATGCCCCCCTTTATTTGTTACTATATTTTTTTAGTACTAAATTTATTAATCAATAAAAAAGGAAATATTTGTATAATGTTTAAACCAACTATAAAAAAGTAATGAGAATTATGAAAAGAGAAAATAAAATGGCGATTTTCTCTCTCGTTAGAGCGATTGTAAGTGCGATCTGATGGTCATTCCCCAGATCTCTCACGTTCCTCAATCAGAGGACGGTTTCCAATGTAATTGAAGTCGGATTTGATAGTTACTGGGGTGGTTCTCCTCCTCCGATTTCGTCCATCTCCGTAGTGGAATCCGAAAACCACTATAATGCAAAGTGGGGAGAAGTTTGGCCTTCTCGAAATTTCTATAAATCTGGGAAATCCAATTCAGATTCTTCATCGAATCTCATTATTGCATCTTTTATATCATTCAGATTACGATTTTACAAAATATTCCTACTAATGGCTAATAATTTAAGGCGGGCGATCCAAAGATGGAATCCGCATATGGCAGATTTCACACTCACTCGCATTCCTTTTTTTGTGCAAATTCGAGGAATCCCTCTTCAATTTCTTACCCAAGCCAAGATCAGATACATTGGTAGCCGTCTGGGTGATGGTGATGTCATCGAAGTGCCATTTGACCCAGAAGCAGCAGTAGCTGTGTAATTTGTTCGTGTGAAGATAAATTGGAATTGGATAATCCACTACGCTTTCAGAAGAACTTTCAATTCACAGCAGGTGTCAATAAAGTACTTCGGTTTCGGTATGAGAGACTTCGGTGATTTTCTGCAGACTGTGGAATGCTAACGCATGACACATGGCTTGTGTTCCGTACCAAGAGGATGAAGCAGAGGATGCTGACAACAATAATGATGATGATGGAAATAACGAAGAGGGTCAAGGAGGACTAGATGACGAACTCCCGAACCATTAGGAGGACATGGAAGACGAAGTCCCTTTCCATGAGCAAGAGGATATTAGAGCAATTCCGTTACCAGGGACTATGGAGGGTGGTCCAGCATATCCTCTTGAAGTAGATGTCAATCAAGGATTTATGACTGATGTTGAAGTTTCGGCTATAGGAACGGGAAGTTCGGAGGGAGCAAAACGAAAAAGGAGCTTCATGGAAAATCTCGTGGTATGATCTGTCATAATAAATCGGTGAATGTGATTGATTCGAATGTGGCAGATAACCAAGATCCACTAGCAACAGAGGAGCAATGGGATTCAGAGGCCTCTCTTATGTAGTATGGAAGTTTTCTGGAAAACAACCTCCTTAATTCAACTCCAGAAAGTGGTAAACAGATTTTGGTTTTAACAGGTATAACTTCCATCTATAATCTTGTCATTGCTGATTCTTTTTTGATCATTATGACGGCAGTTGGTCCTGCGACAAAACAGACAAGAATGTCGGATGAATATATTGATAAGCTGGTTATCTGTTCATCAAGTAGAATGACTAATGGTCTCCAGATGCTGCAGATGGATTATCCGGACGAGGATGCTGGTTTTCCTCCTGCAACCCCAACAGACAGAGGCACGGTGGGCCCAGTACCACCATTGATTCCATGAGAGTCGAGGTGTGGAACTGTCGAGGCTTGGGACAACGCCTGAATGTTCGACGTCTGAAGGAGATGCATATAGTGTATCATCCCGACTTGTTGTTCCTTGTGGAAACCAAACAAAATGATGATTACGTTCGAGATATAGGTGTTCAGTTAGGATTCGATCAAATGAGGATAGTTTCACCTCAAGGATTGAGTGGTGGACTGGCTGTTTTCTGGAAAAGTTATGTTTCTGTTACTTGTATTTCCTTTGATGCTCGCCTTGTAGATCTTCATGTTGAATTCAAAGTTTTTAAGTTTTACTTGTCTTGCATCTATGGTCACCCGATACCGAATCAAAGACATTATCAATGGAAAAAATTGTAGAGAATCTCAGTTTCAAGATTTGCACCATGGATGATGTGTGGTGACTTCAATGAGATCTTACATCAAAATGAGAAACGGGGAGGAATAGTTAGAAATGAAAGCAGTTTTAGTGAATTTAAGCTTATGCTTGAAGTTTGTGATATGCATGATCTTAGATCAAAAGGCAATCCTTTTAGTTAGGTGGGTAAGCGTAAAGTAGATAATAGTAGAGATGAAATCATAGAGTGTTACCTGGATAGGGTTCTGGTAAATTCGGAATGGAGGAATTGCTACCCGGTTTCAGAAACAGAGTTTCTTGAGCTCTCTGAATCGGACCACAGACCTCTAATAGTTAGTATTGAGTATGAAGAAAGAGTCAAGCGTGAAAAATTTAGATATGACAAGCGACTTGTACAACAAAAGAATTTTGTGGACACAATGAATAATTTTTGGCATTTACGAGGATCAGAGATAGGAGGGTTCTCGGATAAACTTAGCTTATATCGTACTGAAATGACTAAATGGAAAATGAGACATATATATAATTTAGCGGAGAGGATTCAGTTGGTCAGGAATCAACTAGAACAGACTCTACGCGATCATCGAAGTTCTCCTTTAGAATTACAGAGATTAAGATCAGAATTGAATAAGGCTTATGCTGATGAGGAAACCTTCTGGTATTTGAAGTGTAGGAATAAATGGCTAAAGTTGGGTGATAGGAATACTGGATTCTACCATGGGGTTACTAAATCAAGGAAAAAAGAACATGTATCAAGCAAATCATCGATGATCAAGGGATCGTTCACAGAAGAGATGAAGCAATAGCTTTAGTTGCTGAGAATTATTTTAAGCCGATGTTCGCGGCTTCTAAGACTATCCCTATTAATGAGGTAATCCCTTATATGCAACAACGAGTAACTGCCGATATGAATACCTTTCTTACACGTCCAGTTACAGATAAGGAAATTAAAGATGCAATGTTTTTAATTGGACCAGATAGGGCGCCAGGTCATGATGGTTTTACGGCCGCATTTTATCAGCAATTCTTGGACGACATTGGACCAAATGTTTGTGCAATGGTTAAGGAGTTCTTCATATCAGGTATTATGGAAACTAAAATAAATCATACTCAGATATGCCTAATTCCAAAGATCACGGATGCAGATAAAATGACTGAGTATAGGCCGATTAGTTTGTGTACTGTTAATTACAAAATTATTTCAAACAATTTGGTGCTCCGGCTAAAGGAGGTCCTTGGAAGTTTAATATCTGAATCTCAGGCTGCCTTTGTACCATGGAGAAGCATACAAGATAATATTATGGTGGCTCATGAACTTCTGCATGCCTTAAAGTCAAAAAAAGATTGTGCTGAGAAATACATTGCTATAAAAACAGATATCAGCAAAGCGTATGACAGAGTGGAGTGGTGTTTTCTTGAAGGAGTTATGCAGAAGATGTGATTCACTAATACTTGGATTACATGTATAATGTCTTGTGTAAGATCAGTTTCCTTCTCTGTTTTTATTAATGTATCAGCCTATGGTACCTTTCAGCCAATACGAGGTATTAGGCAAGGTGACCCTTTATCACCTTATTTATTTTTGATGTGTGCTGAAATTTTGTCTCAAATGTTAAGTCAAGCGGAGCATCGTAACGAGTTTACAGGTATGCAGTTAACAAAATCGGGTCCAAGGGTAAGTCACTTACTGTTCGCTGATGACTTTATTCTTCTGCAAGGTGACGATCCAGGATGGCACTCGTATGGCGAGAATCTTAAGAGACTACAGGGCAGAAGGTAAATTTAAATAAGTCATCAGTTATCTTTTGTATGAGAATCATGGAACATAGAAAACAAGATATTCAACGTATTTTGGGGAAATGGAATATTGGTGGTGGTGGAAAGTATCTAGGGCTCCGTGAGCAGTTTAGCCGTAATAAGACAAAATTATTTAGTTTTGTGGTTAAGAGAATTAAGGAAAATCTTAACGGTTGGTATAATCAGTTTCTAAGCCCAGGTGGTAAGGAAATTTTGATAAATGGCTCAGGCGAAACCAATTTACTGAACTGCTTCTTAATTCCAAAAACAGTGTTTGATGAAGTGGATAGTTTATTGTCTGAATTTTGGTGGGGACGTATTAATGGAAGAAGGAAAATATCTTGGGTTTTCTGGAAACGACTGTCTATTCCAAAGAAAGAAGGAGTGATGGGTTTTAGGGATCTCCATGGATTTAATAAAGCGTTGTTGGCTAAACAAGCTTGGTGGCTACTTCCAAATCCATCGTCACTACTAGCAAAGTTATATAAAGGGAGATACTACAAGTCATCGATGTTCATAGAATCGGTGTGTGGAAGTAATCCATCCTATGGATGGAGATCAATTCAAGCAGGGAAAGATCTGCTTAACACAAAGGTCACAAGTAAGATTGGGTGATGGGAAAACTACAAGTGTTTGCCTACATTACCACCTAGGCAAGCTTCCGATATTGATGAAGCATTTCAAGATTTGAAGATAGAACATTTGTGGGAACATGGAAGAAGGGAATGGGATATCCAGAAGCTTCAGTTGGTGTTAAATGAGGAGGATGCAAACTTGGCTAAATCGATTAGATTATCTAAATACGCTAAAGCAGATGAGTTCGTTTGGCTATTGGTTAGCAACTCATTTAGGCTCAGATGAAGATCTGGAAACTCAAAATACCTCCAAAACTTGAACATTTTCTTTGGAAGGTTATTGCATTAGCTATTCGAACGGGTGAGAGATTGATGATGAAGCATGTGAATATTGATCCAATATGTCAGAGGTGTTGTCTCTATGATGAAACCATCAATCATGTTCTTTTTGAGTGTCAACATGTAAAGGCAATCTGGTGTTGTGCAAACTTCCATGAATTTGACAGTGTAACAAATTCATTAGAAGACAATATCCGACTCGTGTTTCGCATAAAAGACACAAATTCATATTCTACTGAGGTACGTTATCTTCCTTTTTGGGTTATTTGGATGATTCGGAAATCGAGAAATGAGTTCATTTTTAATAAAAGGGATGTCTACCCGCAAGAAGATGCAACAAGAAGTAAAAGGGCGGTGGTAGAATAAATTGTGACATTTCCTAATTTGGAGGTTTTCCATGGCCAACAAAGTGAAACACAAGATAGCAACAAAAGTCAATGGGAACCACCAATAAGAGATTGGCTTAAGTTTAATTTTGATAGTAGCTACCGCATGGATCAAGAGTTTATGGGAGTTGGTTGGATAATCAGAGATTATCAAGGTCACCATATTGAATCAGGCTGGGCAAAACTGCCTCGAGTGAACACATCTTTACAAGCAGAAGCAAATGGATTCTTATACGTCATACAACATGTTTGGAGTAAGGGGATGAGGAACATTTGGTTTTAAGGTGACAATCTTCAACTAACAGACATCATCAATAGGAATCAAAGAACAATAGAACTTGGTAACCTAATTGTAGATATTTGTCATTGGATCAATCGATTACCACTTTGTTTTTTAGAACAAGTTAATAGGAAAAGAAACGAAGTAGCAGATTATCTTTCAAAAAATGTGTATGAAATAAATCAGTTAAGTTGTGTATTTAATTGCCCTTCAGTTTGGATGTTGAATTATTTGTATTACCGATTCACAATATAATATAATCAGATGTTATAAAAAAAATGTTTCAAATAACTCAAATTGGAGAAGCTAAAAAAGTTATATACCAATTCCGAAGAAAAAAAATTGAAAAACAGAAAAGCTCAACTAGTTCCCCTCACATTTTGCCAACTATGAAGAAAATTGCCGTGCTTGCTGGATTCTGGATATTATTCGTTTCGATATCAGAAAATTGCAGGTTTATCAAATTTGAAATTTTTTTTTTTGAGCAATCAAATTTGGATTATTGCACCAAATTAAATGGCGGAGCTACGAATGAAACAGCGGGGAGTTGAAACTTTAATTGAAATGAAAAGAAAAATAACCCTAAATAATTCAAAGTTTATATTTTTTAGAATGTTAACTTTTAACTCTCTAACATTTCGAGATAGTAAATATCAATGTAAATAATACAGCTATAAAGGTATTGGTTTGACAAATAATAACACCGAAAAATAGGGAACATTAGCAAATTACGGTATGCATGTAAGGAGATTGGCTCTCGCAAAACCGGGCTTAACAGTAAAATATAAAACGTCGTTAGATTTTACTAAATAGTTGGTGTTTTGTAATAAGTTGTGTATTTTTTGGAGGGTCTAATTAATTGGTATATTTTTTTAGCAAATCCCGACCAATAATTTTAGGCCTAATAAGAAGTAAAATCTAAAGGTCCATCGACGAGGTCAACTTACTTATCGAAGGGGAAGAGCTTAAATCTAAGTCAAGCATTAAAACTTCTTTGAGTCTGAAGCTTGGAGCAGTAAAAGTTAAACCTAGAGATAAAACTAAGAGCCGACTCCTATGACGAACTAAGGTTTCAAACAAGAATAATTCAATGCTTTGACCAGAAACAACTGAATCCATGAAAGAAAATGCAATAATTACATAATCAGACGGAGTAAATGGAGAGGTTAAACATGGTTTCAGAGCTATAAAACAAAAGTAAGAGCAAAGATCAAGGACATATCACAAGTTTAAAAAATCTACACTACATATTCTCTCTACTTGTCATTTTAACTCATTTCTTTGTTCTTTCTCTTCTAAACACTTTAAATCGTCAATACTAAAACCATGTACTTCTATTTCTAGTGTATTTCGCTCACTAAACTAGGTCGGATCCGGTTCGACACATTTTTTTAGCTCAGTTTCTTATGAATTGCTCGATCAAGTCCTTTATATATATTTTTTAAAACGATCTAGATCCTTTATGTTATTTCTATTTACAAATCTTAATTGGTGTAGTTTCTGCCGCAACAGTTTTGCTGCAAGAAGGAGGGTCCAGGCCCTTGAAGATATTCTTATTTACATATCTTGACCGGTGAAGGTTGGCTAGTCTAAACATTCACATAGAGGTGTAAAATGAGTTGACATATCCCAAGAAGCTATTTTCTAGTTCATTGAAGAACAACAAAAGATCAATTCTGATCAGAATGAAAGAGTTGGTGTTCTTAACACATGGAGAAAACATCCAGTGACCATATGGCTATAACCTAGTCAGTTTATGAGATACTAACCGATTTAGCAAGAGTGACGGGCCTCAAGGCCTAAAGCTTGGCCAAACTCCATCTTCAACGATTCCTCCATGCGTTAGCGGTATAGAAGCTCGGTAATATCAATCATGAATACAACAACAATTACGTTTGGAACAAATTTGGGATCGATCCCACAAGTCTATAGTCAGTGAAGTATTGGTAACCTAACATCACTTCCTGCAAAAGGACTAAATCACATTGGTTCAAATCTTTCACCCCGACAGTTCTCCAACATTACTTCACTCCACAAAGACAAAATGGGACCCCATAGTCCGGAAGAATGAGTAGACCAAGCCAGTTCACTCCTCAACGATCAAATCTACAACCGGAGGTCGATCAAACAAATTTGGATTACATTCTCAAGACCATTGAAGAAAATCGGGAAGGTATAAAGAACATGAACTCTAGGGTTCATCATGCAATAAGTGATGCACCTGAGATCGACCGTGTAGTAGAAGAAACCAGGAAAAGTTCATTCTCGGAAAGGATTGAGAACACTCTGATAAAATATGTAGGGAAAATAAGGCTTCCAATCTACGAAAGGAAGACCGATCCCAAATCACTTCAACGAATACGAGAAAGAAGTTGGGATGTGCAAACTTTTCGCCGAACACCTTTTCGGATCCGGTTTGGATTGGTTTTCACGATTGGAAGAGCAAATGATTGATAGTTTTTCACAACTGTCAGCCAGTTTGTTGAAGCAATATTCAGTCTACATCCAGAAGACAACGTCAGGAGCAGAACTTTGGGCCTGGACACAAGGACCTAGGGATTCACTCCATTCTCACCTTGCGAATTTCAAGGAGATCATCACTCGAATGCCGGTCATCCATGATGAAACGGCTCTAGCAGCTCTACAAGCCCGGTTATGGCACGATTCAAAATTCAAAGACGACTTTCATAGCATCATTATTTTACCCATCTTACCTATCATAAGTGAGCACTTTAATAAGTGTTTTACTCGGTTTTAAATGCATTTATAGTAGTCCATGAGTATTTGCGTGGTCAACACTTTTTCCAGGTTAACTTAGTAAAAAAGATGGAAAACAGAGCAAAACACACTTTCAGAACATGTTCGAGATTACAGAAGTTTATCATCAAACGGAGACCTTCTCATATCTTGATCAACCTGATTTTTGGAGACAATATAGGCCGATCTACTACATTCACGTGGAATTTGTTTCAGGACGATTGGATGGGTTGATTCAAGTTACATGAAGCACAGGAAGTCATGTTTGACCGGCCCGCCAGAAGCTCACCTGCCTGCCAAAGGCCATTTGGCCGGTCCTCCAGCCCTCAACGACCAGCGAGCAAGCTTCCCACCGGTAGCTGATCACTCGACCGGTGGTGCGATCCGCTCGTTAATCTCTAGATATGCCTAAGCATCCTATGGTGCGGTCCGCTCGTTAACCTCTAGATCCAGACAATATACCACACGTTCGTGTATCTAGTTGTCCTGAAATCAGTTGCTAAATGATCAGAGAAGCAAACATGCAATAAGAGCAAGACATAAACGAAGATACCTAAAGGAAAATTTATCTCTATCAACCTAGCGAAATCGATCCATGATTAAACCCCTTTGAAACCCCCTTAAAAACCCAACCAGATGACTACTCGTTTATGAGAACGAGAGACATACTTGAGATAAGAAAGGTGCAAATTGGATTGAATAAGAAACAAAGTGAGAAAACTTCTTCAAGGGAAATCCGAATGAAGAGATCCTCTTAAAGTATTGAAAAATAAACAACTAAGGATAAATGATACAAAGAGAAAGAAAGAGAAGGGGGAGGGGGGGGGGGCGGGGGGCGGCTGCAGAAGAATTATCTCTCGAGGTCTTCAACTTGATATATCATGGTTTTTACCCGTTTTTGGACCATGATATAAGTCTTTTTATAGAGTCTTTTGGTATTTTTAGAGTCCTATTAGAGTCTTTATAGGTTGAACTACGTTTGGAGCATAATTGGAGATTCTGGATCTTTTTGGAGCATTCTGCAAGAAGCTGCGAAGTGATGAAGTCGAGAGAGCAGATTTACGCACAGGGTGTCGATCGACACCATCTGTGTCGATCGACACCAGACGAGACCGACACGTTTTGCCGACTTCTATTGGAAAAAGGAAATTGCCCAAAGTTCTGAAGAATTACAAGATTTGCCCCTGGACGAAAATCCTCTTCTATAAATAGATTTCAGGCATTGTTTAGCCTAATGACCTTTGAATACTTTTTCATAATTTTCTATCTTAGAGATTTTTAGAGAGAAGAATTTGTCTCCTTCAGAGCAAATTTGGAACTCCATTGTTTCAATTGATTTCTTTTATTCATAATGTTTTCTCCATTCACCATGTCTGAGTAGTTTGCTAGTTAGGTTTAGGGTTTTTCAAGGGTGATTAATGAATTGTTAGGTCAAATTAATTTGTTAGGATAAAATCATTAGAGTTCTTCATCTGGATTTGTGTTTAATGCTTATTCTAGCTTCGCGACCTAGAATCTGATCTTAGGTTGATTAATAGATGCGAGAGTATTATTAATTGCCTGAACTAATGTTAGATGAGCAAAATACCTATTCGCAAAGAGGTTTGGTTTAGGATTTTGTGAACAATTGAACCTGATATTAATGCTTGTTTGAATTGATAGGATTTGCAAAGAGATTTGGAATTCTAGGGTTTAGACATAGATAATCTTCGCAGCGAGAGTTGGTTGATTTTACATTAGTGTTTCGATTTCAAGAACAGTGCTAAATATTTCCTAACATCCTGTCTAGACCTACAATTTAGATCACCTGAGAATTTTCCTGAACCTAGCGTTTCGTCTCCTGAATTTACATCGTTTTTAATTGCTTTCTGTCTTTTAATTCCATCTTATTTCTTAGCTTAATTCGAAATTAGAAAACTACTGTCTGACTATCCCTTCTCTGTGGATTCGATCCCTAAGTACTACAACTGATCTCTTAATTTGAGAGAGTAGCTCTAGGGTAAATTTGAGAAAATATCACAACTCCGGGCGCTGTCGATCTCTCTCTCTTTCTCTCTCTGGCGGCGTGAAAGTGTTTCGGGAAAAGTTCTGAGTGTCGGTCACACCCTTTGTGAAGCCCTAAGGTCTCCTTATATAGGCTCTCCTATCTTCAGAAAGTGGGGCTTCGTGTTTTAACCTCGGAAAATATCGAATAACTGCAAACGGGCTTGGGATGGACCGGAACGGTTTTGCCGCGCGAGCAACCGGGTGTGGCGTGGCAGCTGGCCTTCTGGAACTCCTTGGTGCGGCCATCTTTCTTTTGAGGATGTGTCTGACGGACCTTCTTGCTTCTTTCGAACTTGAGATCCAACCGTGCGATCGAACTCAAACCACCTTGAGGTGAAGGACAGCTGTATTGGTTATCTTGTCTCTGAATATGAGATTGATCTTCTGGTGGGAAGGTCGTCGTCTGGTGTTGAACTTATGGCTCCGAACACTTGTCCTAGAAGTTCCCGTTTTGCTCCAAGATATATGCTTTTTGTCCAATTTCCCTGAAATGACTCTTAGGACTAGGAAACGTGGAAATCACTTTAAAACCGTGTTAAAACACTTGTAAAGGATCTTGAAATGATAGGTTTTGGGAGTAAAATATGAGTGTTATCAACTCCCCCAGACTTAAACCTTTGTTTGTCCTCAAACAAAACGCAGATAAAAGCTCGGAAAGAGGTTTGAAAATATGAGAACTAGCTAAAACTCAGCGACTGTCCTTCTAAACCATAAGTCATCGAACTAATCTATCCAAGCTTAGTCTAGAAAATTCTCACCATAGTTCCTTCAACACTAGTCCCTTAGAAGCTTTCACTATCTAAATCCCAAGTTACGGTCAACTAGCTCTCTAAGTCATATCAAGATTGGCGTGATCCTTGTCAAGGGAAATAAAGCTAGGTTCAACGAGGTAGGTGCATAAAGGCTTTTATCAATGAGGTTTAGAGTGTTTCGGGTTACCGTATAGATCTCCAGAAGGTGCGAGATATTATGCAAAATAACAGGAGAAGATTGAACTGTTGAGATCCACGATTTCCAATCACTCTTCGCACGTCCTCATCCGCGAATTCTCCTTGATATCGCCACACCCCCAGACTTGGTTTCTTGCTTCTGGTTTGAATTGGATGGCGTCTAAAGCTTTTCACCATATCGACCGGACTCTGCCTCTATTAATGTTTTGATTCTCTTAAGGCTCTTAGGCATTTTCTTCCCGTTTCTTTTCTCTTTTTTTGTTCTTTTTTTTTTTAATATGTAACTCTTCTTTTTAACGGATAAGTACCATCATTATTCCATAGAATTCGGGTCCTTTATCCGAGTTACCCTTTTTTGTGAAACGGGAAGTGCCTTAGTGTAAGAGTTTTAATGATTATGAAAATATTATCATTCTTTCGAGATTTCCAAGGCATGAGTCGTTTTTTTTTTGTAGCTAACACTTCTGCTCCTTGGCCATCCGATTCTTCGTCTCGAGTGACTAGAAATCGTGTCGTTCCTCCCTCTCTGGCGTTTTTGCACATCTCTGTATATTGTGAAACAAGAGAGTTGCGTGAGGTATGAAAAGATGGTAAGGTTTCGGGTATGGTACCAACTGTTGATGTGTTGGCCGTTCGGGAACAACAAGGGATTGTGAAAAAATGGAAAAAGATGTCACGAACGTTCTGGCTTTTTCGTTGAATGCTTAAATCTGTTGACAAGGAAATTATAAGTCCGGTTAAAGTCCAATAAAAATAGAGCTAGTATATTCCTTCCCTCGAATCTCTATAGATCGACATTCTCCAGGATTTCACATTGCCGGCTTTCTAGCTACCGCCTAGTCTAGTACTAAAGCTTGAAAGATGTGTTACTAGAAATAGCGTAGAAGCACATTGGTCGAATATCATCCTTGGTTTTTCGTCATAGTCCCTAAAACCATATCATATATATCAAGATACATCATTCTTAGTTCTTAGAGTAAAATAAAGATCATTAAAATGACTCAAATAAAATCAAAACAAAGCAAAATAATTAGTACGAACTCCCCCCAGACTTAAAATCACACTGTCCCCACTGTGGAATAGTGTTGATAGGTCGTAGATGACTAAAAATATGAAAAATAAGTAAAAGATAGGGGTGGAATAGATGGAACCAGGCTCGTAAGCAGAAAGAGTTTCGGCCGAGACGCGAAGTCTTTAAGGCATTACAACTCAGGGTCTAAAGGTCGCCATCTATGTGTCCTCTTTCCCGAAGCTGTCGCGCCATCTTCTCAAGCGTGTCGTTCTGGCGTGCCAGCTGCTCCTGAAGGGCTGTGATCGCGGGACCAGCAGAGGTGGACGGTTGATAACACTCATATTTTACTCCTAAAACCTATTATTTCAAAATCGTTTATAAGTGTTTTAACCCGGTTTTCAACGGTTTTAAAGTGATTTCCATGTTTCCTAGTCTTAAGAGCCATTTCAGGGAAATTGGACAAAAAGGACACATTTTGGAGCAAAACGAGAACTTCAAGGACATGTGCTCGGAGCCATAAGTTCAGCATCAGATGACGACCTTCCCACCACAAGATCAAGCTCATATTTGGAGACAAGATAGCCCTTCCAGCTGTCTTTTATGCCAAGGTGATTTGAGTTCAATCCCACGGTTGGATCTCAAGTTACGAAGGAAGCAAGAAGGCCCGTCAGACACATTCCCAGAAGAAGGATGGCCGCGCCACAGATCCTCAGAAGACCAGTGGCCGCGCCACGCCTGGTCGCTCGCGCGGCCACACCACTCCGGCCCATCCCGAGCCCGTTTGCACTTATCCGATATTTTCCCGAGGTTAAAACGCGAAGCCCACTTTCTGAAGACCGGGAGCCTATATAAAGGAACCTTAGGGTTTCAGAAGAGGCGTGACTTCACAGAGAGATTTTCCAGAAACACTTCTGCGCCGCACAGAGAGAGAGAGAGAGAGAGAGGAAGTTCGACGGCCCCGGAGTTGAAGATCTCGAGAGAGAATTCTTCTGCAGCCGCCTACTCCTCCTTCTTTTCCCTTTCATCTTTTGTTCTTAGTTCTTTGCTTTTCAATACTTTAAGAAAACCTCTCTTCAATCGATTTCCCTTGAAGAAGTTTTCTCACTTTGTTCTTTTTATTAATACAATTCGCACCTTTCATATCTTAAAGATGTCTCTCGTTCCCATGAACGAGTAGTCATCTAGTTGGGTTTTTAAGGGGATTTTCGAAGGGGTTTAATCATGGATTGATTTCGCTAGGTTGATAGAGATAGAGTTTCTTTTAGGTATCTTCGTTGATGTCTTGTTCTTATTGCATGTTTGCTTCTCTGATCAATTAGCAACTGATTCCAGGACGACTAGATACATGAACATGTGGTCTATCGTCTGGATCTAGAAGTTAACGAGCGGATCGCACCGTAGGATGTTTAGGCATATCGACGGACCGCACCGCGAGTGTTTACAAATAGGTGAATGATATGTATGCGCGGTTGTTTTGCATCGTGGGATGAAAAATCATATCTGCAGTGTAAGATAAACGCAGGTGGCTAGATCCGTGAAAGTGGGGTAGTCATAGTCGACCGTTTCAGCTTAAGAACCTAACCCATAAAATTATTTAAAACCTATCCTATTGCTTGTTAGATCCGATCCATGAACCCCGGAGAACACCCCTGAACCCAACGCCTTTTATTCATTGATTTACAACCGTTTAATTCCTTTTTGCTGCTTGATATCACTATTGCAAACCGTGACTGCTGTGCACTTGCAGCAATCCTAGGACTTTCGCACACAACAATCTCTGTGGATTCGATCCCTTAATATACTACTAAGATTGCTGTGCACTTGCAGCTATCTTAGGGGTAAAACTTGAAGTAAAAACCCCACCGCATCAAGTTTTTGGCGCCGTTGCCGGGACTTGTTTGCTTTTGCGAATTTTCAGTTTCTAATTTCTCTTTTAGACCGCTTTGAATTTCAAGCTTTTCCGTTCATTGCTCACGATTTTCTTGAGTTTACTTCTCATGTTTCAGGTGTATGACCACTAGGAGGAACGCTTCCAACGTCTTGCCCCGCCACGTCGAGATCGACAGGCACGAAAAAGAAATCCGAAGGTTAAGAAGACAGAATAGCATGGCCGAAGAAGAGGCCGCTCATGGAGTTCAACGAAACCGCGAAGAGATTCTTCGCAACGCTGGTCGAGCACCTCACGTTCCACAAGACGGAGAGCCGCAACTCGACAACAATGGAAATCCTATCAACCGCATTCCCGAAGCTGACTCGGATGAAGAAGAACGCAATCCTGCCTTGCAGCAAGGAGGACACAACCCGATCGTCGGAAATGGCGCAAACCAAGCATATCCTATCGTCCAACCAGATGACCGAGACGCCAACCGACCTGTTCTACCCGCCAACCAACCCAGGCGAGTTAGAAACCGCACCAAAGCCGATCACGACACCCCTGATCAGCACTTCCAGAATCGAGCCGCGATTCAAGTTAACGTCCCCCATGAGGATGAGTTGGAGATCAAACCGCATATCATCCCTTTAGTGCAGCAAAACCAGTTTCACGGCCTATCAAACGAACACCCGATGGACCACATCGAGTTATTTGAAGAGATTTGCATCACCACAAAGACAAACCGTATCCCTCCCGACTATCTGAAGTGCAAGCTATTCCCATTCTCCTTGAGCGACAAAGCTCATAGATGGCTGAAGACTTTACCACCAGGATCGATCACTAACTGGGTGGAATGCAAGTCCGTTTTCCTCAACTATTTCTACACAAAGTCACGATCCAATC
This sequence comes from Alliaria petiolata, assembly GCA_020283515.1. Taxonomy (NCBI): domain Eukaryota; kingdom Viridiplantae; phylum Streptophyta; class Magnoliopsida; order Brassicales; family Brassicaceae; genus Alliaria; species Alliaria petiolata. Next base: position 52,033,243 of record JAHZTW010000003.1, on the reverse strand, counting down.
TGCTTAGAAACAAGATCCAAGGCTTTCAACAAGGACCGGTCGAGTCATTCTTTGAAGCATGTCAGCGATTCAAGAAATATGAGCGCGACTGTCTTCACCATGGTTTCTCCGGAGCCAGCTTGCTAAACACGTTCTACCGCGGATTGGAAGCTAGGTATCAACTCTCACTCGACACGGCCAGCAACGGAGATTTTACAACAAAGACGGAGCGACAAGGACGCGCACTCATCGAGAACCTCGCTGTAAGCAACATCAACAACTGTCCGGATTATGGTAGAAATCTTCGAACCGGAGACTCTGATTCTAAGCAGATAGCCGAGCTGAAGAACATGATGAGCCAGCTGCTCAAAGGACAGCAGCGCAGTATCAATGCGTGTGAGACCGCAGGGGAAAGAGAAGAATCTAACCCGGGAGACGATGGAGAAGAACTCTACACGCGAGAATAAGAAGTTAACTTCATACCCAAACCGAAACTTCAACAATGGATTCAACAACAACTTCAGGAACAACAACAACCTCTCATACCGAAACCCGAACGTGGAGAACCCGCGAGATCAAGTATACCCACCTCAAGGAAGACCCTTTCAAAACAAGTTCCAGAACATGAACTACGGAAGCAACGGAGGCTACCAGCCGAAGCAACCCTACAACTCTCAGCTCACGCCCTACAGCAATCAGCAAGGAGCACCACAAGCTGCATCAAACGCACAGTACCCATCGCGAGAAGACAAACTAGAAGGATTGATGCAACAGCTGCTGTTGTCTCAACAAAAATCAGTTAAGGATCTCAACATCAAGGTAGATTGCATGTACAATGACCTGAATGGCAAGTTCGGAACCCTATCTTCCCATGTGAAGAAATTAGACATGCAAGTCTCTCAAACTGCTGAAACCATCAAGAGACAAGCAGGGATATTTCCCGGAAAGGTAGAGGATAATCCGAAAGGATTCTGTAACGCGATCTCAGCAATCACCGACAAAGCCAAGGAGCTAGAGCTAGCTTTGGGGGAAAAGTGCAGGTTCGTCCCACTCTTCCCAATGATAAAGAAAGGAACATCCAATCCGCCTTTTGACACTCCGGAGAACCGCGAATTCGATAGGCTGAAGAAAGAAGAAGATCCAGGCACATTTACCTTCCCATGCTTGATCACGGGAATGAACTTTAAAGATTGCCTCTGCGACACAGGAGCTAACTTCAATGTCATGTCCTCGACAATCGCTGAAAGGTTAGGAATAACAACCTATTTCCCTTCACCGACGCAGCTAGTGTACAGAGATTCGTCTAGGAAGAAATCGAATGGCATGGTTTACAACGTCCAACTTCTTGTCGGATATAAGATAGTACCTATTGACTTCCATGTGCTGGACATGGGAGAAGACAAAGACAAGCCATTGATACTTGGAAGACCCTTCTTGGCCACGATAGGAGCGAGGATCGACCACGTAAGTAACTTCGTGGTCTTCCTACATATATGCCAGAAAAGATACTACCCAAAGGAGCTAAATACTTCGCCACTGGAAACGAAGAGCCACACGACTAAAAAGGAGAAAAAGAGTATGATATTAAAAGCAGACCAGCTCCACTCGAGACCTTTCTACAGAATTGAAATCTTGATCCCTCCCGAGCTAAAAGAACTGGGAGAAGAGGAAGTGTCAAAGTCGGTTGAGAAGACAAAGCAGGTAATCTTAGAAGCTAAAATTCTAAGGAACGGAAACGGAGGCACACTGCTGATACGGAAGCAAGGAAAAGCTTTAGGAGAGACAACTCCTGAAGAACTTTCCTCAACCGCCTGAGCTCCAAACAACGTCGAGCTAAACGACTTAAACAAAAGCGCTTGGTGGGAGGCAACCCACCCGGTACGTGTTTTCTTTTTAATTTTCCTTTTTTTTTCTTTCTAACAGCTAGTTTTTGCAAGTTTTCTGTACTTAGGCATAAAATAAAAAAAAAAAAAATATAAAACCAAGAAAAACCCAAAAACATGAGGAGGAGCCTCATAAGGAGGCTGGCCGCACGAGTGACGGCCCGTGCCGCGGCGAGAAGGACCGTGGCCGCGCGACGGACCGCGACAGAGCATGGCGCGGCCAGCAGTCGTCTGAGCGACCAATCCAGAAAAACTTACGTTTTTCCTCCCAAACCGAACTTCCCGCGTTTTGGTACAATCCCGCACCAAAAGTCATTCCCGTTAATGTAAGATAACAGATTTAATTGATTCGTGGCCAACACGTAAGGTAAGTTCTCTCGTTTAAAATTTTTTTTTTGAAAACAAAAGGTTTTTGGTGATAGAAACACCTTTTTAAAAGCAAAAAAAAAAATTTTAGGATCAAACTCTCTTTTCTTCTTCTCTCCCAAAAGACTTGGAGATTTTTGAGAAATCCTAGGTTTTTCAAATTTGAACCTTTTTCAAAAACAATTTGGACTAAGCTCATCTATTTTCAAAGAGGATTCACTTTTTAAAGTTCATTCATCTTCATCTACAAGGTATGGTCTCTAATTTTACAAATCCCTAAAGAACTCAATTTTGAGATCTCTCTTGCTCGACTAGAAAATTGTCTAGGATGCTTGGATAATGGTAGATAACCTTGGATTGAAGATTTAGGTTGTTTAGATTTCAATTTTTGCAACCAAATTTCGAAAAAGTTGAAATCTTTGAAATAGAAAAATAGAGCATGCCCTAGAAATCGAATTTTGATGATGCTATTGGAAAATTGCTTAGTTTGAACTTGGTTCGTGCTAGGTATTACTTAAAAACCCAAGTTTGATGAGAATAAGTTGGTAAAATCGATTTATTGGAATTTTTTTGGTTTGGAAATCCAAAATTCCGAAATTAGAGCATGAGTACCAAATTGATCTTGAATATTAATGCATAAACTCGATTGGTTTCAGTCTTGGAAACTCTGGATATATGTNAAATTCTTTGGACTAAGCTCATCTATTTTCAAAGAGGATTCACTTTTTAAAGTTCATTCATCTTCATCTACAAGGTATGGTCTCTAATTTTACAAATCCCTAAAGAACTCAATTTTGAGATCTCTCTTGCTCGACTAGAAAATTGTCTAGGATGCTATGGATAATGGTAGAGAACCTTGGATTGAAGATTTAGGTTGTCTAGATTTCGATTTTTGCAACCAAATTTCGAAAAAGTTGAAATCTTTGAAATAGAAAAAATAGAGCATGCCCTAGAAATCGAATTTTGATGATGCTATTGGAAAATTGCTTAGTTTGGACTTGATTCATGCTAGGTATTACTTAAAAACCCAAGTTTGAGGAGAATAAGTTGGTAAAATCGATTTATTGGAAAAATTTTGGTTTGGAAATCCAAAATTCCGAAATTAGAGCATGAGTACCAAATTGATCTTGAATATTAATGCATAAACTCGATTGGTTTCAGTCTTGGAAACTCTGGATACATGTCTTGTATATCATTGCACTTGAGAATCCATATGAAACATCAAATTCACATGTTTGGTCGAGTTTTTGTTATTATTTTGCAAGGTACAATGAGCTACGACCGGAACTTCGAGATACGTTCGAAGAATAGAGAGCGACCAAGCTCTTCGAGAAGTTCTTCGTCTCGGCAAGAACACGAGACAGCGCTAGGAAACCCAAGTCTAGATACCACTCTATGGAGCTACATGGAGGAACAAAGAAGAAGGTTCCGCGATTCATTGATAGCACGCACAAGCCGCGATGACTCACCTCCACCCCAAGAGCCAACAAGAGAGCTGAACCCTTCTCCTACCAAGCGCAAGGTCTGAAACTTTGGGGCACCAATGGACGCAAACATCGATTATTTGAAGGAGATGAAGAAGATGGAGATAAGAACAACCTTGAAGATCGATTACTCCGCTTTAGACGCTTTGAGCATCACCGAGGACGTCACATGGTACTTGGACGAGCTAAGGCTCAGGACCTTTATGGAGATTGATCGACCCACTTACAAGGAACTCGCCCAAGAGTTCTTAGCCTCGGTGCAACTGACATACAGGAGAGGAAGGAAATCACATCCGAAAGACGGTATTCTCTATTTCACCATTGGCTCTCGGGATTATGAGCTGAGCATCCCTAGACTCTGCGAGATATTTGGTTTTGACTTGAGGAGCGAGACAAGTATTGAAGAAGAGTGGAGTGCTGAACTTTGGGGACTCATGGGCCAAGGCATTTAAGACAAGGGAAGGCATCCGTCTGCTTTTCTTTCACACCCAGCCGTGCGCTTTCTGCACCGCCTCATAACACACCGACTTTACTCTCGCATCAACTAATCATGCATCCTCATTCCAGAGCTCGTCATACTTCAGTATGCCTTTAGGGACGAGCCACTTTCCGCATGCTTTGGATGCATCCTAGCAGAGAGACTCGTGCGAGTGAAGCACGACGTCACCGCACCTAGATGCGAGACTGCCTTCACGACTTATGGAGGCATCATCACAGCGATCATGGAGGCCGCAGGAGTAGACACCAGCATTGAGACGCCCCTAGATGAGGCTTGGTTTGGCTTGTCCCAGTTTCAGACGGACATGAACTTGACAGGCGCAGCCATGGATCCAGACAGGTTCGGATACCGCTACCGACTAGGAAAGGGAGACAACCGCATGGTTTATATACCGTCTTCCACAGTCGCGCGACTATAAGAGGGTTCACAACAGTGGATCCCGAACCATGACGAGTTCCGCACAGAGTTCTCACGTCTACCGCTTACCATTGGGGAGTATGTAACCGCTAAGGCTAAGAGAGAGGCGATCCGACAGAGGACCTACCACCAGACCTCATCTTCCTCCATGCGCAGTACCTCACGATCCGCTGCGCCGTCCACCTCGACTGATCCCGCGATCACCGCACTTCAGGAGCAGCTAGCACGCCAGAACGAGATGCTTAAGAGGATGGCGCGACAGGTTCGAGAGAAAGGACACATAGATGGCAATCTTTAGACCCTGAGTTCAGATGCCTAGAAGACTTCGCGTCTCGGCCAACACTCTTTCTGCTTACGAGCCTGGTTCCATCTATTCCACCCCTATCCTTTATTTTTCATTTATAATTTATCTTTCATCTATTATCAGTCGTTCTCGACCTGTCACCACTATTTCACACTGGGGACAGTGTGATTTAAGTCTGGGGGGAGTTCGTATTAATGACTTTGCTTTGTTTTGGTTTTTATTTGAGTCTCTTTTTTTTTTAGAACTAAGAATGATGTATTTCGATATATATAATATGGTTTTAGGGATTATGATGCAAAACCAAGGATGATATTCGACCAGTGTGCCTTTACGCTATTTCTAGTAACAGATCTTTCAAGCTTTAGTACTAGACTAGGCGGTAGCTAGAAAGCCAGAGATGCGAAATCCTGGAGAATGTCGATCTATAGAGATTTCAGGGGAAGGAACACACTAGCTCTATTTTTATTGGACTTTAAACTGACTCTTAATTTCATTGTCAACAGATTTAAGCATTCAACGAAAAAGCAAGAACGTTCGGGACATCTTTTTCCATTTTTACACACTCTCTTGTTGTTCCCGAACGGCCAACACATCAACAGTTGGTACCATACCCGAAACCCTTACCATCTTTTCATACCTCACGCAGCTCTCTTGTTTTCACCATATGCAGATATGTGCAAAAACGCCAGAGAGGGAGGAACGACACGATTTCTAGTCACTCACGGCGAAGGATCGAATGGTTAAGGAACAGAAGTTTTAGCTACAAAAGAAGGGCGACCCATGCCTCGGAAAACTCGAAAAAATGGTACTATTCTCGTGATCCTTAAGACTCTTACATCGAGGCACTTCCCGTTTCATAAAAAAAAAAGGGAAGAGAAAAGAAAAAAGTAACTCGGATAAAGGACCCAAACTCTCTGGAGTAATGATGGTACTTGTCCGCTAAAAATAGATTTACATAAAAAAAAAAATATATAATAATAATAAAAAGAAACGGGAAGAAAGTGTCTAAGAGCCTTAAGAGGATCGGAACTTTCATAGAGGCGGAGTCTGTACGACATGGTGAGAAGTTTTAAGCGCCATCCCATCCGAACCAGACATAAAAAACTAAGTCTGGGGGAGTTTGCGGTATCAAGGAGAACTCGCGGATGCGCATGTGCGAAGAGTGATTGGAAATTGTGGACCTCAACAGTTCCACCTTCTCCTGTTGTTTTGCATAATATCTCGCACCTTCAAGAGATTTATATGGTAACCCGAAACACTCTAAACCACACCAATAAAAGCCTTTATACACCTAACCTCGTTGAATCTAGCTTAATATCCCTTAACAAGGATCATGCCAATCTTAATACTACTTAAAGAGCTGGTTGACCGAAACTTGGAGATTAGATAGTGAAAGCTTCGTAAAGGACTAGTGTTAAAGGAACTATAGTGAGAATTTTCTTGGCTGAGCTTGGATAGTCTGGTTCGATGACTTATGGTTTAGAAGGACGGTCGCTGAGTTTTTGCTAGTTCCTATATTTTCAAAC
>JAHZTW010000003.1:52000234-52018964 GCA_020283515.1 Alliaria petiolata | reverse complement strand
TTTTAGGTATCTTCGTTGATGTCTTGTTCTTATTGCATGTTTGCTTCTCTGATCAATTAGCAACTGATTCCAGGGCGACTAGATACACGAACGTGTGGTCTATCGCTCAGATCTAGAAGTTAACGAGCGGATCGCACCGTAGCATGCTTAGGCATATCGACGGACCACACCGTGAGTGTTTACAAATAGGTGAATGATATGTATGCGCGGTTGTTTTGCATCGTGGGATGAAAAATCATATCTGCAGTGTAAGATAAACGCAGGTGGCTAGATCCGTGAAAGTGGGGTAGTCATAGTCGACCGTTTCAGCTTAAGAACCTAACCCATAAAATTGTTTAAAACCTATCCTATTGCTTGTTAGATCCGATCCATGAACCCCGGAGAACACCCCTGAACCCAACGCCTTTTATTTATTGATTTACAACCGTTTAATTACTTTCTGCTGCTTGATATCACTATTGCAAACCGTGACTGCTGTGCACTTGCAGCAATCCTAGGACTTTCGCAAACAACAATCTCTGTGGATTCGATCCCTTAATATACTAATGTGATTGATGTGCACTTGCAGCTATCTTAGGGGTAAAACTTGAAGTAAAAACCCCACCGCATCAAGTTTTTGGCGCCGTTGCCGGGACTTGTTTGTTTTTGCGAATTTTCAGTTTCTAATTTCTCTTTTAGACCGCTTTGAATTTCAAGCTTTTCCGTTCATTGCTCACGACTTTCTTGTGTTTACTTCTCATGTTTCAGGTGTTTGACCACTAGGAGGAACGCTTCCAACGTCTTGCCCCGCCACATCGAGATCGACAGGCACGAAAAAAAAATCTGAAGGTTAAGAAGACAGAATAGCATGGCCGAAGAAGAGGCCGCTCTTGGAGTTCAACGAAACCGCGAAGAGATTCTTCGCAACGCTGGTCGAGCACCTCACGTTCCACAAGACAGAGAGCCGCAACTCGACAACAATGGAAATCCTATCAACCGCATTCCTGAAGCTGACTCGGATAAAGAAGAACGCGATCCTGCCTTGCAGCAAGGAGGACACAACCCGAACTTCGAAAATGGCGCGAACCAAGCAAATCCTATCGTCCAACCAGATGACCGAGACGCCAACCGACCTTTCTACCCGCCAACCAACCCAGGCGAGTTAGAAACCGCACCATAGCCGATCACGACACCCCTGATCAGCACTTCCAGAATCGAGCCGCGATTCAAGTTAACGTCCCCCATGAGGACGAGTTGGAGATCAAACCGCATATCATCCCTTTAGTGCAGCAAAACCAGTTTCACGGCCTATCAAACGAACACCCGATGGACCACATCGAGTTATTTGAAGAGATTTGCAGCACCACAAAGACAAACCGTATCCCTCCCGACTATCTGAAGTGCAAGCTATTCCCATTCTCCTTGAGCGACAAAGCTCATAGATGGCTGAAGACTTTACCACCAGGATCGATCACTAACTGGGTGGAATGCAAGTCCGTTTTCCTCAACTATTTCTACACAAAGTCACGATCCAATCTGCTTAGAAACAAGATCCAAGACTTTCAACAAGGACCGGTCGAGTCATTCTTTGAAGCATGTCAGCGATTCAAGGAATATGAGCGCGACTGTCTTCACCATGGTTTCTCCGGAGCCAGCTTGCTAAACACGTTCTACCGCGGATTGGAAGCTAGGTATCAACTCTCACTCGACACGGCCAGCAACGGAGATTTTACAACAAAGACGGAGCGACAAGGACGCGCACTCATCTAGAATCTCGCTGTAAGCAACATCAACAACTGTCCGGATTATGATAGAAATCTTCGAACCGGAGACTCTGATTCTAAGCAGATAGCCGAGCTGAAGAACATGATGAGCCAGCTGTTCAAAGGACAACAGCGCAGTATCAATGCGTGTGAGACCGCAGGGGAAAGAGAAGAATCTAACCCGGGAGACGATGGAGACGAACTCTACACGCGAGAATAAGAAGTTAACTTCATAGCAGGACATAATTCATACCCAAACCGAAACTTCAACAATGGATTCAACAACAACTTCAGGAAAAACAACAACCTCTCATACCGAAAACCGAAAGTGGAGAACCCGCGAGATCAAGTATACCCACCTCAAGGAAAACCCTTTCAGAGCAAATTCCAGAACGTGAAATACGGAAGCAACGGAGGCTACCAACCGAAGCAACCCTACAACTCTAAGCTCACGCCCTACATCAACCAGCAAGGAGCGCCACAAGCTGCATCAAACGCACCATACCCATCGCAAGAAGACAAACTAGAAGGATTGATGCAACAGCTGCTGTTGTCTCAACAAAAATCAGTTAAGGATCTCAACATCAAGGTAGATTGCATGTACAATGACCTGAATGGAAAATTCGAAACCCTATCTTCCCATGTGAAGAAATTAGACATGCAAGTCTCTCAAACTGCGGAAACCATCAAGAGACAAGCAGGGATATTTCCCAGAAAGGTAAAGGATAATCCGAAAGGATTCTATAACGCGATCTCAGCAATCACCGACAAAGCCAAGGAGCTAGAGCTAGCTTTGGGGGAAAAGTGCAGGTTCGTCCCACTCTTCCCAATGATAAAGAAAGGAACAACCAATCCGCCTTTTGAAACTCCGGAGAACCGCGAATTCGATAGGCTGAAGAAAGAAGAAGATCCAGGCACATTTACCTTCCCATGCTTGATCACGTGAATGAACTTTAAAGATTGCCTCTGCGACACAGGAGCTAACTTCAATGTCATGTACTCGACAATCGCTGAAAGGTTAGGAATAACAACCTATTTCACATCACCGACGAAGCTAGTGTACAGAGAATCGTCTAGGAAGAAATCGAATGGCATGGTTTACAACGTCCAACTTCTTGTCGGATATAAGATAGTACCTATTAACTTCCATGTGCTGGACATGGGAGAAGACAAAGACAAGCCATTGATACTTGGAAGACCCTTCTTGGCCACGATAGGAGCGAGGATCGACCACGTAAGTAACTTCGTGGTCTTCCTACATATATGCCAGAAAAGATACTACCCAAAGGAGCTAAATACTTCGCCACTGGAAACGAAGAGCCACACGACTAAAAAGGAGAAAAAGAGTATGATATTAAAAGCAGACCAGCTCCACTCGAGACCTTTCTCCAGAATTGAAATCTTGATCCCTCCCGAGCTAAAAGAACTGGGAGAAGAGGAAGTGTCAAAGTCGGTTGAGAAGACAAAGCAGGTAATCTTAGAAGCTAAAATTCTAAGGAACGGAAACGGAGGCACACTGCTAATACGGAAGCAAGGAAAAGCTTTAGGAGAGACAACTCCTGAAGAACTTTCCTCAACCGCCTGAGCTCCAAACAAAGTCGAGCTAAACGACTTAAATAAAAGCGCTTGGTGGGAGGCAACCCACCCGGTACGTGTTTTCTTTTCAATTTTCCTTTTTTTTTCATTTCTAACAGCTATTTTTTGCAAGTTTTCTGTACTTAGGCATAAAATAAAAAAGAAAAAAAAATATAAAACCAAGAAAAACCCAAAAACATGAGGAGGAGCCTCAGAAGGAGGCAGGCCGCACGAGTGACGGCCCGTGCCGCGGCGAGACGGACCGTGGCCGCGCGACGGACCGCGACCGCACGGAGGAAAGAAGCCTGGCTGCGGCCGCTACAGAGCATGGCGCGGCCAGCGGTCGTCTGAGCGACCAATCCGGAAAAACTTACGTTTTTCCTCTCGAACCGAACTACCCGCGTTTTGGTACAATACCGCACCGAAAGTCATTCCCGTTAATGTAAGATAACAGATTTAATTGATTTGTGGCCAACACGTAAGGTAAGTTCTCTCGTTTTAATTTTTTTTTTTTTGAAAACAAAAGGTTTTTGGTGATAGAAACACCTTTTTTAAAGCAAAAAAGAAATTTTTAGGATCAATCTCTCTTTTCTTCTTCTCTCCCAAAAGAATTGGAGATTTTTGAGAAATCCTAGGTTTTTCAAATTGAACCTTTTTCAAAAATTATTTGCCCTAAGCTTATCTATTTTCAAAGAGGATTCACTTTTTAAAGTTCATTCATCTTCATCTACAAGGTATGGTCCCTAATTTTACAAATCCCTAAAGAACTCAACTTTGAGATCTCTCTTGCTTGACTAGAAAATTGTCTAGGATGCTTGGAGAATGGTAGAGAACCTTGGATTGAAGATTTAGGTTGTCTAGATTTCGATTTTTGCAACCAAATTTCGAAAAAGTTGAAATCTTTGAAATAGAAAAAAATAGAGCATGCCCTAGAAATCGAATTTTGATGATGGTATTGGAAAATTGCGTAGTTTGGACTTGATTAATGCTAGGTATTACTTAAAAACCCAAGGTTGATGAGAATAAGTTGGTAAAATCGATTTATTGGAAAATTTTTGGTTTGGAAATCCAAAATTCCGAAATTAGAGCATGAGTACCAAATTGATCTTGAATATTAATGCATAAACTCGATTGGTTTCAGTCTTGGAAACTCTGGATAAATGTCTTGTATATCATTGCACTTGAGAATCCATATGAAACATCAAATTCACATGTTTGGTCGAGTTTTTGTTTTTATTTTGCAAGGTACAATGAGCTACGATCGGAACTTCGAGATACGTTCGAAGAATAGAGAGCGACCAAGCTCTTCGAGAAGTTCTTCGTCTCGGAAAGAACACGAGACAGCGCAAGGAAACCCAAGTCTAGATACCACTCTATGGAGCTACATGGAGGAACAAAGAAGAAGGTTCTGCGGTTCATTGATAGCACGCACAAGCCGCGATGACTCACCTCCACCCCAAGAGCCAACAAGAGAGCTGAACCCTTCTCCTCCCAAGCGCAAGGTCTGAAACTATGGGGCACCAATGGACGCAAACATCGATTATTTGAAGGAGATGAAGAAGATGGAGATAAGAACAACCTTGAAGATCGATTACTCCGCTTTAGACGCTTTAAGCATCACCGAGGACGTCACATGGTACTTGGACGAGCTAAGGCTCAGGACCTTTATGGAGATTGATCGACCCACTTACAAGGAACTCGCCCAAGAGTTCTTAGCCTCAGTGCAGCTGACATACAGGAGAGGAAGGAAATCACATCCGAAAGACGGTATTCTCTATTTCACCATTGGCTCTCGGGATTATGAGATGAGCATCCCTAGACTCTGCGAGATATTTGGTTTTGACTTGAGGAGCGAGACAAGTATTGAAGAAGAGTGGAGTGCTGAACTTTGTGGACTCATGTGCCGAGGCATTTACGACAAGGGAAGGCATCCGTCTGCTTTTCTTTCACACCCAGCCGTGCGCTTTCTGCACCGCCTCATAACACACCGACTTTACTCTCGCATCAACCAATCATGCATCCTCATTCCAGAGCTCGTCATACTTCAGTATGCCTTTAGGGACGAGCCACTTTCCGCATGCTTTGGATGCATCCTAGCGGAGAGACTCATGCGAGTGAAGCACGACGTCACCGCACCTAGATGCGAGACTGCCTTCACGACTTATGGAGGCATCATCACAGCGATCATGGAGGCCGCAGGAGTAGACACCAGCATTGAGACGCCCCTAGATGAGGCTAGGTTTGACTTGTCCCAGTTTCAGACGGACAAGAACTTGACAGGCGCAGCCATGGATCCAGACAGGATCGGATACAGCTACCGACTAGGGAAGGGAGACAACCGCACGGTTTATATACCGTCTTCCACAGTCCCGCGACTATCAGAGGGTTCACCACAGTGGATCCCGAACCATGACGAGTTCCGCACAGAGTTCTCACGTCTACCGCTTACCATTGGGGAGTATATAGCCGCTAAGGCTAAGAGAGAGGCGATCCGACAGAGGACCTACCACCAGACCTCATCTTCCTCCATGTGCAGTACCTCACGATCCGCTGCACCGTCCACCTCGACTGATCCCGCGATCACCGCACTTCAGGAGCACCTAGCACGCCAGAACGAGATGCTTAAGAGGATGGCGCGACAGCTTCGAGAGAAAGGACACATAGATGGCAATCTTTAGACCCTGAGTTCAGATGCCTAGAAGACTTCGCGTCTCGGCAAACACTCTTTTTGCTTACTAGCCTGGTTCCATCTATTCCACCCCTATCCTTTATTTTTCATTTATAATTTATCTTTCATCTATTATCAGTCGTTCCCGACCTGTCACCACTATTTCACACTGGGGACAGTGTGATTTAAGTCTGGGGGGAGTTCGTACTAATGACTTTGCTTTGTTTTGGTTTTTATTTGAGTCTCTTTTTTTTTTTTAGAACTAAGAATGATGTATTTCGATATATATAATATGGTTTTAGGGATTATGATGCAAAACCAAGGATGATNTTTTTTTTTTTTAGAACTAAGAATGATGTATTTCGATATATATAATATGGTTTTAGGGATTATGATGCAAAACCAAGGATGATATTCGACCAGTGTGCTTTTACGCTATTTCTAGTAACATATCTTTCAAGTTTTAGTACTAGACTAGGCGGTAGCTAGAAAGCCAGAGATGCGAAATCCTGGAGAATGTCGATTTATAGAGATTTCAGGGAAAGGAACACACTAGCTCTATTTTTATTGGACTTTAAACTGACTCTTAATTTCCTTGTCAACAGATTTAAGCATTCAACGAAAAAGCAAGAACGTTCGGGACATCTTTTTCCATTTTTACACACTCTCTTGTTGTTCCCGAACGGCCAACACATCAACAGTTGGTACCATACCCGAAACCCTTACCATCTTTTCATACCTCACGCAGCTCCCTTGTTTTCACCATATGCACATATGTGCAAAAACGCCAGAGAGGGAGGAACGACACGATTTCTAGTCACTCGAGACGAAGGTTCGAATGGTTAAGGAACGGAAGTTTTAGCTACAAGAGAAGGGCGACCCATGCCTCGGAAAACTCGAAAAAATGGTACTATTCTCGCGATCCTTAAGACTCTTACATCGAGGCACTTCCCGTTCCATAAAAAAAAAGGAAGAGAAAAGAAAAAAGTAACTCGGATAAAGGACCCAAACTCTCTGGAGTAATGATGGTACTTATCCGCTAAAAATAGATTTACATAAAAAAAAAATATATATATAATAATAATAAAAAGAAACGGGAAGAAAGTGTCTAAGAGCCTTAAGAGGATCGGAACTTTCATAGAGGCGGAGTCTGTACGACATGGTGAGAAGTTTTAAGCGCCATCCATCCGAACCAGACATAAAAAACTAAGTCTGGGGGAGTTTGCGGTATCAAGGAGAACTCGCGGATGCGCATGTGCGAAGAGTGATTGGAAATTGTGGACCTCAACAGTTCCACCTTCTCCTGTTGTTTTGCATAATATCTCGCACCTTCCGGAGATTTATACGGTAACCCGAAACACTCTAAACCTCACCAATAAAAGCCTTTATACACTTAACCTCGTTGAATCTAGCTTAATATCCCTTAACAAGGATCATGCCAATCTTAATACTACTTAAAAGAGCTGGTTGACCGAAACTTGGAGATTAGATAGTGAAAGCTTCGTAAAGGACTAGTGTTGAAGGAACTATAGTGAGAATTTTCTAGGCTGAGCTTGGATAGACTTGTTCGATGACTTATGGTTTAGAAGGACGGTCGCTGAGTTTTTGCTAGTTCCTAAATTTTCAAACTTCTTTCCGAGATTTTATCTGCGTTTTGTTTGAGGACAAACAAAGGTTTAAGTCTGGGGAGTTGATAACACTCATATTTTACTCCTAAAACCTATTATTTCAAGATCGTTTATAAGTGTTTTAACCCGGTTTTCAACGGTTTTTAAGTGATTTCCACGTTTCCTAGTCTTAAGAGTCATTTCAGGGAAATTGGACAAAAAAAACACATTTTGGAGCAAAACGCGAACTTCAAGGACATGTGCTCGGAGCCATAAGTTCAGCATCAGATGAAGACCTTCCCACCACAAGATCGAGCTCATATTTGGAGACAAGATAGCTCTTCCAACTGTCTTTCATGCCGTGGTGGTTTGAGTTCAATCACACGGTTGAATCTCAAGTTACGAGGGAAGAAAGAAGGTCCGGCAGACACGTCCCCAGAAGAAGGACGGCCGCGCCACGGATCCTTAGAAGACCAGCGGCCGCGCCACGCCTGGTCGCTCGCGCGTCCAGACCATTCCGGCCCATTCCGAGCCCGTTTGCACTTATCCGATGTTTTCCCGAGGTTAAAACGCAAAGCCCACTTTTTGAAGACTAGGAGCCTATATAAAGGGACCTTTGGGTTTCAAAAGAGGGTGACTTCACAGAGAGCTTTTCAGAAACACTTTTCTTATATAAAGGGACATTTGGATTTCAGAAGAGGGTGAGAGAGAGAAAGAGTTCGACGGCCCCGGAGTTGAAGATCTCGAGAGAGAATTATTCTGCAGCCGCCCAGTTCTTTTCCTTTCCCTTTCATCTTTTGTTCTTAGTTCTTTGCTTTTCAATACTTTAAGAAAACCTCTCTTCAATCGATTTCCTTTGAAGAAGCTTTCTCACTTTGTTTCTTATTCAATACAATTCGCACCTTTCATATCTCAAAGATGTCTCTCGTTCCCATGAACGAGTAGTCATCTAGTTGGGTTTTTAAGGGGGTTTTCGAAGGGGTTTAATCATGGATCGATTTTGCTAAGTTGATAGAGATAGAGTTTCTTTTAGGTATCTTCGTTGATTTCTTGTTCTTAATGCATGTTTGCTTCTCTGATCAATTAGCAATTGATTCCAGAGCGGCTAGATACACGAACGTATGGTCTATCGCCCGGATCTAGAAGTTAACGAGCAGATCACACCGTAGGATGCTTAGGCATATCGACGGACCGCACCGCGAGTGTTTACGAATAGGTGAATGATATGTATGCGCGGTTGTCTTGCATCGTGGGATGAAAAATCATATCCGCAGTGTAAGATAAACGCAGGTGGCTAGATCCGTGAAAGCGGGGTAGTCATAGTCGACCGTTTCAGCTTAAGAACCTAACCCATAAAATCGTTTAAAACCTATCATGTTGCTTGCTAGATCCGATCCATGAACCCTGGAGAACACCCCTGAACCCAACGCTTTTTATTCATTGATTTACAACCGTTTAGTTCCTTTTTGCTGCTTGATATCACTATTGCAAACCGTGACAAACTACACCCCAAGATCCCCTTTTGGTTTAAAGAAGTTAGAAATCATAGGACTTTCGCAAATAACAATCTCTGTGGATTCGATCCCTTAATATACTACTGTGATTGCTGTGCACTTGCATCTATCTTAGGGGTAAAACTTGAAGTAAAACCCCCACCACATCAACGGTGCAGCGGATCGTGATGTACTGGGCATGGAGGAAGACGAGGTGTGGTGCGTCCTCTGATGGGTCGCCTCTCTCCTAGCCTTGGCGGCTATGTATTCCCCGATAGTGAGCGGGAGATGTGAGAACTCGGCACGAAACTCTTCATGTTCCGGGATCCACTGTGGTGAACCCTTTGAAAGGTGTGGGACTGTGGGAGACGGTAGATAGACCGTGTGGTTGTCTCCTTTCGCTAGTCGTATTGGTATCCGAACCTGTCTGGATCCATGGCTGCGCCTGCCAAGTTCCTATTCGTCTGAAACTGGAACAAGTTAAACCAAGCATCTTCCAAAGGTGCTTCTATGCTAGTGTGTACTCCTGCGGCCTCCATGATCGCTGTAATAATGCCTCTGTAAGTCGTGAAGGCAGCCTTGCATCTAGGCAGGCCGACATCATGCTTTACTCACACGAGTCTCTCTGCTAGGACGCATCCAAGGCATGATGAAAGTGGCTCGTCTCTAAAGGCGAACTGAAGTAAGACGAGCTCTGGACTGGTTACTGCGAGAGTAAAGTCGGTGTGCTATGAGGCGGTGCATAAAAGGCACGGCCGGATGTGAAAGAAAAGCAGACGGATGCCTTCCCTTGTCATAAATTCATCGGCCCATAAGTCCCCAAAGATCTGCACTCCATTCTTCTTCAATGCTTGTCTCGCTCCTCAAGTCAAAACCAAATATCTTGCAAAGCTTAGGAATGCTCAGCTCATAATCTCTAGAGCCAATGGTAAAATAGAGGGTACCGTCTTTCGGATGCGACTTTCTTCCTCTCCGGTAGGATAACTGAACTGGAGATAAAAACACTTGCGCGAGCTCCTTGTAAGTGGGTCGATTAATCTCCATGAAGGTAATGAGCCTTAGCTCGTCCAAGTACCATGTAACATCCTCGGTGATGCCCAAAGCGTCTAAAGCGGAGTAATCGATCTTGAAGGTTGTTCTTATCTCCATCTTCTTCATCTCCTTCAAATAATCAATATTTGGGTCCATTGGTGCTCCAAAGTATCGGACCTTGTGCTTAGGAGGAGAAGGGCTCAATTCTCTAGTGGGCTCTGGTGGTGAAGGTGAGTTATCGCAGCTTGTGCGCGCTATCCGTGAATCGCGGAACCTTCTTTGTTGTTCCTCCACATATCTCCCAAGAGTGGTGTTTAGACTTGGGTTTCCTAGTGTTGTTTCGCATTCTGGCTGTTGCGAAGAACTCCTTGAAGAGCTTAGTTGCTCTCTATTTTTCGAACGCACCTCGAAGTTTCGGTCGTAGCTCATTGTACCTTGCAAAAAAAAAAAATCGACCAAACATGTAAATATGATGTGTCATAAGGATTCTCAAGTGCAATGATATACAAGACATATATCAAGAGTTTCCTAGACTAATACCAATCGAGTTAATGCATAAACCTCATAAGCAATTTGGTACGCAAACTCTATTTTACGATTTTCGGGTTTTCAAACCAAGAATTTTCCAACAAATCGATTGTGTCAACTTATTTCAACAAATTTTGGTTCTTCAGTCATATTTAGCATGAATTAAACTCAAGCTAAGCCGAATGTCCAATAATACCTCCAAAATTCGTTTTCTAGAGAAAGATTTCACATTTCCAAAACTAGGTGCAAAAATCGAAGTCCAAGCAACCTAAATCATCTATCCAAGGTTCTCTACCATTATTCAAGCATCCTAAACAATTATCTAGTTAAGGAAGAGAGATCTTAAAATTTAGTTCTCTAGGGAATTTTAAAATTAGAGTCTATACCTTGTAGATGAGAATGAATGACCTTTGAAAGTTGAATCTTCTTTGAAAATACATGAGCTTAGGGCAAAGAATTTTTGAAAAAGGTTCAAATTTGAAAAACCTAAAATCTCTCAAAAATCTCCAAGTCTTTTGGGAGAGAAGAAGAAAAGAGAGTTTGATCCTAAAAAATTTCTTTTTGGTTTGAAAAGGTGTTTTTATCACCAAAGAACCTTTATCTGTCAAAATTTTTAAGAGAACTTACCTTGCATGTTGGCCACGAAACAATAAAATTCGTTAACTTACATTAGCGGGTATGATTTTTCGGTGCGGAATTGTACCAAAACGCATAAAATTCTTTTCGGGTGGAAAATGTAAATTTTTCGGGTCGGTTGTCCAGACGACCACTGGCCGCGCCATGGCCCATCGCGGTCGCGGCCAGACGTCTCTTCTCTGTGTGGTCGTGGCTCGTCGCGCGGCCACGGCTCTTCTTGCCGCGGCACGAGCAGGTGCTCGTGCGGGCAGTCTCCTTCCGAGGCTCCTCCTCATATTTTTGGGTTTTTCTAGGTTTTTCTACTTTTTTTCTTTTTTTTATATGCCCAAGTACATAAAACTTGCAAAAACTAGTTGTTAGAAATGAAAGAAAGAAGATAAAAAACACGTACCGGATGGGTTGCCTCCCACCAAGCGCTTTTGTTTAAGTCATTTAGCTCGACTTTGTTTGAAGTTTAGGAGGTTGAGGAAGTTGCTTCCGGAGTTGTCTCTCCTGAAGCTTCACCTTGTTTCCGTATTAGCAGCGTGCCTCCATTTCCGTTCCTAAGAATTTTGGCTTCTAGGATCACCTGCTTCGTCTTCTCGGCTGTCTTGGCCATTTCTTCTTCACTTATTTCTCCTTGCTCGGGAGGAATCAATATTTCAATTCTCGAGAAGGTCTTGAGTGGAGTTGTTCCGCCCTAGATATCATACCCTTTTTCTCCTTTTTACTTGCTTGGCTCTTTCCTTCCGGAGGTGAATCGTCTAGCTCCTTTGGATAGTATCTCTTCTTGCTTATATGTAGGAAAACTGCATGGTCGATCCTTGCTCCTACCGTGGCCAAGAAGGGTCTTCAAAGATCAAAGGTTTGTCTTTGTCTTCTCCCATATCGAGTATATGGAAGTCTGTAGTAACGATCTTGCTTCCGACAAGATGTTGGACGTTGTACACGACGCCATTTGTTTTCTTTTTGGACGAATTCCCGAATACTAGCTGCATAGGTGATGGGAAATGGGTTTTTATTCCTAACCTTTCAGCGATTGTTGTGGACATGACGTTGACATTAGCTCCCGTGTCGTATAGACAATCTTCAAACATAATACCCGTGATCGAGCATGGGAAGGTGAATGCGCCTGGGTCTCCTTCCTTCTTTAGTCTTCCGAAAGCGCAATGTTCCGGGATATCAAAAGGTGGATCGGCCGTTCCTTTCTTTATTGTCAAGAAGAGCGGGATGAATCTGCATTTATTTCCCTCAACTAGTCCTAATTTCTCAGCTTTGGTTGTAATCGTGGAGATCACGTTACAAAATCCTTTCAGGTTATCTTCCACTTTTCCGGGAAATTTAATGTTTGTCTCTTGATGGTCTCAGCAGTTTGTGAGACTTGCGTGCTAATTTCTTCACATGAGAGGATAGAGATTCGAACCTGCTGTTCAAATCATTGTACATGCAGTCGACCTTGATGTTGAGACCTTTGACCGATATCTGCTGAGACAACATAAATTGCTGCATCAATCCTTCGAGTTTATCCTCTCGTGATGGGTACGGTGCGTTTGAGGCAGCTTGTGGTGTTCCTTGTTGATTGCTGTAGGGCGCAGGCTGAGAGTTGTAAGGTGGTTTCGGTTGATAGCCTCCGCTGTTTCCGTAGTTCACGTTTTGGAACTTGTTTTGGAAAGGTCTTCCTTGATATGGATAAACTTGGTCTCTCGGACTCTCCACGTTCCGGTTTCGGTAAGATAGATTGTTGTTGTTCCTGAAGTTGTTGTTGAATCCGTTGTTGAAGTTCCGGTTTGGATATGAATTTTGCCCTCCTATAAAATTAACTTCTTCTTCTCGCGTGTAGGATTCATTTCCCTCATCTCCTGGGCTAATTTCTTCTCTTTCTCCTGCGGCCTTACACGCATTGACGCTGCGTTGCTGTCCTTTAAGTAGTTGGCTCATCATGTTCTTCAGCTCGGCTATCTGCTTGGAATCTGAGTCTCCGGTTCGCGGATTCCTATCGTAATCCGGACAGTTGTTGTTGTTGCTTACGGCAAGGTTTTCAATAAGTGTGCGTCCTTGTCGCTCCGTCTTCATTGTAAAATCTCCATTGCTGGCCGTGTCGAGTGAGAGTTGGTACCTGGCTTGCAGCGGTAGAATGTGTTTAGCAAGCTGGCTCCGGAGAAACCATGGTGAGGACAATCGCGTTCGTAGTCCTTGAATCTCTCCCATGATTCAAAGAATGACTCGACCGGTCCTTGTTGAAACCCTTGGATCTTGTTTCTCAGTATATTGGATCGTGACTTTGTGTAGAAACGATTGAGGAAAGCAGATTTGCATTCCACCCGGTTAGTGATCGATCCTGGTGGTAAGGTCTTCAGCCAACTATGAGCCTTGTCGCTCAAAGAAAATGGGAATAGCTTACACTTCAGATAGTCGGGAGGGATTTGGTTCGTCTTTGTGGTGCTGCAAATCTCTTCAAAAAGTTCGATGTGGTCCATCAGATGGTCGTTTGATAGCCCATGAAACTGATTTTGGTTCACCAAGGAGATGATTTGCGGTTTGATCTCGAGCTCGTCCTCATGAGGGACGTTCACTTGAATCGCACAACGATTCTGGAAGTGCTGATCAGGAGTGTCGTGATCGGCTATGGTTCGGTTCCTTACTTGCCTGGGTTGGTTGGCGGGTAGAACAGGTCTGTTGGCATCTCGGTCTTCCGGTTGGACGATAGAGTTTGCTTGGTTCGCGCCATTTCTGATGATCGGATTGTGTCCTCCTTGCTGCAAGGCAGGATCAAGTTCTTCTCTGTCTAAGTCAGCCTCGGGAGGAATTTGATTTATCGGGTTTCCATTTGTTGTCGAGCCGTGGCTCTCCGTCTTGTAAAACGTGAGGTGCTCGACCAGCATTGCGAAGGTCTTCTTCGCGGTTTCGTTGAACTCCAAGGGCGGCCTCGTTTTTGGCCATGCTGATCTATCTTCTTAACCTTCAGATTTCTTTTTTTGTGCCTGTCGATCTCGATGTAACCAGGCAAGACTTTGGAAGCGTTCCTCCTAGTGGTCATACACCTGAAACATGAGATGTAGACACAAGAGAATCCTGAGTAATGAACGGAAAAGCTTGAAATTCAACGTGGTCTAAAAGAGGAATTAGAAACTGAAAACTCGCAAAAGCAAACAATCCCCGACAACGGCACCAAAAACATGGTGGGACGGGGTTTGTTACTTCAAGTTTTACCTCTAAGATAGCTGCAAGTGCACAACAATCACAATAGTATATTAAGGGATCAAATCCACATAGATATGTCGTTTTGCGAAAGTCCTAGGATTTCTAACTTCTTTAAACCAAAAGGGAAGTTTGGGTATTTGTTTGTCACGGTTCGCAGAATGTTATCAGCAGCAGAAAAGAATTAAACGATTGTAAATCAATAGATAAAAGGCGTTGGGTTCAGTGGTGTTCTCCAGGGTTCATGGATCGGATCAAACAAGCAATAGATTAGGTTTTTAATGGCTTAGTAGGTGAGGTTCTTAAGTTGAAACGGTCGACTATGACTACCCCGCTCTCACGGATATAGCCACTTACATTTACCTTGCTCCGTGGATATGAGTTATCATCCCACGATGCAAGTCAAACGTGCATACGTATCATTCACCTATTTGTAAACACTCGCGGTGCGATCCGTCGATATGCCTAAGCATCCTACGGTGCGGTCCGCTCGTTAACCTCTAAATCCAGACAATAGACCACACGTTCGTGTATCTAGTTGTCCTGAAATCAAATGCTAAATGATCAGAGAAGCAAACATGCAATAAGAGCAAGACATAAACGAAGATACCTAAAGGAAACTTTATCTCTATCAACCTAGCTAAATCGATCCATGATTAAACCCTTTTGAAAACCCCCTTAAAAACCCAACTAGATGACTACTCGTTCATCAGAACGAGAGACATCCTTGAATTAAGAAAGGTGCGAATTGGATTGAATAAGAAACAAAGTGAGAAAACTTCTTCAAGGGAAATATGAATGAAGAGATCTTCTTAAAGTATTGAAAAATAAACAACTAAGAACAAAATATGCAAAGAGAAGGAAAGAAAGGGGGGCGTTGATATCTCTGTAAATTGCATGTTTTTAGTACATGTTTCATGATAGTTAGGACTTCATTCTTGCACTTTAGTCTTAGTTTTCATCACGTCTTCACTCATGTTAGGATAGATGCATTAGGTTAGGTTTCTGCATAGTCTTGCATGTTTGGAGTGTTTTCTCAGGTGTTTAGGATGGTCCGAAGAAGAAGCCAAGGAAAGAGATCTCGGATGGAGGACAAGTGAGCAATA
Source organism: Alliaria petiolata (assembly GCA_020283515.1). Lineage (NCBI taxonomy): Eukaryota > Viridiplantae > Streptophyta > Magnoliopsida > Brassicales > Brassicaceae > Alliaria > Alliaria petiolata. Next base: position 52,003,400 of record JAHZTW010000003.1, on the reverse strand, counting down.
TCGAGCATGGATCACGACCTCGTAGCCGATGCGGACAAGGGCAAGATGAACCTCGACAAGTAGCAGCGGCTTGATCCCGAAAGAGACACCTCGGAGCGAAGATCCAGTAAGAGGATTGGATGAAGACGGATATCGGAGCAAGGAAACGGGAAGCACCCGATTCAAGTTACAAAGAAGGCAAGCCTTCACGACATGATCCCGAAACACTTGCCCGATATGGAGCCTGCCCGAAGATTCAGAAGAGTTAGCCTTTCGGCTTGCTCACCACGACTTAAACCCGAAACGCTAAAAGCCAAAATAGTACCATTTCGGGAAAGTGGTCCCAACGTATTAGGTTTTTCCTCTTTTATGTATAAATACTCTCTCCACTCTTATCCTTATCATCACGCTTGCTTATTGTACTTTTCTGTCTTCTCTTTCAAAACTGAGAACTACCTTTGTATTTCGCCATTGAAGCTTATTTCAAAGCATTGATTTTTATGCAATCTTGAAATTTTAAGTATTATTACTTAGTAGATTTCAAGAAAGTTTCTTCCTTTTCTTATTTTCGGCTATCTTGCAAGCCATGAGTAACCTTTTTATCCTTGTGGATCTTGAGGTTTCTCAAATGGCAAGTGAGTAGTCTTTTTAGGATTTTAATGAGTTAAAAGGACCAAGGAGCTCTCGGGTTTATAATTCTTGCTTAGCTAAAACATAAAGTTAGATTCTTTCTTGTTTATCATTCCCAAAAGCTTAGTCTAGTTTGGCCATCTAGCCTAAAGTCCACAAGCGGCTTGACACGAACATCACGTGCTTGCATAGCCGGATCCATGAACAAGAGTTTGATTTCTTGGGCTAAGACTAACCCTCTGTCCAAGAGTCTTACGGTTCAATAGGGACGTCGCAGATGCTTGTTTCTTTTATTGTACAGCTATGCGAGAGTTAGTCTATGGTGATAGAGATTCAAAGAGTTTAGACCCAAACACCATGGGCTAAACGATTTGAGGATCCCTTTACCTAAGAATCACCATCAAAAGACCAAGTCTTGATGTTATCCAAAAGCTTTAGCTTGATAAAACAAAACCGAGAGTCACCTAGTTCATAAAACCCATCTTGATCCTTCTTTTATTTTGAAAGCTTATCTTTTTTACCGTTTAAATATGTAGTTTCTGCTTAAAACCCTTAGAGTAGTTTTATGTATGGTCTTGAGTGACACAAGATCTATCTTTTAGTCGTTTTTAGTAGGAAAGTCTCAATCTTTACCTATTTCGAACTTGACTTATGACACCGATATGACCGTTCTGTTCACTAACGCTCCCAAAATGGTTTGAGACCCCATACGCTATACTGCATTCGGTTAATAGCGTTGGGTCATTGGTCATAGGCCTCAAAAACCTAGTTATCAATTGGAGTCGTTGCCGATTTGGGAGATAGTTTAGTCATTTCGGTAATAGGTCGTTATACGGACAAGTTTTTATTTTTCCAGTTATTTAACACTTCTACTCGCATATCTCTGTTTTGTCAGGTATATGAACTTACTCGAGCGATCAACCAGACAAAATCGGGAACAAGCCGAAACACAAGACCGTGTGACATTGGATAATCCACAAGGTGCTCAAGGAGCTGCGGGCGCAGCTGGTGCACAAGGAGAACAAGGTCACCAAGGACCCCAAGGTCCACAGGGTGTACAAGGAGTCCAATGACAGCCTGGCGTTGCATCTGCTCCAAGACCTATTAGGCAAATCGGTGCAGGAGACGCACCGATTTCGACAGCAAGCCGACATGGTATTCAGCCACCACCGGTCCAAAATAATAATTTCGAGATCAAGAGCGGTCTCATCTCCATGGTGCAGAAAAACCGATTCTTCGGTCTGCCCTTGGAAGACCCACTTGATCATTTCGACCAGTTCGACTGAGTATGCACCATGACCAAGATCAACGGTGTAAGCGAAGACGGTTTCAAGCTAAGATTGTTTCCCTTCTCATTAGGAGACAAAGCACACGCCTGGGAGAAAACACTGCCCCACGGAACCATTACCTCGTGGGCAGACTGCAAAAAAACTTTTCTGATGAAGTTCTTTTCTACATCGAGGACAGCCCGATTGAGGAACGAGATAAGCGGATTCACTCAGAAATCCAATGAAACCTTCGGTGAAGCCTGGGAGCAATTCAAGGGATATACAATCAGTGTCCCCACCATGGATTCAGTCAAGAATCACTCCTCAGCACTCTCTACCGTGGTGTCATTCCTAAAATTCGGATGATTCTCGATACGGCGAGCAATGGCAATTTCTTAGCCAAAGATGTTGACGATGGTCTTGCTCTGGTCGAAAATCTAGCCCAGAGTGACTCTTCTTACCACGAAGACTATGACAGATCCAACCGAGATTCCAAAGAAGAAGTAGATGGAAGCCGGAAAGTGATCAAGGAGCTAAATGAGAAACTTGACAAGTTACTACTTGTCTAAGCTCAAAAAAAAATACATTTCGTGGAAGAACTCACTCAAGTTCAAGAAGGGGAGGACGTTCAGTACGAAGATATTGACTACATCAACGCTCAAGGAGGTTACAACAATTGGAGACCAAACAACAACCTATCCTACCGGAGCACAAAGGTCGCCAACCCACAGGACCAGACATACCCACAACAACAAGCAGGAGGAGCAAAACAATTCGTGACATACACGACCAACAAGGCTTTGTACCACGTGATAGATTCCGTGGCAAAGCACCGAGCCAAACATCTTCGGATGGTTCGGAGGATGACGAGCAGCATGTACCGGAGCAAGTCATGGACGGTACAAGTGAGGTTCATCGAGGAGAAAGCAGCATTGGCCGCGAACGTGTTCAGACCGACACAGCCGTGTTTTGCTTTGATCCAACACTGTTCGGGAATAATCTACGAAGGGAACTCCGTCCTGATGACCGAGTCTCTAGACCAACTCGTGTCCACTCTAGAAATCAGATTGTCCAAGCCAAGCAATTTGGAGATGCATTTATCGGGCTTAATTCAAGCAACTCTGGACAAAAAAAGATGCATAATTCGTTTGGGGATGTTAGCTACCAAGACCAGCCTCTTTTGAACTTAATTCAAGCCCAAGACAGCCCAAAATAATCACTTTATTTTGTGGTCAAAGGTGGGTGACGAAAATGACTTCAAGAGTCACATATGAGGAGTCACTTTGGAG
>JAHZTW010000003.1:51963709-51985404 GCA_020283515.1 Alliaria petiolata | reverse complement strand
TGATGGAAGTCCGAACAATGCGTCGGTCTTCATTGGTGTCGATCGACACAGATGGTGTCGATCGACACCTTGCGTGTAAATTCATTCTCTTGACTTCATCACTTCGGCTGCTTCTCCAAAATGCTCCAAAAAGTACCAGAATCTCTCATTAAGCTCCAAGTGCTCTCCATCCTGTAAAGACTCAAATAGGACTCGAAAACTAACAAAAGACTCTATAAAAACACTTATATCATGGTCCAAAAACGGGTAAAAACCATGATATATCAGAGAGGCTACCTCTTCTTCTAGGGACACGCTTCCTCAACATAGATGGTGCAAGCTTTGACTTCATCAACAAAAGAGTGATCCTCAAGAATGTGAATGCTAATGTATTCTATCCTATGAAACCTTCTGTTTTGAGCCTTTATGGGACAATCACATGTGCCACTAAGGAAGCTGAAGAAGGAGCACCTAAGGAGCAGCTGATGGGTCTCAATAGTGTGATGATTAGTGAGGATGAAACCCTTGATCACAATGAGTACGATGGGCCGAGCTTTGATGGTGAGAGTCTTCTAGCAATGTTTGATGGCTTAAAGGTTGTTGAACATGAAGCTGAGCCACCAAAGAGGTCTAGAAAGAAGAAGAAGGTGTTGCAAGCTGGAGTAAGCACCATATACATCAAGAAAGGAGATGGGAAGCAAATTCGACTCCTAGTTTGCCCCCATGCCTAAGGGTTTGAAAAGTCAAGCTTAGTGACTTTAAACAAGTGTACTTGGGAGGCATTATCATATCTATCTTTGTATATATTTGCACTTTTTAATTCAATAATGTCTTTCTCTAGTGTTTGTGGATGACAGGTTTCGATCAAGAAAGTTGACCCAAGAGCAAAAGCTTGCCAATGAAATTTTGGCCTTGTATCGAGTTGTGTATCGACCTAGTAAGCTCGATACAACTCTTACAGAGAATTCGGAGGAGCCATATCGGGCTTTTGTGTCGACCAACCATGGTCGATACAAACATGCCAGGGAATTCTCGACCTCCGTATCGGGCATTTGTGTCGAGCTACCAAGCTCGACAAAGTTTTAAAACCCGCGTCTGCAAGCATATCGAGCTATGTATCGATCTACGTAGCTCGATATGCTCCTTTTCAGGTATGTCAACGGGGTTTGACCGGTTTAATTCATTCAAATTAAACCGGTTTTCCTTCTTCTTCTTCCCCAAAACACGATTTTGGCCTCACTTCCTCACACACACGCGCGATTTTGTGGCTCTCTCTCTCTAAATTCTCAAGCAATTTTCGTGATTTCAAGTGCTCCTTGCTAGTTTTTTTGTACTCTTATTGATTCTAAGTCACTCTCATTCGTCCTTCAAACCACTCACGAGGTAATCAATCCAAAAACCAAGCTTTTCGTCTTTTACTCTAATGGTGGAAAGTTTGGGGATTTTTACATTAGGATGTTTGAATTGATTGTTTGTGACTTGGGCATTGCTTGATTATAGTTAGGGAGTAGATTTTGAGTGTTACACTAGGATTTCCATGGTTAATTTTTGAAAATTTGGCATATAGGGTTCATGGTGCGAAAAATTCAATTACTCTCTTGAACCTTGTTAGATTTTGGGGCCTTCACTTGTATTAGTTTCCTTTGATCATGCTTATGGATTTCCAATAGATAGCACTCGAATTTGGACGATTTGAAAATTTTGTAAATTCTCAATTTGCCAAAATTTTGCTTAGTGTGGAATTAGGGAGAATTTTTGAAACTTTTGGTATTGATCTTGATTGTTGCTTGCTAGTTGCTGCTATTTGCTATTCAAAATAAGTTGCTTACTCTCTCTACAAGCTTTGTCTATCTTGTAGGAACAATGGAAAGAACTAGAGCAGAAGCAACAAACCAAGGAGCAAGCTCTCAAGCAAGGTCATCAAAGCGCCAAGGGAAGAGGCAACTGGTAGAGGAGCGGGAGGTTGAAAATGAGGAGGAACAATTGGTGCTTGGATCAAATAAGAGGGCCACCACGAGAGCTTCAAAGGGGAAAGCAAAGGCCACACAAGAGGGGCCTAAGAAGAAGCTCACACCCGAGGAACTCCTCAAGGCATTTGTGGGTATGCGTTTCAAAGCAACAAAGTACCCGCACGAGCAGACGTTCGAGCCTTGGGTATCTTTGAGGACTTCCAAACCCTATTGAAGAACATGGGTTTGGCAAAGTTCAGAACCTTAGCACATCCCGCTTACAAGCAAGCAACGTGCGAGTTCCTCTCATCCTCACCGCTCACTTCTACTATGATGGGGAGGATTCGCCACCGCTACATGGTCATGGCTACATCAAATTCAGGATCCATAGGACCATCTACACAATGACCTTCCAGCAGCTAAATGAGATCTTTGGGTTCCGAGAAGGGAAAAGGAGAACAAAGATACTCACCATTGATGAGTGTGAGTTGGAGGGCTTGTGGGAGACAATCGTGGTTGGGAAGTTTAAGCCGGGAGGAAGCACATGTACCATGATAAGGCATCCGGTGTTGAGGTATGCACACAAGGCTCTTGCTCACACATTCTATGCAAGGAAGGAGGCCGGGAAAGTCACCAAAGAGGAGCTCGAGTTACTAGATGAGGGTCTCTCCAAGTTCATCGGGTTCCACACGAGAGGAGACACGAGAGTCAGAGGGGATAGGACGGGAGCTGGTATGGTTAGCCTATTAGTGAAGCAGTTGCTCTCCTACCAAGATTGGGTTGTCTTGATGAAGGACAAAGATCCCGAGCTAAGCATTGGTGGGATTATAACACCGCTCCTTGAAGCTTGTGGGCATCGGCTAGGGACGGACAGTCTATAGCCCGAGTGGATGTACATTTTCTACCTTGGGAGGACCATGTTTCTCTCGGGAAGATTGGGCAACCGGTTCGCTTAGAAATTCGCGGTAGACACAAAGACCAAAGCGAAGATTTGTCTCCCGAACTTGCGAGCCACCTCACTCCAAGACATCTCCCACATCGACTTTGTGCCCACGTATGAGGACCTCTACAATCCCACTGTCAGTCCTCCTCTCCACTCCATTGCCAAGAGAGGGACATTTGACTTCGACCCAAACCAAGTTCTCGAGGAAGAAGAAGTGGAAGAAGAGGATCAAGTCCCAAGCCCGGTTTATGGTAGCGAGAGGTACTACTTCCCTTCTTGCATAGACCCAATGCCAAGTCTGGCATTGAGAGAAGCCCATGCACATATTGGTCTCCTCAAGAGGTGGAACAAGCATCAAGACCGGGCTATTAAGAAGCTCGGTGAAACGATAAAAGATTTAAAGAAGACGGTAAAGGGGCTAAAGACAATCATCAAAGGAAAGTCTTCCACAAGGCGTAGAGAAGAAGGCACAAGCAATGCGGCAGGGGAAGAAGATGAAGAGGAGAGCGAAACAGACCTTGATAGGCGCCATTCATTCGAAATACGCCCAAGGAAACTGGTCCAAGAAGACCCACCTCGCTCTTCCTCCTACGAAGCACGGCCAAGGAAGAGAAAGCCGAGCCGATCTCCCTCCTCAAGAAACCAATAGATATCCTTAGGATCATCCTCCTCTTCACAATTTTGAGGTACCTCCACCTCCCTTGTATATATTTTTAGGCTTTTCATTTTATATTTTATGTCATGTTGATTGAGGTCTCCTCTAGACTTTTATTACACAAGGGATTGTGTAATTTAAGTTTGGGGGAGAGGTTGAGAGATTTGACATTGTGTTTTGTGAGTCTTATTTTTCCTTTATGCATTTTGAGTCTCATGCATTCACTTAAGGCATATAAAAACCAAAAAAATTGAAAATTTTGAAATTTTTCCAAAAACAAAATTCATTTAGATGTTGCATTTGCATTTTAAGATTGAGTCTAGTTGCATTGCATGTAAGAATTGCATCAATATGCATTGGGAGCAATGATGAGCTAATCCTTGTAAAATGCCAACTCATGTAATCAATCCAATGCCCTAGTTAGTAGTTCTTTGTTGCATTTGAACAAATCTCGAAAGTAAGGAAGAACCATGCTTGGACCACTTCACTTACCACTAGATTTTTGTCGAAATAGGGTCTTGAAATTGATAGTTAACTCTACTCACTTGAACCGAAAATTTGACATTTAATTATCATGCCTTGCATTGAAAGTGAATTCATGGATAATAGACATACTTGGGCTTTCTTACTCACTTTACCACTCTCTTGCTAGATCAAGTAGTACTCCCACCCTACCTTACCTCTTTATTAGCCAAATGTTCTAGTGATATTGCTTGTGAGGTCTTATTTGATTAAACTTAGCATAAAGTGTTAGGTTTGAGACGATAGGTTTAGGCTCTCATGTAGATTCTAGCTCTCACATATCAAGGCTAGCTTTAGGCTTAGGAATTGGGGTATGGGTTGCGGTATTGCTTGGTGGTTTCGAATGAATTTTATGCTTGCATTTTTGCATGATGAGTTGTGGAAAGAGATTAGAAAGGAAGGGAACGAAAGAGACTTGGAAGGGAAAATAAGGGAAGCATAGTTTGAAATGGTGGATCTTGTGTTTGAAAAGAAAAGGTATAGCTCTAAATGTAAAAAGGAATTAGGTAGCCTTAGTAAGAGAAAAGAAAAATCAAAAGAGGTTGAAAGGCCAAAGAAAGAGAAAAAGGCTACCTAGGAATAAAAGAAGAGCTAAGTTGTTAAAAGATCACACCATTCGCTATGAGTTAAAGGTTGAAGAAGTTTTTCCTTAAGTGCTATAAGAAGAAGTGGTTTATGAGATTCATGAGGTTTAGCAAGGCAGAAAAAGCCTTGGGAAAAGGGTAGCTTTAGAGGGTTGAGAGGGTTGAGTGAGCCTTAAAGAAACTTCTCCAATAGCTGTCTGTTGTTGTGATAGAGATGCTCATTTGCACTTAGCTTCATAAACATCTTCATCTTCTTAGCATGCGTCCTTTCTTTCATCAATTTGTTTGCCTCATCATGCATCTTGGTTATTTTATCCAATCGTTCAACCTCTTGCTTCTTGAATTATTTGAGTTGAGTCCACTCTTCGTTGACCACTTCTAAGGCTGTACCCCTTCCTTTCTTTTTACCCTTTTTCTTAGCTGCATCCCTTCCTATTGGACGAGCACTAAATCCTACAGAGTTGGAGTCACTTCCATCTTCATATGTAGATTTATCGGCAAAGTAGTCGTCAACCAGTCTTTGGTTTGCAGCTACATAATCTCTCTTGTAATATTTTCTCTTGCTACATGGTGTGTAGTCTTTCTATATTTTGTTTTGACGCTCCCTAAACCGGTTGACGATTAACTTCTCTCAGACTGCCTTTTGTAAGCTTCGATATCAAAAGGAAATACTAATGAATCCATTGATATATTTTTAGTAAGATGTGATTTGTGGTACTGGTACATCAATGGAAGAATGAGCTTCTATTTATAATAATTTGAGTGGTTGAAATCAATGGACTTCAAGCAAATAATAGAATGCAGTAAATTAATAGATAAGGATTGGATTTTCTCAATAATAGGTGAATTTCAAGGATTACATTGAATTGAATACTGACAAACACTTGACAAATATTATATAAGGACAAAGGGACGAAATACATAGAGACACTTAACAAACATTATTAAAGAAAAAATAGACAGAAAACATACATACACACTTGGCAAAGATTATTTGCATAAAGGGACAAAATACAAAGATACACTTAACAAGAATTAATTCTCAAATAGATCGTGGTTCAACTTCTCCAACAGTTGTATGTTGTTGTCATCAAGATGCTCCTTTGCACTTAGTTTAATAAACATCTTCATCTTCTTAGCACGCATATTTTCTTTCATCAATTTGTTTATCTCATCCTACATATTGGATATTTTGTCCAATCGTTCAAACTCTTGCTCCTTGAATTGTTTGAACTGAGTCTACTCTTCCTTGACCACTTCTAAGGCTGCACCCTTTCCTTTATTTTTACCCTTTTTTAGGTGCATCCCTTCCCATTGGACGAGCACTAGATCCTACAGAGTTGTAGTCACTTGCATCACTCTCACGTGATCTCTTAGATCCACTACTTTCAGAGCCAATATCTCCTCCTACCTGACTACCATAAAGTGGTTGATCATGGACAGCGAGCCATTATGACATTAAAATGAAATGACCATTCTTACCACTTCAATATAGTTCATGTGCTTTCGCGAATACATCATTCTCTGACCACCCACTTTGTTGCATACGCTTAGAATTATCGTAAGCGCCAATCCATTTGCCCAATATTTTGTTCACGTAGTTGTAATGATTTTTGCACGAAACTCCATCACGTGGAGGATCAAATGAGCAATGCTCGTTACAGCACTCAGCAATTTTACCCCAACAAGATTCACTTTTTTGATTTCTGCCAACAACACTGTTTTTTCGTATTTAATTCATCCACTAAGTACCACCAAATTTTGATCAGTGGTCTATTTGGGGCTTCTCCGGCGAGCACGAGTTGAATCCTCTGCATTTGGAGTGGCTTCATTAACACCACTTATGCCACCAAAAGCCATTTTTGTAAAAAAATCGTGAAATTTCAGTTGCTTCAAGATTCGAAACATCTTCATTAGCCATTGCAGTAGAAGAATTAGGGGGTGCTTGAGATGAATATGACACCATCAATCCATAATATGGACGATAGTTTTGAAAAACTGAGGGCATGAAGAAATTTGGTGCAAACCCATAATTTGAAATATTTTGGGGATGGTTGAAAGAATGATTTAGGATTTGAGAATTGGGAGGATTTAGGTAGTTAAAAGGATAGTTAGAAGAATTTTGAGTGTTAAAAGGATTATTATTACGATCTATTTCACTAAAAAGATGTTTAAAGCTCTAAACAAGAGTTTTTTTGGAGACTAATAGAAAAATTATTATGAAAAGACATATTTTATGTGTTCAAATCAAATGAAACAAATCTTTATTTATAGAAAATAAAAAATATGAATTTTGATATATAATTTATAAAAAATCAATTTACTATCAAATAATGGATGCCAAATAATTAAAATGAGATGAGAGTGGATTAGTTTTGCCAAATAATAGCTTCCTTTTAACAAATGAAAGTTTGTTCTTGATTAGGATGATTAATGAAGGGATTAGTGCCATGATAGTGGATTAGTCTTGCTTTTGAGTTATAAGCTTAGGGATTTGCATATATTGTGATTGATTGGCATCAAAGATTAGTTATTGGAACAGTTTAGATTGATAACCCCATCCTTAGATTCCTTTTAATCAATTGTTAATCTTGTTTAGTAGTTAATTAGTATTTGAATTGCTTGATTAGTGCATTTATTGCTTAATTAAAATGTTAATTGCTTTTGTTTGGTTTGTTTGCTTGGTTTGATCACTTAGGTTGTTAGTAAAACCTCAAAACCTTTTATGCTTGCTTAAATTAAGGAGTTTTGTGCATTCCTATTGTCACAATCAAACCCAATTGGATTGATCCTCAAATACCTACAATGACATGAGTAGGTTTGAGTAATTGATAGCAATTTGGCGCCGTTGTCAGTTGGGTTTTATTTGTGCATTAGGATTTTAATTCTACTTGAGACTAAGCTTTATTTTACTTTGTTTACTAATCTCTTTTGCTTTGTTTGCTCTTTGTCTCTAGGTGTATGGAGTTGAGATCTAGTGGACACAATAATCTAGTTGAGCCTCTAGACAACATTCACCGCTTGACTAGAGGAGCTATTGTGAGAAGAGAACAAGAACGCCTAACACATATTTAGCGTTTGGGAATGGATAATCCACAAGGACTAGGTGGTAATGGAATACCACAAAGGAACCAATGGAATGGAGACCAAGTTCCTAGAGTGCCTCAACATCCTCCACGCCAACCTAGGCACATTAGGGCTGGAGATGCTGCTAATACTCATGCTAATTGCCAAAGTATCTTCCCTCCTCCAGGTGAGAACCACAATTTTGAGATCAAGAGTGGGTTGATTAACATGGTGAAACACAACAAGTTTCATGAGTTAGCTATGGAGGATCCTCTTGACCATTTTGATGAGTTTGATAGGATTTGTGATATGACCAAGATCAATGACATATCCGAAGATGGTTTCAAGCTGAGGTTGTTTCCTTTCTCTCTTGGAGACAAGGCACATCAATGAGTTAGCTATGGAGGATCCTCTTGACCATTTGGATGAGTTTGATAGGATTTGTGATATGACCAAGATCAATGACATATCCGAAGATGGTTTCAAGCTGAGGTTGTTTCCTTTCTCTCTTGGAGACAAGGCACATCAATGGGAGAAGACACTTCCAAGAGGTTCCATCACTTCATGGGACCAATGCAAGAAAGCTTTTCTTGCAAAGTTCTTCTCAAACAAAAGAATCACGTGGTTGAGGAATGAGCTATCTAGCTTCACCCAAAATAACAATGAGAGCTTTTGTGAAGCATGGGAAATGTTCAAGGGCTACACTACCCAATGCCCTCATCATGGCTTCTCCGAATAGACTCTCTTGAGCACCCTCTACCGCCGTGTTCTCCCCAAGTTCAGTATGCTTCTAGACACAGCTAACAATGGAAACTTTTAGGAAAAGAGGTGGAAGAAGGTCTGGAGGCTGTGGAGAACTTAGCCCAACGTGATGGGAATTATGGTGAAAACTATGATAGATCTTCAAGGGGTGATGGTGCTTATGAGGACCAAAGGAGGAAAGAAATTAAATCCCTAAATGAGAAAATGGATAAGTTGCTTCAAGCCTTACAAAAATATGTTCACTTTGTGGGTGATTGTGATGAGAGTCAAGGGGTTCAACAAGAGTTGAATGAGGATTGTCAAGAAGAGGTCAACTATGTGGGTGGCCAAGGTTATCAACAAGGTTACAACAACAACTATAGGAACAACAATCTTTCCTATAGGAGTACAAATGTGGAGAATCCTCAAGATCAAGTCTACCCTCAACAAGGACAAGGAGGTCAAAAGCCACCACTCCCTTTTCCCGGGCCGGTGTTGACTAAGGCCCAAAAGAAGGTACTCTCAAGCTTTAGAGGGAGTATGGAGAAATTTGGTGCACATTTGCCTAAAGTGGAGAACTTGTCCCAAGTCAAGGGTCAAATAAGGTTCATCAAAGATTTGCTTGCCAACATAGAGAAGGTTGAAGAGCTGATTGAGGGTCTAGATCCACCAAGCACAACAAGGAATGAGTCCAAGGTTATCCCAAAGCTTGGTAATCCGGGAAAATATTTGATTTCTTGTTCTCTTGGGGACTTGAAGATTGATGAAGCCTTGTGTGATTCTGGCTCAAGTGTCAATGTGATATCCCTTGAAATGTTTAAGAACCTTGGGATCACTACTATGAAGAAGTATTCATCACACATCACCTTTGTTGATGCTCCCTCAAAGCAACCACAAGGCCTTGTAGAAAATTATCCATTGAGAGTTGGTGAATGTCTAGTCCCAACTGACTTTATTGTCATGGATATGGTTCAAGCAGCAAGGCTACCTCTTCTTCTAGGAACACCTTTCCTCAACACAGCTGGTGCAAGCCTTGACTTCATCAACAAGAGGGTGATTCTCAAGAATGTGGATGCTAAGGTTCTCTATCCTATGAAACCTTCTGTTTTGAGCCTTTTTGGAACAATCACATGTGACACTAAGGAGGCTGAAGAGGGACCACCAAGGGAGCAGCTTATGGGTCTCACTTGTGTGGTGATGAATGCGAATGAAGCCCTCGATCACAATGAGTATGATGAGCCAAGCTTTGATGGTGAGAGTCTTCTAGCAATTTGATGGACTCAAGGTTGTGAAGCCTATAACTGAGCCACCAAAGAGGTCTAAGAAGAATAAGAAGGTACTACAAGCGGGAGCAAGCACCATTTTAATCATGAAAGGAGAAGGAATGCCAATTCCACTCCTTGTTCACCCCCATGCCTAAGGGTTTGAAAAGTCAAGTTTAGTGACTTTAAACAAGCACACTTGGGAGGCATTCTCATGTTTATCCTTCTATATATTTGCACTTTTTAATTCAATAATGTGTTTTCTAGTGTTTGTGGATGACAGCTTTGGATCAAAGAGGTTAAGCCAAGAGCATAAAGCTTGCAAAGAACTTATGGCATTGACTTTGTGCCGGCTTATGAACTTCTCTACAATCTGGCGGTTAACCTTCCTCTTGAGTCCATTGCCAAGAAAGGGACATTCGACTTTGACCCAAACCATATTCTCGAGGAAGAAGAAGAAGAAGACGAGCAAGAGACTCCGAGCCCGGTTTATGGTGGTGAGAGATAGTACTTCAGCTCGTGCATTGACCCGATGCCAAGTCCGGTTTTGAGAGAAGCTCACCTTCACTTTAGCCTTCTCAAAAGGTGGAACAAGCACCAAGACCGAGCCATTAAGAACCTAGTCGAAACTATGAAGGGGTTGAAGAAGACGGTTAAAGGCTAAAGGCCATCATCAAGGGTTCATCCTCCACAAGGGCTAGAAAAGAGGCTGCAAATGTGGAAGAGGATGAGGGAGAGAACGAAATGGAGCTTGATAGGAGGCACTCCTTCCATGTGCAATGAAGGGAAGCTGTCCATGAGGATCCACCTCGCTCCTCCTCCCACAAAGTGCACCCAAGGAAGAGAAAGCCGAGCCGTTCTCCGTCCTCAAGTAACCAATCACTGTCTTTAGGCTCCTCCTCCTCCTCATCCGCAGAGTTTTGAGGTATCTCCACCTATCTTTATACATATTTCGTTTAGATTTTCGCTTTTATATTTTTCATATTGATTGAGGTCTCCCTTAGACTTTTATTACACAAGGGACTGTGTAATTTAAGTTTGGGGGAGAGGTTGAGAGATTTGACATTGTGTTTTGTGATTCTTATTTTTCTTCTATGCATATTTGTGTCTCATGCATTCATTTAAGGCATAGAAAAATGAAAGAGGGTTTTTTTATGTCTCTCTTTGCAATTAAAACCCTTTTTAGCCGATTGTAGTATATCTAGGATTCTTTGTCAAATCCAAAAGAGTCAAGATAGAGTCACTAGGATTATATGATACTAGGTAAGCTAAGCAAAATGGAAAAATAGGTTATCTAACAATCTAAAATAATTACCAAAAGCAAAAGAGAGAACAAAAGCTAACACAACCTAAACAAGACTAAGAAATGACAAAAGATAAACAAGGCAAACGAGAGACAAGCTTGAACTAAGATAAACTAATGACAAAAGAGGTTCTTAGGATGAGAATAATGATATATGATGATCATGGTGATCAATGATAGCTTAAAACAACATCTAGACCTTGGGTCTTAGATGGTAATCCTTAGGCATAGGTTTCTAATCAAGACTAATCCACTGTCGTGATAGAAGTCACTTTTCTATCTTATCACCATAGGCTAGCTCTCGCTCAGCGGTACAATAAGGATAGCAAGCAAGAATATCCAACCCTATAAAGCCAAAATACCCCCTATACAACTAATGTCTTAGGCTAGGAATGGTAGATCCTCTACAAACGGTTCAAGCAATCATCTAACATGGTGTTTGTTAGGGAAGCCTATGAACTTTAGCATAAGTGATCAATTTAAGCTAAGAATTAATTATGGTGAGTAGAGAAGGATTAAGATCATTAAGTGCATAAGCATCATGATCTATCACCATAAATCTAACACATCCCAAGAACCTTAAAATAACTACTCCTCTATCATGTAGTTAACCTCTATATAGATCCACAAGGAAATAAAAGTTAAACATGATTAGAGATGAATACACAAGAAGAAAATAGATAAGGGAAATGCAAAAACTAAACTAACAATATTTAATCAAAGCCTAACCACGAAATTCACAAAGAAAAGATGGCTAAACAAGATTAAAGAAGAATAATAACTAAGAAGAAAGGATTAAAGGGAAGTGCAAAACTAAATTAAAAACTTAAAAAGTATTTACAAGATCCTTCAAACTAAAGATGAAAAATAAGAACAAGCTAAAAATAAATATGAGGAAGGAGAGAGCTGCTCGTGATAAGAGGGCTAAATATTTATAGGAGAGGCATAAAAACCCTAGTGAGCCTTATCCTCACAAAAGGGATCCAATGCTAAAAGCAAACTTCCTTGGACTCTTGTGCTCTTTTGGATTTATGCTGCAACGGCTTCATACAGTTATGGCACCCCGTTTTGGCTCCAAGCTCTTATCTTCCCAGCAGAAGCTTCATCGGGCACAAGTCGTTATGCTTGCCCGTTATACACTAGCTTGTCGAGCTCGCCAGACCGATGCTCACTGTTTCCGCAGTAACTTCTGAACCGCCTATCGTAATTACTTGATACTTCCACCAGACGAAAGCTAGCTCGATCCTATACAAATCTAATGAAGACATCAGAAGCTGAATCGAGCCAGAAACCCTTCAACCGAGCTGATCTTTCCACAACGGGTGTCCATTTCGGTTTAGTTGATTGATCTGGAAGTAGACATCTTGCTTCATATCAGGATGAGGTCGTTATGGCTGACCGTGGTGGCTGTAGAAGTCTTCTCTTTTACTCCTTCTTGCCTTGGCTGCTCATTAGTTATCCTCCCAAACCCCATAGAACCTTCACAAGCTGCCAAAGTACCTGCCAAGCACTCCAAACGTGCAAAATATGCAATGCCTATCCTAAAACTAATATGGATGAAGATGGGAAAAGAACTAGTGAATGAATGCATAAAAGATAGCAAAACCTATACTAAATGCATGCTAAAAAGATGTAAAATATGGAGTTATCAACACCCCCAAACTTTCCTTTTTGCTTGTCCTGAAGCAAACAACGACAAACAAGAGAGTGAGGTTTGAAAATGGGTGTCCAAAATGCCATTTAAAGAGATCAAATCAACTTCCATGTTTAAAGTTCTAAGATGCAAATCAAATGTATTATACTCCAAAGTCTTAGCTACACTTATCTCAAACTACAATGCACTTAATCTCAACCTACACACACAATCAAATCATCATATCCCCTTAACATTTATTAAAGATCAAAACCGTGAATCATGCTTATGTTCATCATTCAACTCACTTGGCTAATGGTAAAGTTCGCGAGCTAAAAGTGAACTCGAAGTAAAAGGGTTAAGTGTTTAGCAAGGATCACTCAATGAAAGGAATCTTCTTAATGCATAATGTTAAGGGTAAAAACTAACCGATGCATACAAGGATAAATTCTCATCTACCCAAGAACCTAATTACTTTCTACCTTAGTCTAAACCATATTCCCTTTCCTAAGCTACCCTTTTCCTTAGGCATTTCGCATTGTACCCGTTTTTACTCATCGTTTCACCTTCTTTGGTCATGGGGGGACTTCATCTTTCTTATTTTGAGATCGGTTTCGGCTTTCTCTCTGGCTCATTTGGTGGCGCTCCTTTGTTTTTTCACCTTTTGTGTTGCTGGCCGGATTAGACTTTGTTGTTTGGCCTTCTTTTACTTCTTTGGAAACGCCTTTTCTTCTTTGATTTCGAGCTTCTTTTTGCAGCCGCCATCTCACTGTTTTGTTGTCCCCATTTGAGCCCATTGAACATTTCTTCCTATCTTTTCCTCCCTTAGACAAACACTCAAAACCCACCTTTCCTAAGCTACCCAAAGATATCGGCTAGGCATATCGGTGTTAAGCCGTTTTCCTTTGTAAACCACCTAACTTATTGTTGACTCGAGTTGTGAGCCAACGTCTACATGAGAATCTAACCTTGTCAGCCTAAACCCAACCCTTTTTGCCTAAGAAGATTTGAAAAATAATGCAAAGGCCTCACATATCTCTCATAAAAAGTGCTTTAAGTTTGAAACGACGGTTATGGTTTGGGTGTGGTATGGTAACTTGGACTAGCAGAGAGTGGTATAAAAGGCAAAAAGAAAGCCCAAGTGAATATCCATGAGTTGAAATCCAAAACACAAGCATGATAATTATGAATCAATATTTACGGTTCAAGTATAATTAGGGAAAGGAATCAAATCAAGTGTGCTTCATGAAAGAATTAAATAACAAAGTATATGGTCCAAGTGTGGTTCAACTTCAAATTCTAGTTTACTCAAAATGCATCAAACAACTATGAACAAGGGCGTTGGTCTTATGACTTAAAATGACAATTTACAAGGAAATTCACCCTATGCAATGCTAATGAATCCTATATGCTATGCAACTAGACTCAATCCTAGAATGTAAAATGCATCTAGATGCTTAAAAAAAAAAAAATGTATACATGAGACTCAATTATGCAAAAGGAAAATAAGAAAACAAAACACAAAGTCAAATGACACAAACCCTCCCCCAAACTTAAATTACACAGTCCCTTGTGTAATAAAAGTTCAAGAGAAGGACACAAAAACACCAAAAATATGCAAGGAGTAATGGCAGTTACAAGGAGTGGAGTAGGGTTTAGGGAGAAAGAAGACTTACATTGGATGGGCTGCATATCGGGGTCTGACCGTTGCACCAGCTCGGTGTGGCTCCAATATCGAGCACAAGCCGTTATGCCAGCTCGTTTTGGCTTCTCTTGGGCTCAGGCTGTTGCACCAGCTCGGTGTGGCTCCGATATCAGGCACAAACCATTGCGCTTAACCGTTGTGGACACTTTTCCCGATAACGTCCGAATGGCTTATCATAATGACTTGAAACAGCCGCCATGCGAAAGATAACTCGATCCTCTAGATCTTTCATGAAGGACGTTAACTCTGAATCGTAGTGAAACGTCTTCGTCCGGACCGATTTGTCCATAACAGTTTGTCATGTTCGTTGCGGCTGTCCGTTGCTACACATCGGGGTAAGACCGTTGTGACTGGTCGATATGGCTTCTACATCAGGCACAAGCCATTGCACCAGCCCATTTTAGCTCCACTGGTCCCTTTTGGTTATGGTCCATACTCTCCAAGACCCTCTAAGCTAAGATAGACATGAGGCTGCCTCTCAAGTGTGCTTGGTTGAAGTCTCTAGCTAGACTTGTGAGGTTCACTCACTGACTCCTTGGATCACCGGGATCATACTCATCATAGAACGATCCCCCAAACTCTTTCTTCCTTATCTCTTCAAACGGTAGCTTCCATGGATAAGCAATTGATAGGGCTCAGGTTTTATCCTAATAAAATTACTGCAAGTGCACAGCAAAAGTAATCGTAGTATAAGGGGTATCGAAATCCCAAGGGAAGTGGATGCTACGCTAAGGTTTCTAAATNAGTATAAGGGGTATCGAAATCCCAAGGGAAGTGGATGCTACGCTAAGGTTTCTAAATTCAGATTATGCTAAGTCAAATAGATATAAAAGTAAACTAAGCTAAGCGAAATATGTAAATGAGATTAATTCAGATTAAAGTTCGGGAGACGAAGGCGCTAGGCAAGGATGATTATCAGGTTGAATCAGAAAATGCAGATATTATTTTGTCAGGAAATAATTAAGAACCGTCTAGAACTCGAAACGCTAATTTAAAACTAATAAACTCTTATTGCAGAAGTTATCTATGCCTAAATTCCATAAAACCAAATCTCTTTGCGGGTTCAAACAATTCAGACAAGCATTAATGTTCAGGTTCGATTTGTTCACAAAATACCTAAACAGAATCTCTTTGCGAATAAATATTTTGCTCATCTATGATTAGGTCAGATTATCAATAATGCTCTCGCATCTATTAAACAACCTAGGGTTTGATTTCTAAGTGATCAATTTCAGAAATCAAGTTAAGCACTAATCAAGATGAAGATCCAAGTGATTTTCATAACAAGATAATAATTCTACAAACTCATCATCAACCCTAAATCACCCTAACCTAACTAGCAAACTACTCAATCATAGAGATGAAAACACAAATCATGACTGAAATAAATTTGCATAAAAAGAATAGAGAATGATACAGGGGTTCGAAATCTGGCTCAGATGAGATAGAATTGTCTCCCCAAAAGCTCAGGATCAATCTCTCTCTAAGTCTCAAAAACAGAAAATTATGAAAATGTCTCTGGCTAAACAATGCCTAAAAACTATTTATAGAAGAGGAATTTTTGTCAGGGGCAGTCTTGTAATTTCTTCAAGCTTGAGACAGTTTCGTTTTTCTGATGGAAATCCGAGTGCTCTTGTCGGGTTCATTGGTGTCGATCGACACCCTTCGTATAAATCGTCTCTTGACTTCATCACTTCGGCTGCTTTATCCAAAATGTTCCAAAAAGTGCTAGAATCTCCTATTTACCTCCAAATGCACTCCATCCTGTGAAGACTCTAGTAGGACTCTAAAAACACAATAAGACTCTATAAAAACACTTATATCATGGTCTAAAAACGGGTAAAAACCATGATATATCAACTCCCCCAGACTTAGCTTTTGCTTGCCCTCAAGCAAAACAGAAACGTAGAATGAAGTAGAGGTTTGAAAACAGAAACTTCCAGCTATCCTTTAGAACGCCACAACTCGTTAATACTCTTAAATCCACATGCAGTAGAGCCAACCTTAGGAAAGTTCAGTGTACTTACCACAAGCTTAGCAATCTCCCAGTTCGAATCCAGATCCTTTCCTTGGTAAAATTTCGAACTCTAACAGTGGTATTGCCACATAACTTTTTTGATTCTTTCCCCTCCTTAGTGCCTGAACAAGATTCTTTTCATACAGCTCTCCTATTTTCTCTTCCCTTAGTCAACTGCTGCCATTTTCAGGGTGTTCTAAGATCTTTTCATTGACTCTTCTTATTCTTTTGAAGTCTCGGGAAATAGTGCTACTCTCTACTTGTGTTCCTTGTGAGGAGACAGGTTCAAGAGCACTCACTAATATTGTTCCTTGTGAGGAGACAGGCTCATGAGGTTCATTGCACTATTCCCAGACTTAGATTCTTTTTCTTTCTTTTCTTTTCTCAAGGGAAGATCAAGGAGAGACTGCAATTTTTCTATTTGTTCAGACTGAAAGAGGAATCAAGTTCTGCGCATACCTAGTTCTTATAAGGGGACCTGGACTCTCTCTGTTAGATTGATTCACTTGCAGCTTTCTACTTAGTAAGACCTGTAATCAACTACTAAAGCAATGGTCTTTCAAGCGTCAACATTCTGTGGTTAGTTCCTAGAAAAATCGAAAGTTTCAACTGGTTTTGACTCAATAAAACAAATTTTTGACTCAAAGGAAAACTCTCAAAACAAAACACAATGTTAGCAACTACCTCCCCCAGACTTGAACAACACTGTCCCGAGTGTTATTAAGAATGAGTTTGGACAGAATAAAGTAGTAAAGAAATTGTTACAGCACTAAGAGAAAATGGATTACCTGAACCTGCGTGCAGCGTCGATCGACACCTGGTTGGGTGTCGATCGTTACTGTGTGATAATGGTATCGATCGACACACTAAAGAGTGTCGATCGACACTCTGTCTGTAATCAGAAAGTCACGACTCGAACATGAATGTTGCCAAGTCAGAATGTTGTTAGAGTCATCCAAACTGTTAGAAAACTCAAACAAAACGTTAAAAGCACAAGATAATCCATAAACTCAAAGAGTGCAACAAGTTTTGAAACAAAGTACTGAAGCAAATGAAACAAACGCTGACTCAAGAGAAAAATGAAAAACTGACTCAAAGGAAAAGAAAAATAAAACCAGGAATGGAGATGCTACTCGTCGTTATCAGAACGTGGTGGTGTAGAAGGACGGACGCAGCCACAGTTGGACACAACTGTGATGGCGTTCCAAATGGCCTGGAAGCTCTGAACCACGTATCTCTGAAAAACATCTGGCTCCATAGGAATCTCAGGAGCAACTGGAAGGTGATGAGGACCAATAGGCTCCAAAGTGGCATGTGCTCTGCTGCGCGTCGAAGATGAAACTCTTGGAGAATCCGCAACTGGTGCGTCCTCTGCGGATGTAGGCGCGGCTCGTGATGAAGCGCCTCTGCGTCTGGTGACAAGAACAGTCCTCAGCTTGCTTGGACTAGGCTAAAAAGCGAGGCGGCCAGGATCAGAGGTGATGCGAGTGAGGTCTCTGTCCAGTAACTGCATTGTGCGCTGCACTCTCTGCGCATCGGTGGAAACCCATAACCTCTCTTGCTTCACCCAATGAGCCTTCCTCAAATAGTCCATGTCAACCAAATAACGTTGAGTCACAATGGAAGAAGTGCTAGTGTCAATGCTGAAATGCTGGAAAATCGGAGTAAGAAGACTGCCAATGGTCTCGGGTTTGATCTTCGATCCAGCAAAAGGCTTGGTCTTCAGAGAGACCAAATGATGAGCAAACACTGCGCCAAGGTTGACGTTCTCTGTCAACCAAGACTCCTCATAGATCACAGACCAAATGGCATAGTACATCAGCACCAACTCAGAAACACGCATCTTCCCTGGCTCATGCTTACACAAGAGTGTAGTAGCGAAAAGACGAGCGAGGTAGCGAAGGGTAGGATGGCGAATATCTATCTGTGTAGACGTCTTCGAGTGATACAACCCATTCCCGGAACGGGACCAGAAATCCTAACTATCTGGCATGCTCTGGGGAAGGTAGACTCCTGTAGCATGCGGTCTCTCAAAACCATAGATCGCGCAAAGGTCGGTAAGAAGAAGCCTGTACCTAATCCCGCGAATGAGGAAAGTCAATGTACCTTCCAAGGCGTTCTTCACCACCTCGTTCCTGTAGTACACTCGAATGGTGGAGAGGAATTGGCGGACCAAGTATGGGTACAGGTCATACTGTATGGTCGCCATAGTCCCCATCCCAACTCTGCTCAGCAAGTGCAGGATGTCGTCTTTGATGCCCAGCTCCTTCATCGTCCTCTCACACGCAAGTCTGGTAGGTTTGATTTCCACATTGAGCCATGCATTGTAGAACAATGTGTCATAATCATCCCAAGCCTCACTGATATCTCGGAAAACACACTCATCTTTCTCTACTTCAACAGTAGGTGGGTCTTCCCAATTCCTCCCAATCCGAATCTTCATGCTCTCACGCTTAGGCCAAGAAGGAAGAGAAGTAATCGGCGCATCACCATCAGTTCCAGAGGCGGATGCTTCAGATTGACGCTGTCTCTTACTCACTGGAGGCATCTGCAATCAAAGATAAACCAAAATCAAAACCCAAAATCTGCAAAGTGAAGACCAAATTCGTCTGTATAAGGTGTTGATCGACACCCTAGATGGTGTCGATCGACACTATGCGTGTAACTGAAAATCGACACCAAAACACAATCCTAAACCCAATGGTGCATCAATTAGCCTTGCAAACAATCTCAATACATGAATCGACCAAGTTTAAACCATCAAACCCAAGGAAAATCCCCAAATTCGCAATATGCATCATCAATTTCAAAAATTTCAAAAATTTCAATTTATGCAAATCAAAGGATGAAAAACGGTTGGGTAATGATTGAAACCATGGTAAACATCCTAAATGAGCTTCATTCAGACAAGAAATCAAGCTAAATAGGTCGAATTCGAGATTTTTCACCTTAGGGTCAAAAATGAAATTGGGAGATTTGAAGAACATACATTGGCAGATCAAATAAATGGACAATGGATAATGAAAGAGAGTGAAAATCTGCACGGATTAGGCCTTAGAATCACTCAAATCCGTTGAGAAACGGAGAAGTTAAGAATTGGT
Organism: Alliaria petiolata; assembly: GCA_020283515.1. Classification (NCBI taxonomy): domain Eukaryota; kingdom Viridiplantae; phylum Streptophyta; class Magnoliopsida; order Brassicales; family Brassicaceae; genus Alliaria; species Alliaria petiolata. Next base: position 51,965,944 of record JAHZTW010000003.1, on the reverse strand, counting down.
GAAGTTTTGTGTTCTAAGGTTCGCGATTGTGAATGTGGGGAAGAAAAAGGAAAAGTGTCGGGTTTATAAAAATTTACTTTCGTCCTCATGTGGTGTCGATCGACACTGATGATGGTGTCGATCGACACTGAACATTGTCGAGCCTTCCCTTCTCTTTTTTTGTTTTGTTTTTATAAAGTAAATAAATATTAGTAAAACCAAAACCAAATTAAAATAAATATTTACCAGTGGGTTGCCTACCACCAAGCGCTCGTTTAACGTCAATAGCTTGACTGTTCATGCGTTTAGGCGGTTGGTGCATCATCCAAAGACACAATGTGTCCTTCTGGAATCTCGGCTTCAGTCCAATAGTGTTTCACTCTTTGCCCATTCACAATGAACTCTTCTCCCTTAGAGTTTGTCAGGACAATTGCTCCAAATGGTCTGACCTCTTTGATGGTGAAAGGACCTGACCAAAGTGAACGCAATTTATCAGGAAACAATTGTAACCGAGAGTTGTATAGAAGTACCTGGTCATTTGGTTCGAAATGTCTGGAGACAATCTTTTTGTCATGATATGCCTTTGTCCTCTCCTTGTAGAGTTTCGAGTTCTCATAGGCAAAGTAGCGTAGTTCGTCGAGCTCATTGAGTTGCACTAGGCGCCTTTCTGCAGCTGGCTTCAAGTCAAAGTTCATCTTCTTGATAGCCCAATGCGCCTTGTATTCCAATTCCACTGGAAGATGGCAAGCTTTGCCATAAAGTAGCTGGAATGGTGTAGTCCCAAGCGGCGTCTTATAGGCAGTTCTATAAGCCCAAAGTGCATCATCCAACTTCGCAGCCCAATCTTTCCTCGTCTTGCCCACTGTCTTCTCCAGAATTTGTTTGATCTTTTTGTTGGAGACTTCAACTTGTCCGCTTGTTTGGGGATGATAAGGAGTAGCCACACGATGTTGAACACCATGCTTCTTCAGCAGCTTGTTAAATATCTTGTTAACAAAGTGAGAACCACCATCACTTATGACAATCCTAGGCACTCCGAATCGCGGGAAAATGATGGTTTGGAACAGCTTGAGAACCATTGCAGCATCATTGGTCTTAGAGACAATTGCTTCCACCCAGTTAGAGACATAGTCTACAGCCACCAAGATGTATTGCATTCCAAAGGATGGAGGAAAGGGGCCCATGAAGTCAATACCCCAACAATCAAAGACTTCAACTTCAAGGATGAAGTTCTGTGGCATCTCGTGTCGCTTTCTGATCTTTCCTCTCCTTTGACAAACATCACACTGAGTGATAAACAGTTGCGCATCCTTGAACATAGTAGGCAACCAAAAGCCTGCTTGAAGAACTTTGGACACTGTCTTGAAGGTTGCAAAGTGTCCAGCATACTCAGAACCATGACAATGGAACAGCACATCTCGAACTTCACAATCTGCTATGCATCTTCTGTAAACATTGTCTGAACAATGCTTGTACAAGTGAGGTTCATCCCAGTAGTATCTCCTAAGCTCTCTCATGAACTTGTTCTTCTCATAGTTCTTGAGATGTTCGGGCTCAATGTCAGCAGCCAAGAAGTTCACAATGTCAGCATACCACGACCTGTTTGCATCAGATATAGCAAAGATAGGTTGTCGAAACAACTCGTCGAAGATCTTCTGAAGTGATACTACTGACTGCGTACAGTGTCGATCGACACTGTAGATGGTGTCGATCGACACTCTCGAATTTTGTCGCGTGCTCGTATCGATCAGAGGTGAATCGCGAATCGTCTCCAAGTCTGCAAAGGGGGTGTCGATCGACACCCGCCTGGTGTCGATCGACACTAGGCTCACATCTGCAACAGATTGCAGGTTCTCCGAACTCTTGTCTTGAAAACGAGTTTCAACCAAGTAGACATTCTCTTCAGGTAGAAAATCATTAATAGGGATGTCATCTTCGATCCTAATCCTTGAGAAATGATCAGCTACGCCATTCTCAACTCCTTTCTTGTCCTTAACCTCAATGTCAAACTCTTGGAGAAGTAGGATCCATCTTAGCAACCTTGGTTTTGCATCCTTCTTCTGCATCAAGTATTTCAATGCGGAATGATCCGTATGAACAATCACCTTTGAGCCTAGAAGATACTGGCGAAATTACTCAAAGGCAAAGACCACAGCTAGCAATTCCTTCTCCGTAGTCGCATAATTCTTCTGAGCATTATCCAACGTTCTGCTGGCATAGTAGATAGCGTGCAGCTTCTTGTCTTTCTTCTGTCCC
>JAHZTW010000003.1:51943544-51958121 GCA_020283515.1 Alliaria petiolata | reverse complement strand
GGGTTCCAATGCAAGGGATCTCTCAATGAACAAGTGAACTTTGGCAAAATGCTAAGAGTAAAAAGCAACCTATGCATACAAGGATAAACTTTCATCTAACCCTTTGTAATACAAATGTTCCTTACTCTCATTTTCTTTTTAGCTCACTCACCAAGTCCAACCTAGGCTACCCATTACAAGGCAATTCGCCAAACCCAATAGAAGTTCAAACACATTTTCTTTTCTCTTTTAAGTACTTAGGGAAAACTTCTTCTTCAACCACAAGTGTTGGCACACTATTACTTCAAGCTCTTTTTCTTTACACTTAGCTATCCTCTTTTCTTTATTACTTAGCCATATTGTCAACACTTGTCACAAACTTTTTGTTTTCCCTTTCTCACCGCCACAATATGTAAACACCAACTTCTTTTATATCGAAATTCAAGCTACAAGCCCCACCCAAGGATCCTAACCTAATCACCTAGCTCATTGTCTCGAGCTAGCTACATGAAAGCCTATCCTTGTCGCCTTAAATTCAACACTTTTTGCTAAGTTCACGAGATAAAAAAGGCCTAATGCGCTCAATAAGGAAGGGGCTTCAAAGAAAGCTTAGCTAGGGTGCTTGATATTAACCGCTCTAAAAATGAGAGTAAGCTATTTGGGTTAACAAGAGTGGCAAAGGAAAAAAGATAACCCAAATATGCATATAGTATCCACAAGTTCTCTAACAATGCATAACCATGATAATTACTTATTCAAATTAAGTTCAAGTTCAAGAGAGTTGGTTTCTATTCAAAGCTTTCTTCAATTAACACTTGAATTTCAAATGGTGAGGTCCAAGTAGGGTTCATCTTTACTTTCAAAGCTTGCACACAAAGCATCAAAGAACTACTAACTAGGGTCTTGAACTAATTCATGAGCTTAACACCATACAAGGAAAAATCATCATTGTCCCCTATGCAAGAATGCAATCCTATATGAAAATTAGACTCAATCCTACTTATATCACAAATGCAAATGCAACTACATGCTATTTGTTTTTGAAATTTTCTCAATTTTTTTTTGTTTTGTTTTTCTATTCCTTAAGTGTATGCATGAGACTCAAGATGCAAAAGAAAATAAGAATCACAAAACACACGTCAAATCTCTCAACATCTCCCCCATACTTAAATTACACAGTCTCTTGTGTAATAAAAGTTCAAGGGAGACCTCAATCAATATGACATAATGATAAAACAAAGGTTTAAAACTAATATTTACAAAGGAGGGTGGAGTGGTACCTAGAAATGGACTGAGGAGGAAGAGGATTTCTCCATTGAATATGAGACGTTGCTGGATTTCGGAGTTGGTGACCGCATCGCTCTCCTCTTCCTTCGGCGAGTCTCATAAGAAGAGGACCTTGGTGGATCCTCATGAGAAGCACTCCATTCTTGCACATGGAATGAATGTCTCCTATCAAGTTCCATAGCACTCTCTCCCATGTTTCCCCTTTCATCTGCATTTCCTTGCTTAGCTCTTGAAGAAGATGCGCCCCCCATCTTGGATTTGAGCTCCTTAATTTGATTTTTCATCCCCTTAACCGACTTGACCAACTTTCGAATGGTCTTGTCTTGCCATTTGTTCCACCTTTGTAAGATGTTTATTCGGTGGCCGGCTTCTCTCAAAGCTTGGTTAGGGATGGATGAATCATAAGCCTCAAAAAAGTACCTTTGGCTTCCATATGTAGGACTTGGGGGCGCTTCCTCTTGGCTCTCTTCTTGGGGGCTGCTTCCACTTTCCTTCCTAGGGGGACCCTTTTGTTTCCTTATGCTTTGAAGTGGAGGTTCCCTTGAAGGATTATAGAGCTCATCGTCGGAAGGACGGAAGTCGATATGTCTCGATGTGGTGAAACTCGTCAAGTGTGGGCAAGGAAGTTTGACTCTTGCCACTTCCGTGTCACTGTAGGCAAACTTATAGGCATAGCTTTGTCCTAACTTCCCATCGACGAATTTTGTCTTGCTAAGGTATTGGATGTCCATCCATTTCATCTCACTTGTAACCTCTCCAAGATCCGCCCCACATGCAAGTAGGATGGGAGTTACAACTCCTCCAATGCTGAGCTGTGGAGTGTAATCCTTAGTTGTCATTGCCCACTCCTTGTAACTCAACAACCTTTTCATAACCAAAGAGATCAACCCTATTCCCGAGCTATCACCTCGCAATATGGTTACTTCTCCATCAGTCCTTATGCTCCTTAGAATGTCCTTGAGCCCCATGTCCAAGAGCTCAAGCTCGTCCTCAAGAACATATCCGCACTCCTTCCTTGCGAAAAGCGTGTGGGCGAGCACCTTGTGTGCATATCTCACTGCGGGATGGGTGATAGAAGTACTCTTGCTTATTCCGGGCTTGTACTTGCCAACTCCAATGTACCTCCACAAACTTGTGAGTTCACCTTCGGCGAACCGAAACACTTCACTTAGCTCTTTAAAGGTCATCCTAAAGTTCTTCCTCCCCACCTTGAATTTTATAAAGCCATGCCCATCTGCTTTNGTATTGGATGTCCATCCATTTCATCTCACTTGTAACCTCTCCAAGATCCGCCCCACATGCAAGTAGGATGGGAGTTACAACTCCTCCAATGCTGAGCTGTGGAGTGTAATCCTTAGTTGTCATTGCCCACTCCTTGTAACTCAACAACCTTTTCATAACCAAAGAGATCAACCCTATTCCCGAGCTATCACCTCGCAATATGGTTACTTCTCCATCAGTCCTTATGCTCCTTAGAATGTCCTTGAGCCCCATGTCCAAGAGCTCAAGCTCGTCCTCAAGAACATATCCGCACTCCTTCCTTGCGAAAAGCGTGTGGGCGAGCACCTTGTGTGCATATCTCACTGCGGGATGGGTGATAGAAGTACTCTTGCTTATTCCGGGCTTGTACTTGCCAACTCCAATGTACCTCCACAAACTTGTGAGTTCACCTTCGGCGAACCGAAACACTTCACTTAGCTCTTTAAAGGTCATCCTAAAGTTCTTCCTCCCCACCTTGAATTTTATAAAGCCATGCCCATCTGCTTCTTCCTCTTCGGTTGGCTCAGCACCAAGGGGGTAGAACACCACCTTCAATGTGGACAGGAATTGGCAAAGCGGGACTTGGTGGGTTGGGTGAGCCATTTCTCATTCCCATGTTGGTGAAGAGAGCTAACACATCCTCAAATATTCCGAGCTCCCGGAGTGTCTCCATGTGTGGGTACCTTGTCCCTTGGTGTTCCATGGCCATAAGAGCTTTGTAGATTTCATTGGCCGTGGATTCTTTACCGGGAGCTTCTTTCGCACTTCCACTTCCACTACCGCGTACCATTTCTTGTTTCCCTTTTCTTTTAGCTTGCCTTTGCCTTTCGGTTTCCTCATCACTTGCACCTCTAATCTTTCCCATATTGGTACCTATAAAATAGACACCCTTGAGCAAGAGTTAGCACATTATAGTTTCAGCATAGCCATCAACAATAGGGGAAACCTATAAGCACAACAAGCATTGGCCAAATTCAAACAATTCCAATACTTAGAAAAAAAAATTCCAAGAACTCAAAATTTCAACTTCTCAAAAATTGTTGGCTAACAAGTGCTAAACATCATACATGATGAATATAAGTGGTTGCAAGTGAAAGCCCCAAATTCTAACAAGAATCGCAAGACTAATTGGCATTTTCGCACCTTTTAGAACTCATGAACCCTAATTGCTAAAATTTCAAAATTTCACCATGCTAACAATGAATTAGCCCACGAAATCAACATATAAACCAATCTCAAGCATAACCCAAACTCCTTGCACCCTAATTCAACCATTTTTGACAACATATACCTCAAAAAGCACCATTGGAGATAATGATGGGTATGAAGGGAAATTAGAAGCATACCTTGTTTAATTGCAAGAGGATGACCGAAAATGAGTGATGAATCAGTTTGAGAACGAAAATTCGAGCTTGTTGGTTTTTGAATCACGAAAATTTGTTGAAAATTGAGAGAGAAATGAGTGAAATGCGTTTTTGGCCAAGAAGGAGAAGTGAAAATCGATTTTTGGTGAAGGAGAAGAGTATAAAACCGAGCAAAATCCGTCTAAACCGGTTTAAATCTGGTTTACTCTAAATGGACCGGTCAATGACAGAAAAAGGGAAAAGTCAACTTACCTTTTGGGGGTGCATCGGACAGTTACCCGATGCAACAGACCGATGCCAATTTCGGAATGCTTCGCATCGGTCAGTTGTCCGATGCACCTCGTCCGATGCGTCTCGGAAGCGAAAAACGGAAGGGCTCACATCGGACAGTTGCCCGATGCATCTTGTCCGATGCGTCTCTGAAGCGAAAAACGGAAGGGCTCACATCGGACAGTTGCCCGATGCGTCTTGTCCGATGCGTCTCGGAAGCGAAAAACGGAAGGGCTCACATCGGACAGTTGCCCGATGCATCTTGTCCGATGCGTCTCTGAAGCGAAAAACGGAAGGGCTCACATCGGACAGTTGCCCGATGCGTTTCTAAACGATGTGGCTCCAGAAGAACTCTTCCCATCTCACATCGGGTTTGGTCTCCGATGCACAGACCGATGCGAATTTCAGGGTGTGTCGCATCGGTTTGTTGTCCGATGTGCAACATTCCGATGCGACCCCAGCCGATTTTTACAACCCTTCTTCCTTTATCTCTTGCTTCTCTTATCCAAACCTGATGATCACAAACACTTAAAGACAGATTATTGAAACTAAATAATAAGAATATATACAAGGATACCATGGGAATACCTCCCAAGAGCGCTTGTTTAAAGTCTCTAAGCTTGACTTTTCAAACCCTTAGGCATGAGTGGGTTCTTGGAGAGGACATGAGCTTGCCTCTTCCTTAGATTCATTCACCAAATATGGCTTGACCCTATGACCATTGACTGTGAAACTCTCCCCATTCTTCCCAATCAAAGTGATGGCTCCATAAGGGAACACTTCTTGAATCTCAAAAGGGCCTCCCCACCTTGACTTGAGCTTACCGGGAAACAACTTCAGCCTAGAGTTGTAGAGTAAAACCTTGTCACCAACGCTCAGCTCCTTCTTCACAATCCTCTTTTCATGAAAAGCCTTGGTCCTTTCCTTGTAGATCCTTGAACTTGCATAAGACTCAAGCCTAATATCCTCAAGCTCTTGGAGTTGAATCAATCTCTTTTCTTGGGCTGTCTTTATATTGTAGTTGAGAAGCTTCACAGCCCACAAAGCTTTGTGTTCAATCTCCACTGGTAGATGGCAAGCCTTCCCATACACAAGATTGAAAGGAGACCTTCCAATTGGTGTTTTGAAAGCTGTCCTATAAGCCCACAAAGCATCATCAAGCTTGATTGCCCAATCCTTCCTTGTTATACCCACTGTCTTCTCTAGGATGGCCTTGATCTCACGGTTTGAAACCTCTACTTGACCACTAGTTTGAAGATGGTAAGGAGTGGCTACCTTGTGCTTGACACCATGCTTGCTTAACAACCCTTCAAAGACCTTGTTGATGAAATGGCTTCCCCCATCACTAATCACAACTCTTGGTACACCAAACCTTGGGAAGATTGTACTCTAGAACATTTTCACCACAACCTTGGAGTCATTGGTAGGACTTGCAATGGCTTCAACCCACTTGGAGACATAATCAACAGCTACCAAGATGTACTTGTTTCCATAAGAAGATGGGAAAGGTCCCATGAAGTCTATGCCCCAAACATCAAACAACTCCACTTCTAAGATTGGGTTTTGGGGCATCTCATCTCTCTTGCTTATATTACCCTTCCTTTGACAAGGTTCACATATCTTGATGAACTCATGAGTGTCCTTGAACAATGTAGGCCACCAAAATCCACTTTGAAGGACCTTTGTAGCTGTCTTGAATGTGGCGAAATGACCCCCATACTTAGACTCATGGCAATGAAAAATCACACTCTCAACCTCTTCTTGTGCCAAGCACCTCCTATAAATCCCATCAGCACATTTCTTGTAGAGATAAGGCTCATCCCAATAGAAGTGTGACACATCTCTCATAAACTTCTTCTTGTGATAATTGTTGAGATGAGTTGGTTCTTCTTTGCACACCAAGTAGTTAACAAAATCAGCATACCAAGGCTCACCCTTGACCTCTATACCTTGAGTCTCTTGAAGCATATTCCCAACTCCATGTGCACTAGCAACAATCTTGATCATCATTAATTGCTCTTCCAATAGAGCATCATTGAGTGGTAAAGCATCTTCAATCCTCATCCTTGACAAATTATCAGCTACACCATTTTCCACTCCCTTCTTGTCAACTATTTCCATGTCAAACTCTTGAAGAAGTAAGATCCATCTAAGGAGCCTTGGCTTGGTATCCTTCTTAGCATAGATGTGGCGCAATGCAACATGGTCGGTATACACTATCACCTTTGATCCAACCAAATAAGATCTGAATTTCTCAAAAGCAAACACCATCACCAAGAGTTCTTTTTCTATTGTTGCATACTTGGTTTGAGCATCATCAAATGTTCTACTTGCATAGTAGATCACATGCAGCTTCTTATCTTTCCTTTGTCCAAGCACAGCTCCAACCGCATAGTCACTAGCATCCGCCATAATCTCAAATGGTAGACTCCAATCTGGTGCTTGCACAATGGGGGCACTCACAAGAGCTTTCTTGATTGTCTCAAAGGCTTGCAAGCACTTCTCATCAAACTGAAATTCCACCTCCTTACAAAGGAGTCTTGTCAAAGGCCTAGCAATCTTAGAGAAATCCTTAATGAATCTCCAATAGAACCCCGCATGCCCAAGGAAACTCCTTATGCCTTTCACATTGGTTGGTGGCGCCATCTTGACCATGACATCTATCTTGGCCTTGTCCACTTCTATACCATCTTCAGAAATCTTATGACCTAACACAATCCCTTGGTTGACCATGAAATGACACTTTTCCCAATTGAGCACCAAGTGAGACTATTCACATCTTTGTAGAAGCCTGCAAAGATTAGAGAGACATTCAGAAAAAGAGGCACCATACACAGAAAAGTCATCCATACAAACTTCTACCATTTCCTCAATAAGATCGGAGAAGATACTCATCATGCACCTTTAAAAGGTAGCTGGAGCATTACATAACCCAAATGGCATCCTTCGATATGCAAAGGTACCATAAGGGCATGTGAAAGTAGTCTTCTCTTGATCATTAGGATGAATGGGTATTTGAAAGAACCCACTATATCCATAAAGGAAACAATAGAAAGGATGGTTAGCCAATCTCTCAAGCATTTGGTAAATAAAAGGAAGGGGAAAATGATCTTTTCTAGTAAAAACATTAAGTTTTCGGTAATCAATGCACATTCTATGGCCGGTGATAGTTCTAGTTGGTATCAATTCATCCCTTTCATTCTTAATCAATGTGATTCCACCCTTCTTATGGACAACATGCACCGGGGAGACCCAAGTGTTGTCACTAATAGGATAGATCACATTAGCTTCTAAAAGTTTCAAGATTTCCTTCTTCACCACTTCTTTAAGGTTTGTGTTTAATCTTCTTTGGTGTTCAATTGAGGAAGCATTTTCATTTTCAAGGTGAATCCTATGAGTAAAAAGTATAGGAGATATGCCCTTGATATCACTCAAAGAGTAACCAATAGCTCTCCTATACTTTCTCAACTCATTAAGAAGAGAGTTGAGCTCATCATCACTTAAGTTTTCATTGACAATGACTGGGTAAGAAGAGTTAGGGCCTAAGAAAGCATACCTTAGTCCAATGGGAAGTGGCTTGAGTTCCACCTTTGGAGCTTTGAGTTCACTCCAATCCTCATCAAGGTCCCTTGCCAATTTGCTAGGCTCAAACTCCTCTAGGCTTTCCTCTTGTCCTTGGCTTGAAACCTCAACCCTCAAGGACCCTTTATCTTGAGCGAACTCCACTTCATCCTCACATGAAGCCAACAAACTCGAAAATCTATCCTCCCCATCTTGTGCCTTGCGCGAATCTAGCATAAGCATGTATGCTTGTGTTTCCTCATGCAAGTAGCCATTCTCTCCATGTGGTTTGGTGAGAGCCACACTAAGATGGTCTTCTTGAGCGAGCTCTTCAAGCAACTCATCAGCTAGCTCATCCATAGTTTCAATGTAGAACACTTGACCATCAATGGTTGGCTTCCTCAAGGTCTCCTTTATGTCAAATTTCAGCTCAACCCCTTTTCCTAGATGCAAACCGATCTTCCCATGCTTCACATCAATTACTGCACCAGCTGTAGCTAGGAAGGGTCTTCCCAAAATCAAAGGATCCTTTGGCTCCTCATCCATCTTAAAAACCATGAAATCCGTGGGGATGATAAAGTTGCTAACTTTTAGAGACAAATCCTCTAGAACCCCAATAGGCATCCTCACACTCCTATCCGCTAGTATTAGGGAGATTCCACATTCCTTGTACTTGGTGAAACCGAGCTTCTTAGCTATTGAATAGGGCATTAGGTTGATGCTAGCCCCTAGATCACACAAGCAATTTTCAAAACCAAGAGGACCAAGGGCACATGGTATAGTGAAGGAACCGGGGTCTCCAAGCTTCTTTGGTATCATATTGCTTTGAATAATTGCACTACACTCTTGAGAAAGTTGCATAACTCCTTGGACATCTCTAGCTCTTTGTGGCACAGCATCTTTCAAAAACTTGGTGTATTGAGGGATTAACATGAAGGCATCTATCAAAGGCATCTTGAGCTCAATGTCTTTGATTTGTTTGTCAAACATGGCCTTGTATTTCTCCACCAACTGTTTCTTAAACCTCCCGGGGAAAGGAAGTTTAGGCTTGTAGTGTGGGGGAACAAATGTTGACTCCTTTTGGTGCACCTTCTCTTTTGGCTTGTCCTTTACCACTTCCTTGCTTCTCTTTGCAATGTACACATCATCAAATGTTATAGCATCTTGAGCTTTTTCAAAGCTACCCTCCCCATCTTGAACTTCAATGTCCTTATTGATTAAAGGACTCTCTTTAGTAGGCAACTCCTTTCCACTTCTTAAAGTAATGGCATTAATGTATTCTTTGGGGTTTGCCTCACACTTTCCCGGTAGAGTGCCTTGAGAATTGGAGCTAGAAACCTTGCCTTTCTCAAGTTACTTTAACTTTTGTTGAAGACCTCCTATTTGAGTATCAAGTTCATTAAGTGAAGAATTCATCCTTGTGTTAATTTCAACAATCTTCTTTCCCATATTAGCATCATTATTGGCTTGACCTTGAAGTATTTGTTGAAGCATTAGCTGAACATTGTCTTGTGGAGGGCCTTGTGAAGGTTGAGTAAAACCCGGTGGAGCATTGCCTTGGTAATACTTTTGCCCACCAAAGTTGCCTTGGTTTCCTCCTTGGTAGTTAGACCTTGGTGCATAACCCTTTTGTTGATTGTTGTAAGGCACAAAAGGTTTGCCTTGAGTAGCTTGTGGAGAGTAGACTTGGTCGCCGGGGTTGGCTACAGTAGTACTTCTATAAGAGAGGTTGTTATTCCCCTTATAGTTGTTGTTGGAGTAGTTGTTGTAGCCTCCTTGGCCACCCACAAAATTTACATCCTCTTCACACTCTTGAGACTCAACTTGATCATCACAATCTTCTTGATTCTCACCAACAAAATGGACATGCCTTTGGTTGGAGGACATGAGCTTGTCCATCTTGTCATGTAGAGACTTCATTTCCTTCTTGTGAAACTCATATTCACCTCCCTTTGGAGCTCTATCATAGTCTTCATTGTAATTACCATCACTCAAGGCAAGATTTTCTACAAGCTCCAAACCATCTTCTACTTCTTTGCCTAAGAAGTTCCCATTACTTGCGGTATCAAGAAGCATTCTAATCTTTGGAAGAACCCCTCTATAAATGGTGCTTAGGAGAGACTCTTGTGTAAAGCCATGATGAGGGCATTGCATTGTGTAGCCCTTGAAACTTTCCCATGCTTTATTAAAAGACTCATTATTCTTTTGAGTGAAGCTTGAGATTTCATTCCTCAACTTGGCGGTCCTTGAGTTGGAGAAGAACTTGGATATGAAAGCCTTCTTGCATTCATCCCAAGAGGTGATGTTTCCTTGAGGCAAGTTTTTCTCCCATTGCCTTGCTCTATCCCCAAGAGAGAAGGGAAAGAGTCGTAGTTTGAAAGCATCCTCACTCACACCATTCATCTTGAACAACCCACAAACTCTATCAAAGTTATCCAAATGATCAAGTGGATCCTCCATAGGCAAACCATGGAACTTATCTTGTTGAACCATGGAGATGAAGGCGGGCTTCACTTCAAAGGTGTTGTTGTGAACCAGTGGAGGCTGAATACCATATCTTTTTTGATGAATGTTTGGAGTATCTCCAGCCCCAATTGTCCTCCCATGTCTAGGCGCATGCAAGGGGTTTCCATTGCCCCTTTGAGATTGCTCATTACCATTATGAGGAGGGTTTGCACGCGCCAGTGGCGGAGGGTATTGATCTCTTTGCTGTTCTTCCATTCTCAACCTTTCTAACCTTGCAGCCTCCCTTCTTGCAATCCTAGCAACCCTTTCCAACTGATCAATCTCTTGAAAGCCTTGGAAGGTGTTGTCTCCTTGTGATCTTAGGTGCATCCAAGGTAAACTGAAATCTAGAAAAGGAAATGGTCAATAAACACAAAAGGATTACTTAGTCTCAAACTAAACTTAAATCTTAATGATCAAACAATCCCAATATGGCAACGGCGCTAAATTGAAACAAGCGTTTTTGCACTTGTTTGCAATCTCTCAATTGCTCATATCATTGCAATACTTGAGATATCAATCCATCTTGGGATGTTTGATGCAAAAGGAATACAAAATTTTGTTTAAGCTAAATTCGAAATTGAAGTGACAAGCAACAATTAAAAGCAAAACACAACATAAGAGAGACACTACAAGAGCAATTATATGATTCTAAGCCTTAATTAGCCCTAATCAAGTACTAAACAAGAGATTAACTACTAATCAAGGTTTCTAATTGACTAAAAACGAAACCTAGGGATGGAATCATTGATTTGGGAGATCAAATGGACAATCTTGCAATCATTTAAGCAACTAATCAAGCTATCTCTATGCCTAGAGCACTTAATAAAGACTAATCCATGATGTGTGGTAATAATCCCTTTCCTAATCACCCTAATGAACTAATGATGTTTTAGCATTAGAATGATTAGCAAGCATTAATCACAAGTCTAAATAGCATGATAAACACCCTAGGCAACTAATGTCTTAGGCTAGGAATGTAAATCTCTTATTAAGTTGGTTCAAGCATTTCATCAAACACTTGGTGGGTGTGTGAAAGGCCTATGATCCAAAATAGCAAATATTAGCTATCTGTCATTAGTAACTACTTAATAAGAAGAGAGATGAAAGTATCTAACCTAGATTGCAAGATTGAACCATTAGAAAACTCTAAATCTAACCAGGATGCTTCGAATCGGACTGTTGTCCGATACTCTCTGTCCGATGCAAGTAAGGAAGTTTCTGAGTGGTTGTACATCGGGTTGTTGATCGATGCGGTTCTGTCCGATGCAGCCCATGATGTGAGCTCGAGGAGGCTCACATCGGTTTGTTGTCCGATGGGCTGCACACAGATGTGATGCCAGACAAATCTCCATTTTTGCTCTCCAACTTCTCTTTGACTCCAAGCTATCCACCAATCTCCAAATGGTCTTCCTAACCTCCAAGATACCTAAGAAAAACTCCAAATGCAACAAAATATGCAAAAACTATGCAAGGACATCCTAGAACTCTAAATGATCAAAATGCAATACAATGATGCTTAATTAGGTTCCTATATGATAAGAAACTTATACTAAATGGAGGTAAATACGATGCAAAATATAGACATATCAGTCACTCCATCGGCCTTTATGCTTGAAGCTAAATCCTCGAACCTCTCAATGTGGTCCATAGGGTGCTCATTAGGAAGACCATGGAATGGATGCTGAGCCACCAATGTGAAGTAAGCAGGCTTCAGTTCGAAGTCATTCCTTTGGAATGCAGGAGGACGGATCGCAGCTCCATTAGCATAGAACTGCTCTGGGCGGTTGTATTCCACGTCCAGCTTCTGCGGGGGCAAGTTGTATGGCTGGTTCGACGATGACGGCGCCAGCCTCATCAAGTCTCTGTCCACGATTGTTTCTTCTATTGCCGTCCAAGTCCGTGAAGTTGCCAGCCTTGTCACGAATCATAATCACAGGTTCTTCCATCTCGTTCTGCGCAGGGTGTCGATCGATGCTCTCTGTGGTGTCGATCGACACTAACGGGTATCGATCGATGTTATGTAGTGTGTCGATCGACACTCGTGCAGCCTTTCGGTTCGTACGTTCGAGACGGCCTAGTTCCTGGTTCAGTGAGATTAGCTCCTTGTCCTTGTTGCTTATGGTACTGCGCTTAATCATGCACCTGAAAGACAAAATTTTGGAACTAAATCAGTAACCAAAAATAAAAACAAAACCTAGTCAAAATCCTAATACTAGATTCCGTAGGCAGCTATTACTTCCCCGGCAACGGCGCCAAAAACTTGATAGGGCTCAGGTTTTACCCTAATAAAACTACTCCAAGTGCACAGCAAAAGCAATCGTAGTATAAGGGGTATCGAAATCCCAAGGGAAGTGGATGCTACGCTAAGGTTTCTAAATTCAGATTATGCTAAGTCAAATAGATATAAAAGTAAACTAAGCTAGGCGAAATAGGTAAATGAGATTAATTCAGATTAAAGTTCACGAGACGAAGGCGCTAGGCAATGATGATTATCAGGTTGAATCAGAGAATGCAAATATTATTTTGTCAGGAAATAATTAAGAACCGTCTAGAACGCTAATTTAAAACTAATCAACTCTCGTTGCAAAAGTTATCTATGCCTAAATTCCAGAAAACCAAATCTCTTTGCGAGTTCAAACAATTCAGACAAGCATTAATGTTCAGGTTCGATTTGTTCACAAAATACCTAAACCAAATCTCTTTACGAATAAATATTTTGCTCATCTATGATTAGGTCAGATTATCAATAATGCTCTCGCATCTATAAAACAACCTAGGATTTGATTTCTAAGTGATCAGTTTCAGAAATCAAGTTAAGCACAAATCAAGATGAAGATCCAAGTGATTTTCCTAACAAGATAATAATTCTACAAACTCATCATCAACCATAAATCACCCTAACCTAACTAGCAAACTACTCAGTCATAGAGATGAAAACACAAATCATGACTGAAATAAATTGCATAAAAAGAATAGAGAATGATACAGGGGTTCGAAATCTGGCTCAGATGAGAAAGAATTGTCTCCCCAAAAGCTCAGGATCAATCTCTCTCTAAGTTTCAAAAACAGAAAATTATGAAAAGGTCTCTGGCTAAACAATGCCTGAAAACTATTTATAGAAGAGGAATTTTCGTCAGGGGCAGTCTTGTAATTTCTTCAAGCTTGAGACAGTTTCCTTTTTCTGATGGAAATCTGAGTGCTCTGGTCGGCTTCATTGGTGTCGATCAACACCAAGGGTAGTGTCGATCAACACCAAATGTAGTGTCGATCGACACCCTTCGTATAAATCGTCTCTTGACTTCATCACTTCGGCTGCTTTATACAAAATGCTCCAAAAAGTCCTAGAATCTCCTATTTAGCTCCAAATGCACTCCATCCTGTAAAGACTCTAGTAGGACTCTAAAAACATCAAAATACTCCATAAAAACACTTATATCATGGTCTAAAAACGGGTAAAAACCATGATATATCAGCAATGCTAACATCAAGTTTGGAGATTGTACCAACAAGTGGGAAGGTTGGCTTGGAAGGTGGAAGCACATAGAGATCTTCTTTCTTCTCAAAGGAAGTCTCTATCTTCTCTTTGCTCAAAACCACCATCTCAAAACGTTTCGGCTTATCCTCCTCACTTAGCTTCTCAATTTCCACATTGAGAGTGGTATTAAGCACCGTAGGAGGATTAGGGAGCTCAACTTGTGGCTCTCAAGTAGAGGGAGCACTCATGGCGTTATCTAGAGTATTGAGCCTTTCTTTCACTGCATCAATCTTCAAATCAAAATCAGCTTGCAGTTGTAGAAGTTGTTGAAGCAAACTCTTCACTTCATGGTCTTGAGTAAGGGGAATGGGGCTTGGACCTTGTGTAGAGAAACCATGAGTATGATAACTTTGTGGAGCATATGGGGCTTGAAGAGAAAAACCGTGACTCCTTTGGAAGTAGTTGGATGTGGTGTGACCGCGTTGCTTTATTAGACCAATGTGCACTTGGTTTTGTTGCAACAAAGTTTCCATTCCCTTCTTTTTATGGAGATCTTGCATTTTTCTCTCATGGGCCTTCCAATCATTGTCACTCCATGATGCTCGCTCAAGATTACCATAGGGGTCAAAAACAGGACCATAGCCGCCTTACATATCAAATCTCTTGATGTTGCTTTTCTTTGCCCTTGAGTAGTACCTACAAGAGATTCTAAATTATATATCATGGTTTTTACCCGTTTTTGGACCATGATATAAGTGTTTTTATAGAGTCTTTTGTTAGTTTTAGAGTCCTAGTAGAGTCTTTATAGGTTGGACTACGTCTGGAGCTTAAAAGGAGATTCTGAAGCTTTTTGGAGCATTTTGGAGAAGCAGC
>JAHZTW010000003.1:51904641-51937052 GCA_020283515.1 Alliaria petiolata | reverse complement strand
ACCTAGAATCTGATCTTAGGTTAATTAATAGATGCGAGAGTGTTATTGATTGCCTGAACTAGTGTTAGATGAGCAAAATACCTATTCGCAAAGAGATTTGGTTTAGGGTTTTGTGAACAATCGAACCTGAACTTTAATGTTTGTTTGAATTATTAGAATTTGCAAAGAGATTTGGAATTCTAGGGTTTAGACATAGAAAGTCTTCGCAGCGAGAGTTGGTTGATTTTATTGTTGTGTTTTGAGTTCAAGAACGGTGCTTAATAATTCCTAACATTCTGTCTAGACCTGCAATTTAGATCACCTGAGAATTTCCCTGAACCTAGCGCCTTAGTCCCCTGATTTTAAGAAACCTAATTCATGATTGCTCGTTTACTACCTGCTTAGTTTTACTTTCATTCGATTCGACCTAGCATAATCTGAACTTAGAAACCTTAGCGTAGCATCTACTTCTCTTGGGATTTCGATACCCCTTATACTACAATTGCTTTTGCTGTGCACTTGCAGTAGTTTTATTAGGGTAAAACCTGAGCCCTATCACTAAACAAGCATGAAATTAATAACAACTTAAAAATAAACGCTTAGTCTAACCTAGAATCAAAATCCTAATGCTCTAAACAAGACCCTAATGGCAACGGCGCCAAATTGAAAGAGGCTTTTTTATGTGGTTCTTTGCAATTAAAACCCTTTTTAGCAAATTGTAGTATAACTAGGGTTATTTCTCAAATCCAAAAGAGTCAAGATAGAGGCACTAAGATTATATGATACTAGGTAAGGTAACCAAAATGGAAAATAGGTTATCTAACAATCTAAAATAATTACCAAAAGTAAAAGAGAGAACAAAAGTTAACACAACCTAAGCAAGACTAAGAAATGACTAAAGCTAAACAGGGCAAACGAGAGACAAGCTTGAACTAAGATAAACTAATGACAAAGGAGGTTCTTAGGATGAGAATAATGATATATGATGATCATGGTGATCAATGATAACTTAAAACAACATCTAGACCTTGGGTCTTAGATGGTAATCCTTAGGCATATGGTTTCTAATAGACAAATCCACTGTCGTGATAGAAATCACTTTGCTATCTTATCACCATAGACTAGCTCTCGCTCAGCAGTACAATAAGGATAGCAAGCAAGAATATCCAACCCTATAAAGCCAAAATACCCCCTAGACAACTAATGTCTTACGCTAGGAAGGGTAGATCCTCTACAAACGGTTCAAGCATTCATCTAACATGGTGTTTGTAGGGAAGCCTATGAACTTTAGCATAAGTGATCAATTTAAGCTACGCATTAATTAATAATTATGGTGAGTAGAGAAGGATTAAGATCATTAAGTGCATAAGCATCATGATCTATCACCATAAATCTATCACATCCCAAGAACCACAAAATAATTACTCCCCAATCATGTAGTTAACCTCTAGATCCACAAGGAAATAAAAGGTAAACATGATTAGAGATGAATACACAAGAAGAAAATGGATAAGGGAAATGCAAAAACTAAACTAACTATCTTTAATCAAAGCCTAACCACGAAATTCACAAAGGAAAGATGGCTAAGTAAGACTAAAGAAGAACAATAACTAAGAAGAAAAGATTAAAGGGAAGTGCAAAACTAAATTAAAAACTTAAAAAGTATTTACAAGATCCTACAAACTAAAGATGAAAAATAAGAACAAGCTAAAAATAAATATGAGGAAGGAGAGAGCTGCTCGTGATACGAGGGCTAAATATTTATAGGAGAGGCATAAAAACCCTAGTGAGCCTTATCCTCACAAAAGGGATCCAATGCTAAAAGCAAACTTCCTTGGACTCTTCTGCTCTTTTAGATTTATGCTGCAACAGCTTCATACAGTTATGGCACCCCGTTTTGGTTTCAATCTATTGTCTTCTCAGCAGAAGCTTCATCGGGCACAAGTCGTTATGCTTGCACGAAAAAACTAGCTTGCCGAGCTGGCCAGACCGATGCTCACTGTTTCTGCAGTAACTTCTAAACCGCCGATCGTAATGACTTGATACTTCCACCAGACGAAATCTAGCTCGATCCTCTACAAATATTATGAAGACATCAGAAGCTGAATCGAGCCAGAAACCCTTCGCCCAAGCTGATCTTTCCACAACGGTGTTCATTTCGGTTTAGTTGATTGATCTGGAAGCAGGCGTCTTGCTTCATATCAGTATGAGGTCGTTGTGGCTCACCGTGGTGGCTGTAGAAGTCTTCTCTTTTGATTCTTCTTGCCTTGGCTGCTCATTAGTTATTCTCCCAAACTTCATAGAACCTTCACAAGCTCCAAAAGTACGTGCCAAGCACTCCAAACGTGCAAAATATGCAATGCCTATCCTAAAACTAATATGAATGAAAACTAGTGAATTAATGTATAAAAGAGAGCAAAACCTATATTAAATGCATGCTAAAAAAATGTAAAATATGGAGTTATCAAAAAACCAAAAAAATCGAAAATTTTGAAAATTTTCCAAAAAAAAAAGAAAGTCATTTAGATGTTGCATTTGCATATTAGGATTTAGTCTAGTTGCATGTCATGTAGAACTTGCATTCATATACATTGGGAGCGAGCAATGATGAGCTTATCCTTGTAAAATGGTAATTCATGTAATCAATTCATTGTCGTAGTTAGTAGTTCTTTGATGCCTTTGAACAAGTCTTGAAAGTAAGGAAGAACCATGCTTGGAACACCTCACTTCTCACTAGATTTTGGTCGAAATAGGGTCTTGAATTTGATAACCAACTCTACTCACTTGAACCAAAATTTGACATCTAATTATCATGCCTTGCATTGAAATTGAATTCATGGATTATATACATATTTGAGCTTTCTTACTCACTTTGCCACTCTCTTGCTAGCACAAGTAGTACTCCCACCTGAACTCTAAGTTTCACACTTTGAGTTTCAAGATCAAGCAAATGGAGAACAACAAGGATGTTGCTTCCTCTTCTACACGAGCTCAAGCTTCTTTTCCCGGTAAACCCGAGACAAACCCCAAGGAATATTGCAATGCTATCTACTCTATTGATTTGGAAGAGTATGAGCGTGTGGTGAACGAATTTGGGCAACTATTTGAAAGTCCCAATGATGAATCTATAATCAATGAGGACATTGAAGTTCAAGTTGGGGAGGCGGTCATTGAAAATAACCATTTGGTAATTGCTAAGCCAATGGGTAAAGAAGAGTTTGATGGGCAAGTGATTTCTACACAAGCAAGTGTTGTTGAGAAGGAAAGAGAAGTGGCTAAGAAGACTGAAGTTGAGGCTTATGATCTCTTTGTCTACAAGGCACCACTCACTTTTCCCGGGCCGGTGTTGACTAAGGCACAAAAGAAGATACTCTCAAGCTTTAGAGGGAGTATGGAGAAAGTTGGTGCACATTTTCCTAAAGTGGAGAACTTGTCCCAAGTCAAGGGTCAAATAAGGTTCATCAAAGATTTGCTTGCCAACATAGAGAAGGTTGAAGAGCTGATTGAGGGTCTAGATCCACCAAGCACAACAAGGAATGAGTCCAACGTTATCACAAAGCTTGGTAATCCGGAAAAATATTTGATTTCTTATTCTCTTGGGGACTTGAATGTCTAGTCCCAACTGACTTTATTGTCATGGATATGGTTCAAGCAGCAAGGCTATCTCTTCTTCTAGGAACACATTTCCTCAACACAGCTGGTGCAAGCCTTGACTTCATCAACAAGAGGATTATTCTCAAGAATGTGGATGCTAAGGTTCTCTATCCTATGAAACCTTCTGTTTTGAGCCTTTGTGGAACAATCACATGTGACACTAAGGAGGCTGAAGAGGGACCACCAAGGGAGCAGCTGATGGGTCTCACTTGTGTGGTGATGAATGAGAATGAAGCCCTTGATCACAATGAGTATGATAAGCCAAGCTTTGATGGTGAGAGTCTTCTAACAATGTTTGATGGACTCAAGGTTGTGAAGCCTATAACTGAGCCACCAAAGGGGTCTAAGAAGAATAAGATGGTGCTACAAGCTGGAGCAAGCACCATGTTCATCAAGGAAGGAGAAGGAATGTCAATTCCACTCCTTGTTCACCCCCACACCTAAGGGTTTAAAAAGTCAAGTTTAGTGACTTTAAACAAGCGCACTTGGGAGGCATTCTCATGTTTATCTTTTTATATACTTGCACTTTTTAATTCAATAATGTGTTTTCTAGTGTTTGTGGATGACAGGTTTGGATCAAAGAGGTTAAGCCAAGAGCAAAAAGCTTGCAAAGAACTTCTGGCACTGTATCAAGCTTCGTATCGAGCTACCAAACTCGATACAGCTCTCTCAAGGATTTTGGAGGAGCCGTATCTGGCATTTGTATCGATCTACTAAGCTCGATACAACTGGGCCATGGAAAAAGTTCGAGGCGTATCAGGCATTTGTGTCGAGCTACATAGCTCGATACAGTTTTAAAAACCCGCATTTGCAAGTGTATCTAGCTATGTATCGACCTACATATCTCGATACACTCCTTTTCCAGGTAAGTCAACGGGGTTTGACCGGTTCAATTCACTCGAATTAAACCGGTTTTCTCCCCTTCTTCTTCCCAAACACGAAAAATTGCCCCATTCACAAACCGGCACTCTCTCTCTCAATTCTCAAGCAAATTTCGTGATTTCAAGTGCTATTAGCTCGAATTCTTGTGTTATTTTTTATTCTACGTCAATTTTCGTTCATTCTCTCACTCGTTTACAAGGTATGCAATCTAAGAAATCGAATTTTCTCTCATTTGCTTTAATAGTGGAAAATTTGTGTATTGATGGTATAGGGTCTTCGAATTGGTTGTCTAAGGATTTGGCATTGCTTGATAATGGTTAGGGAGTAAATTTCGAGTGCTATCCTAAGATTTCTATGGTTAATTTTCGAAAATTTGACACTTAGGGTTCATAGTGCGAAAATTCAAATTACTCTCGTAAACCTTTTAGATTTTGGGGCTTTCACATTCATTAGCTTACATTAACCATGCTTATGGATGGCCAATTGATATTACTCGAAATTGGGCAACTTGAATATTTTGCAAATTTTGTATTTTGCCAAAATTTTGCTAAGTATGGAATTGGGATGAATTTCGAAAATGTGGCATTTGATCTTGTTTGATGCATGTTTAATGATATTGTTTGTTGATCAAAATGAGTTTCTAACACCTTCTACAAGCTCTGTTTCTCTAATAGGTACAATGGGAAGAACTAGAGGAGATTAAACAATGGGAGGCAAAAGAGTCCGTGAAGATAGGACGGGAGCGGGTTTGGTGAGCTTAGTGGTTAGGCAATTGCTCTCCTACCAAGATTGGGTTGCCACAATGAAGGATAAGGATCCCGAGCTTAGCATTGGCGGGATCATAACTCCAATTCTCGAGGCGTGTGGACATAGGTTACGGACGGATGGGCTTGCGCCCGAGTGGATGGATATCTTCTACTTCGGTAGGACTGTATTTCTCTCGGGAAGGCTAGCCTACAGATTTGCTTACAAGTTCGCCGTTAATTTGGGGACCGAGTCCAAGATTTTCCTCCCATGTCCATAAGCAACCTCATTCCAAGACCTCTCCAACAATGATTTTGTGCCGGCTTATGAACTTCTCTACAATCCGGCGGTTAACCTTCCTCTTGAGTCCATTGCTAAGAAAGGGACATTCGACTTTGATCCGTCTCGAGGAAGAAGAGGAAGAAGACGAGCAAGAGGCTCCGAGCCCGGTTTATGGTAGTGAGAGATACTACTTCAGCTCATGCATTGACCCGATGCCAAGTCCGGCCTTGAGAGAAGCTCACCTTCACATTAGCCTTCTCAAAAGGTGGAACAAGCACCAAGACCGAGCCATTAAGAAGCTAGTTGAAACTATGAAGGGGTTGAAGAAGACGGTTAAAGGGCTAAAGGCCATCATCAAGGGTTCATCCTCCACAAGGGCTAGAAAAGAGGCTGCAAATGTGGAAGAGGATGAGGGAGAGAACGAAATGGAGCTTGATAGAAGGCACTCCTTCCATGTGCAACGAAGGGAAGCTGTCCACGAGGATCCACCTTGCTCCTCCACCCATGAAGTGCACCCAAGGAAGAGAAAGCCGAGCTGTTCTCCATCCTCAAGTAACCAGTCACTGTCTTTAAGCTCCTCCTCCTCCTCATCCGCACAGTTTTGAGGTATCCCCACCTTCCTTTGTACATATTTCTTTCAGATTTTCGCTTTTGTATTTTTCTTATTGATTGAGGTCTCCCTTAGACTTTTATTACACAAGAGACTGTGTAGTTTAAGTTTGGGGGAGAGGTTGAGATATTTGGCATTGTGTTTTGTGAGTCTTATTTTTCTTTTATGTATATTTGTGTCTCATGCATTCATTTAAGACATAGAAAAACCAAAAAAATTGAAAATTTTGAAAATTTTCCAAAAAAAAAGAAAGTCATTTAGATGTTGCATTTGCATATTAGGATTGAGGGGAAATCGGCCAATTCATTCCTCAACATAGCTCTGCGGTCCCGATCGGTATACACTCCGAACCTGTGCAAAGACATACCTCAACTGCACTTTAATTCAAATTTCATACCTTAACTTACAAAATTCGGCCAATTCATACATTGACCTTTTACCCGTTAGTGAAACGTTTACGGATGCTGACATGTCCGTTACGCATACTTATGTGGTAATTACATAATATTACGTGGTAATTACTGAAGACAAAACTATGTGTTTAACCAAAACGACGTCGTTTGGTTAAGCCTCTTTGATATCATTTATCTCTGATATCTTTCATCTCTTTCCCGACGAAGAAACAAATAGGATTCAAGTTCGATTAAATTCGAAGAGGACGAGCGGAATGTCGTCTTCCTCATCAAATCCTAAAACCTCTTCTGGTTCAGGTAAGCTTGGTCGATTTGTCTGTTCTATTCAGTTTCTGAGTGAATTGAGAAGTCTTCAAATCAATTTGCAACTGACGCAGAAATGACTAGAAATTGGAGACGGCGTGGTGGTGAAGTAGGGAGAGGCTTCCCGAGAGTTTGTAGATGGTGTGGAGAAGCTTCAGTGATGAGAACATCAAGGACAGCTGAAAATCAAGGAATGCTGTCAAAATGGATCTGAAAAGGTAAAATTTTGTTATTTGTTTTTGAATGGTTAAAGGATTATGATAGTGAGTTATTTCTATTGTGTTTCAGGATAAGAACCATTTGTTTAAATGGGCAGACGAATCTGTTATTGAAGAGATAGAGGATATGAAGAAGACGATAGAAGAAAAATTGGGGAATTTGGAGCTTGAGTCACGTACATGTGAAGCTGTTGTTGATAGCTATGAGAAGAAGATTGAAGAATTGGGTGGCGTTGTTGTTAGATTTGAGAAGAAGATCAAAGAGCTCAAAGATTTTGTCCACGGGTATGAGAAAGAACAAAAAGCTTGAAAAACATGCTAGTATGTGGATTTGGAATCATGGTGTTGTACTACTATTTTGTGTTGTAGTTAGTTATGGGTAAGAATGGGTAAGAGTGGGAATCAACTTCTTTCTTTTCTGTGGATTCTTCTTCCTACCCTTATCATTGTCTCTCGGTGGTGGTGGATCAAGTTGTGAGCCACCAGATTCATTCCAAAACTTCATACCTTCAACTGGAGTAATAGAATCACTATATTGCTTCTTCCAAGTAGCATTCAAGTAACAATCATGAACATAGTCTTCAGCATTATACTTCTGATCCACAAACACCTTCAAAGCATGGCGACATGGAATCTCTGTGAGGTCCCACTTTCTGCAGTTACATGATCTCTTGTCATTATTGACAGTATAAAAAGTACCTTTCTCAGAAACTTCAGACACGTGATTTGGTCCAGGAATTCGTTTACAACATTTGCACTCTTTCTCCTCAGCAGCTATGGTTAGTGCCACCTTCAAACTGTATTTCGCCTTATACTTGGTTAACTTTTTATTCCTCAGCTCAATCCGAAGCATGGCTTTTCTTCTCATGGTCTCCAACATCTCCACCAATGGAAGAGATCTAGCTTTTTCAAGACCGCTGTTGTAAGACTCAGAGGAATTGGTTAGAGCAACTTCACAAACAGAAGTGGTCTTGAATAAAGCACGACTACAGCTCTTGGGATGCTTCACCATCAAGTCTTGAAATACACTAATGTCATATGCCTCGAGCTTCTTTAGTGCCGTTTTATAATCAGCCACATTAAAACCGTCTGCAACTGCCCAGAACAATTTCTTCATCATAGGCTTCTTTGGGTGTAGCTTCTTCAGGTTACCGTATACGTGTCTTGCACACATTCGATGCTCCACCTTAGGAAGTTCTTCTCTCACTGCCTTTAACAAACCCTGAAAAAAAAAGAAACAATTAATCATATATTGTGGCTTTCACGCATCTGGTTCTGTAAGAAATTAGTAGACTAACCTTCTGTTTATCTAAGATCAGTGTGAACCCTTCACCATCTTCAAGGTTCAAATCAATTATCAGCCTCTGAATGAACCACTTCCAATTGTCAGTATCCTGTACCATAACAACTCCTCATGCAACATGATATATTTGGTTATTGGTGTCTCTTCACACAGCTGCAAGAAGTTATCCTCTTGTAATAGACTTCAAAAAGCAATCATCTATTCCAAATATTGGTCGACAATGAGCTCGCCATATCATCCTAAGTGCATTAAAACATACATAAAACTTGTCAAATATTTCAACTCCATCCTCTCTAATGGCTGTTACGAGATCTAATCTCGATCCAGGATTTGATCTGTCAAATAAAACAGAAAAGTTAGTCCAAAAGAAACTGAAAACTAAAAAATAAAGGACTCACGTTAAAGAAATCGACTTACACAATAATTTGCTCTTTGTAGTCTTTAATCCTTGCTTATTGTTCATCAAACTCGTCGTTTATCATCTCTAGTGCTCTCCTACGTGCCTTTCTACATATATCATGTGTGACTGTCAAGTTGTAACGCTCTTGAATGATGTCTTAAATGGCTTTAGGCATCAACTTAGTATCATTCATAATCTCATTGATCAAGAGATTAGCAATAACTTGGGCCGACAATAACATGCAATACCCGTCTTTGGTACAAGAATGATCTTCTTGATACGTCTTCACCATAAATTTTCCAACTGATTCTTCAAACGAACAGTAGATTCTCCAATCACAAGGAATTTCACCTACTACAGCACATTTGGCCTCACATTTATCATTTTCCCATCTCGTGTATTTCACATTCCAAGCTCCTTTCAATGCATAATCTAACACAGCTTCTTTGAACTCTTTAATACTCCCGAACACCTGCATAATCTTTAACCCCACACTTCCTCTTTTCAAGCTCTCATACGCTATGCCATTGTCTTCTTCCTCACCATCCGAGATCGGAAGAGTATTTCTATAAGCTTCATTCTCCTCTTCCTCATCAACAAAATCAGAAATAATTTCTCCTACACGTGCATCATGAGGAAAATTAACAGCATCCTCATCATTCTGTCCTATTTCATTATCATCACTAATGTCGCCTCGGAAACCATGATTATCTCCTAAAGTTTCATTGACATGTCATATTCCATCATCATCACAATTGCCGCCTGAGTTTGCACGATCCGCTGCCTCATTATGAGCATCTTCATCATGCTCAAGGTATATTTCAACATTCCTAGTCCAAGATGCAGCACTACACATATTTTGAAAATTTGTGCTACCATCACACAATACCTTCAGATTCGACAACTCCTCATATGGCAGTTTACACCAAACCTTTTGACTATACAAATTCACTATCTCTACTGATTCTATGCCGCTTAATAGAGCATGTGACACAGTTTGAAGGATATGAGTTTTGCCACCAAGATACAAAACGTTTCCCCTCAATATTTTGAAACTTTCCATCATAGTTTATAACAAAAGAAATGTCGTTGTCCCCACTGAAATAATAAAACACAACATGAATTTCATCAAAACAACAACATAAATTTCACGCAAAAATCAAAAAACAGTTCATTGACACATTTTATCAAACACATGTTGTGCATTCTAATTTCTTCCTTTTCATTCAAGTGAATCTAAAAAAAAACATGTTCGTACAATCCTAATAGTTTGATATTTCCACCTACTTTACCGGAATTAGTTCTATCATATACCACAAATCCACTTTTTAATAAAATTCTATCTAAAAAGTTGAAACAAACTTACCTCATTGTCGAGCGAATAAAATACTCCCCACCACGAGAACGCTTGCTTTCAACATCGAATATGTCTTCTTTTCTATCCAATTTCACGAATTTCGCATGCAAACAATTGCACTTTCTTACACTCTCTTATGATTGCCTTTCGGTATCCCTAAAACTCCCAAACAAACTTTGTCTAACTCTTCAATTTTTAATTTCACTCTTTAGCTTAAACGACGTCGTTTTTTTTTTTAAGTCAAATAACCAAACGACGTCGGTTTGGTTAAACACATAGTTTTGCCTTCAGTAATTACCACGTAATATTCTGTAATTACCACGTAATATTATGTAATTACCACGTAAGTATCCGTAACGGACATGTCAGCATCCGTAAACGTTTGATTAACGGGCAAAAGGTCAATGTATGAATTGGCCGAATTTTGTAAGTTGAGGTATGAAATTTGAATTAAAGTGTAGTTGAGGTATGTTTTTACACAGATTCGGAGTGTATGTACCGATCGGGACCGCCGAGCTAATGTTGAGGAATGAATTGGCCGATTTGCATGTCATGTAGGACTTTCATTCATATGCATTGTGAGCAATGATGAGCTTATCCTTGTAGAATGTCAATTCATGTAATCAATTCAATGCCCTAGTTCGTAGTTCTTTGATGCCTTTGAACAAGTCTTGAAAGTAAGGAAGAACCATGCTTGGAACACTTCACTTGTCACTAGATTTTGGTCAAAATAGGGTCTTGAATTTGATAACCAACTCTACTCACTTGAACCAAAATTTGACATCTAATTATCATGCCTTGCATTGAAAGTGAATTCATGGATTGTATACATATTTGAGCTTTCTTACTCACTTTGTCACTCTCTTGGTAGTTCAAGTAGTACTCCCACCTTAACTCTAAGTTTTATACTTTGAGTTTCAAGATCAAGCAAATGGAGAACAACAAGGGTGTTGCTTCCTCTTCTACACGAGCTCAAGCTTCTTTTCCCGGTAAACCCGAGCCAAACCCAAAGGAATATTGCAATGCTATCTACTCTATTGATTTGGAAGAGTATGAGCGTGTGGTGAACAAATTTGAGCAACTATTTGAAAGTCCCAATGATGAATCTATAATCAATAAGGACATTGAAGTTCAAGTTGGGGAGGCGGTCATTGAAAATAACCATTTGGTAGTTGCTAAGCTGATATATCATGGTTTTTACCGATTTTTGACCATGATATAAGTCTTATTTATAGAGTCTTTTGGTCTTTTTAGAGTCCTATTAGAGTCTTTGCAGGTTGGAATACGTTTGGAGCATAATTGGAGATTTTGAAGCATTTTGGAGCATTGTGGAACAAGCTGCGGAAGAGATGAAGTCAAGAGTGAAGTCAGATGAACAGTGTCGATCGACACTGTTCACTGGTGTCGATCGACACCATTCGAGCCAAGCCAAAACGCGACTTTTACAGATTTTGAAGAAAAAGAAAATTGCCCAGAAGTTTTCCTTATTTGCAAAAGTGCCCCAATTCGTGTTTCTACCCTTATATATAGTTTTCAAAGCCATTATTTAGACATAATCCCATACTTTAAGAATCATAGAAGTTTAAAGTTTTTGGAGAGAAAAATCAGACTTCTTTAGAGCAGATTTGGAACTCCCTTATTTTCTTCTATTGATTTCTTTTATGCTTTCTATTCAAATAATGATTTGTGTTTCATTGATCATGTCTGACTAGTTTGCTTGTTAGGTTTAGGGTTTTTCAAAGGCGATTAATGAATTGTTAGGTTGAATTGAATTGTTAGGATAAAATCATTAGAGTTCTTCATCTGGATTTGTGTTTAATGCTTATTCTAGCTTCGCAACCTAGAATCTGATCTTAGGTTGATTAATAGATGTGAGAGTATTATTAATTGCCTTAACTAATGTTAGATGAGCAAAATACATATTCGCAAAGAGATTTGGTTTAGGGATTTTGTGAACAATCGAACCTGAACTTTAATGCTTGTCTGAATTGTTAGAATTTGCAAAGAGATTTGGGATTCTAGGGTTTAGACATAGAAAATCTTCGCAGCGAGAGTTGGTTGATTTTATTGTTGTGTTTCGAGTTCTAGAACAGTGCTTAATAATTCCTAACATTCTGTCTAGACCAGCAATTAGGATTCACCTGAGAATTTCCCTGAACCTAGCGTTTCGTCTTCAGAATTTACTAAGTCTTTAATTGCTTTTTGTTTTTAATTCTATCTTTCTTCTTAGCTTAATTCGAACTTAGAAATTTGTTGTGTGACTATCCCTTTCCCTGTGGATTCGATCCCTAAGTACTGCGACTGATCTCTTAATTTGAGAGAGTAGCTCTAGGGTAAATTTTAGAGCATATCATAAGCCAATGGGTAAAGAAGAGTTTGATGGGCAAGTGATTTCTACACAAGCAAGTGTTGTTGAGAAGGAAAGAGAAGTGGCTAAGAAGACTGAAGTTGAGGCTTATGATCTCTTTGTCTACAAGGCACCACTCACTTTTCCCGGGCCGGTGTTGACTAAGGCACAAAAGAAGATACTCTCAAGCTTTAGAGGGAGTATGGAGAAAGTTGGTGCACATTTTCCTAAAGTGGAGAACTTGTCCCAAGTCAAGGGTCAAATAAGGTTCATCAAAGATTTGCTTGCCAACATAGAGAAGGTTGAAGAGCTGATTGAGGGTCTAGATCCACCAAGCACAACAAGGAATGAGTCCAACGTTATCACAAAGCTTGGTAATCCGGAAAAATATTTGATTTCTTATTCTCTTGGGGACTTGAATGTCTAGTCCCAACTGACTTTATTGTCATGGATATGGTTCAAGCAGCAAGGCTATCTCTTCTTCTAGGAACACATTTCCTCAACACAGCTGGTGCAAGCCTTGACTTCATCAACAAGAGGATTATTCTCAAGAATGTGGATGCTAAGGTTCTCTATCCTATGAAACCTTCTGTTTTGAGCCTTTGTGGAACAATCACATGTGACACTAAGGAGGCTGAAGAGGGACCACCAAGGGAGCAGCTGATGGGTCTCTCTTGTGTGGTGATGAATGAGAATGAAGCCCTTGATCACAATGAGTATGATAAGCCAAGCTTTGATGATGAGAGTCTTCTAGCAATGTTTGATGGACTCAAGGTTGTGAAGCCTATAACTGAGCCACCAAAGAGGTCTAAGAAGAATAAGAAGGCGCTACAAGCAGGAGCAAGCACCATGTTCATCAAGAAAGGAGAAGGAATGTCAATTCCACTCCTTGTTCACCCCCATGCCTAAGAGTTTGAAAAGTCCAGTTTAGTGACTTTAAACAAGCGCACTTGGGAGGCATTCTCATGTTTATCCTTGTATATATTTGCACTTTTTAATTCAATAATGTGTTTTTTAGTGTTTGCGGATGACAGGTTTGGATCAAAGAAGTTAAGCCAAGAGCAAAATGCTTGCAAAGAACTTCTGGCACTGTATCGAGCTTCGTATCGAGCTACCAAGCTCGATACAGCTCTCACAGGGATTTCGGAGGAGCCGTATCTGGCATTTGTATCAAGCTACTAAGCTCGATACAACTCGGCCAGGGAAAAAGTTCGAGTCGTATCGG
Organism: Alliaria petiolata; assembly: GCA_020283515.1. Taxonomy (NCBI): domain Eukaryota; kingdom Viridiplantae; phylum Streptophyta; class Magnoliopsida; order Brassicales; family Brassicaceae; genus Alliaria; species Alliaria petiolata. The sequence goes on along the minus strand of JAHZTW010000003.1, from coordinate 51,923,335 downwards.
GTATTTGTGTCGAGCTACATAGCTCGATACAGTTTTAAAAACCCGCATATGCAAGTGTATCGAGCTATGCATCGACCTACATAGCTCGATACACTCTTTTTCCATGTAAGTCAACGGGGTTTGACCGGTTCAATTCACTCGAATTAAACCGGTTTTCTCCCATTCTTCTTCCCAAACACGAAAACCGCGCCATTCACACACTCTTGCATGATTTTGGCACTCTTTCCTCAATTCTCACGCAAATTTCATGATTTCAAGTGCTGCTAGCTCGAATTCTTGTGCTATTTTTGATTCTACGTCCATTTTTGTTCATTCTTTCACTCGTTTACAAAGTATGCAATCCAAGAAATCGAATTTTCTCTCATTTGTTTTAATGGTGGAAAATTTGTGGATTGATTGTATAGGGTCTTCGAATTGGTTGTCTAAGGTTTGGACATTGCTTGATAATGGTTAGGGAGAAGATTTCGAGTGCTATCCTAGGATTTCTATGGTTAATTTTCAAAAATTTGACACTTAGGGTTCATAATGCGAAAATTCAAATTACTCTCTTGAACCTTGTTAGATTTTGGGGCTTTCACTTTCATTAGCTTGCATTAACCATGCTTATGGATGGCCAATTGATATTACTTGAAATTGGGTAACTTGAATATTTTGCAAATTTTGTATTTTGCCAAAAGTTTACTAAGTATGGCATTAGGATGAATTTCGAAACTGTGGCAGTTGATCTTGTTTGATGCATGTTTAATGATATTGTTTGTCGATCAAAATGAGTTGCTAACTCCCTCTACAAGCTCTGTTTCTCTTATAGGTACAATGGGAAGAACTAGAGGAGATTAAAAAATGGGAGGCACAAGAGTCCGTGAAGATAGGACGGTAGCGGGTTTGGTGAGCTTGTTGGTTAGGCAATTACTCTCCTACCAAGATTGGGTTGCCACAATGAAGGATAAGGATCCAGAGCTTAGCATTGGCGGGATCATAACTCCGATTCTCGAGGCGTGTGGACATAGGTTAGGCACGGATGGGCTTGCGCCCGAGTGGATGGATATCTTCTACCTCGGTTGGACCGTAATTCTCTCGAGAAGGCTAGGCCACAGATTTGCTTACAAGTTCGCCGTTAATTTGGGGACCGAGTCCAAAAGTTGCCTCCCATGCACATAACCAACCTCATTCCAAGACCTCTCCAACATTGACTTTGTGCCGGCTTATGAGCTTCTCTTCAATCTGGCTGTTAACCCTCCTTTTGAGTCCATTACCAAGAAAGGGACATTCGACTTTGACCCAAACCATATGCTCGAGAAAGAAGAGGAATAACACGAGCAAGAGACTCCGAGCCCAGTTTATGGTGGCGAGAGATACTACTTCAGCTCGTGCATTGACCTGATGCCAAGTCCGGCTTTGAGAGAAGCTCACCTTCACATTAGCCTTCTCAAAAGGTGGAACAAGCACCAAGACCGAGCCATTAAGAAGCTAGTCGAAACTATGAAGGGGTTGAAGAAGACGGTTAAAGGCTAAAGGCCATCATCAAGGGTTGATCCTCCACAAGGGCTAGAAAAGAGGCTGCAAATGTGGAAGAGGATGAGGGAGAGAACGAAATGGAGCTTGATAGGAGGCACTCCTTCCATGTGCAACGAAGGGAAGCTGTNGGGTTGATCCTCCACAAGGGCTAGAAAAGAGGCTGCAAATGTGGAAGAGGATGAGGGAGAGAACGAAATGGAGCTTGATAGGAGGCACTCCTTCCATGTGCAACGAAGGGAAGCTGTCCATGAGGATCCACCTCACTCCTCCTCCCACGAAGTTCACCTAAGGAAGAGAAAGCCGAGCCGTTCTCCGTCCTCAAGTAACCAGTCACTGTCTTTAGGCTTCTCCTCCTCCTCATCCGCACAGTTTTGAGGTATCTCCACCTACCTTTGTACATATTTCTTTTACATTTTGCTTTTTTATTTTTTTCATGTTGATTGAGGTCTCCCTTAGACTTTTATTACACAAGGGACTGTATAATTTAAGTTTGGGGGAGAGGTTGAGAGATTTGACATTGTGTTTTGTGAGTCTTATTTTTCTTTTATGCATATTTGAGTCTCATGCATTAATTTAAGGCATATAAAAACAAAAAAAAACAAAAATTTTGAAAAATTTTCAAAAAAAAGAAGAAAGTCATTTAGATGTTGCATTTGCATATTAGGATTGAGTCTAGTTGCATGTCATGTAGGACTTGCATTCATATTCATTGAGAGCAATGATGAACTTATCCTTGTAGAATGTTAATTCATGTAATCAATTCAATGCCCTAGTTAGTAGTTCTTTGATGCCTTTGAACAAGTCTTGAAAGTAAGGAAGAACCATGCTTGGAACACTTCACTTGTCGCTAGATTTTGGTCGAAATAGGGTCTTGAATTTGATAACCAACTCTACTCACTTGAACCGAATTTTGACATCTAATTATCATGCCTTGCGTTGAAAGTGAATTCATGGATGGTATACATATTTGAGCTTTCTTACTCACTTTGCCACTCTCTTACTAGCTCAAGTAGTACTCCCACCTTACCTTACCTCCTTTGAAGTCAGATGTTCTAGTGATATTGCTTGTGAGGCATTATTTTGATTGAACTTAACATAAAGTGTTAGGTTTGAGACGATAAGTTTAGGCTCTCATGTAGATTCTAGCTCTCATATTTTGGGGCTAGTAGGAGGCTTATGATTTGGGGTTTGGGTGTTTGGTGTTGCTTGATGTGTTGAAAAAGAAATTATATGCTTGTATTTAGCATGTTGAGTTGTGGGAAAGGAGTAGAAAGAAAGGGATGAAAAAAGGTTTGGTGGAAAGTAAGGGAAGCATAGTTTGAAATGGTGGATCTTGTGTTTAAAAATATAGCTCTAAGTTTAAAAAAAAAAGGTGTTAGGTAGTCTTAAGAAAAGAAAAGGAAAATCAAAAGAGCCAAAAGGCCAAAGAAAAGAAAGACTACCTAGAAATAAAAAGAAGAGCTAAGTTGTTAAAAGATCACACCATTCACTATGAGTTAAAGGGTGAAGAAGTTTCCCCTTAGTGCTATAAAAAGGAGAAGTGGTTTATGCAATTCATGGGTTTAGCAAGGCACAAGGAGCCTTGAGAGATAAATGGTAGCTTTAGAGGGTTGAGTGAGCTTTAAAAGAATGAATGAGAGGGGTTTAGGACCATTGATAGCATTTCGGGTAGATGAGAGTCTAGTCTTGTATGCATCACTTGTCTTTTACCTTTAGCATTATGCATGATGTTCAATCCTTTTTGGGTGAAACCCACATTTGAAATGAAAGCTGCATAAATTGAGATTATTTTTTTATCTCAAAGCCTAGTCACTTAGCTAAATGAATTCACTTGCTTTGCATTATCATGATTCACGGTTTGCAATTAATGAATGTTAAAGAGTTGGTTTGATAGGGAGACTTATCTAGATTGAGGTCTTTTTGCATTTGATTGCTGAGATGAGCATGGCTAGCTCTTTTGGAGTAGGAGGAATTCAATGCATCTTATAATTAAGAACTAGGACATTGAGTTAATGAGGCAAATAAGAAGATCTAACTCTAGACATCAAGATCAATTCTTAAAACACCATAAATCTAACACATCCCTAGATTCTGATGAAACTACTCACTAATCATGATTACACCCTCAAATCCTATGAAAGAGATGAAGATAAACATGATTAAAGAGTTAGAAAATGAAAGATCAACAAAGAAAAATACTAAAATTGCATAAACTCATAAAAGGTCTTACAAATCACTTAGAAACCAAAGAGGAAGGTTTTCTAAGTAAGAACAAAAGATTCAAAGATACTTAGGAAAATTTAGGTCATTTGGTATTTATAGTAAACAGTGGACAAACTGGGTCAACCCTAAACAAACCGGGTATTGACCCGATTTAAGGCTGGAAATCGGGCAGCGTATCGAGCTTGCTAGGTCGATATGCAGCTAGATACGCTTCTAAAAACATTATTCCAGGGTTGTATCGAGCTTGGTAGCTCGATACAATTGCTCGATGCGCCGTCTTCAAGACTTCGATTAGCTTTGTATCGAGCTTGGTAGCTCGATACAAATGTCGATACTCTGCTTCCAAAACTCCGGGTGGACTTGTATCGAGCTTAGAGCATCTGCATTGGCAGTCTCTCAAGTAGTCTCTCAAAACATCACTAAACAATGAGGCAAATAAGAAGATATTGGCATCCTTGGATATTGAGCTGTCACTTTCAAACATCTCTCTTAGATTTGTCATGTTTGTTTGCTTGAGGGCAAGCAAAAGGCAAGTTTGGGGGAGTTGATAGACTCATAATTTAGCATGTTTTAGCACTCATTTAGGATAGTTTTGCATCTACTTTCGTATTCATTTAGTCACTTTTAGTCCCATTTGCATTCATATTAGAGTTTAGTGAGTTTTAGCTCAGGTTGTTGCATGTTTGTACATAATGAGTCCTTATTAGGTGTTTTTGAGTCATGGAGGACCATATGGAGAAATGGATGATCAAGAGGAGGAAGAGAAGTGGCCAAATGAGGAGAAGAGTTCTCTTAGAAGTGTATCGAGCTACTAAGCTCGATACGGCCTGGCAGTGAAGTCGGAGGGAGCATATCGAGCATTTTTATCGAGCTACTAAGACCATCAGCATCAAGGGTCTCTCAATAAGTCTCTAAAAATAATAAAATAGTAAAAACAATATAATAATAAGTGGGTCTTAAGTTTTGAGAGACCCACTTATTTTTTTATTATTAAAATTTGCTTCTACTTAATATAATATTATTATTTATTTTTTTATTGTTTTTGAGAGACTACTTGAGAGACTGCCAATGCAGATGCTCTAAGCTCGATACAAGTCCACCCGGAGTTTTGGAAGCAGAGTATCGACATTTGTATCGAGCTACCAAGCTCGATACAAAGCAAATCGAAGTCTTGAAGACGGCGCATCGAGCAATTGTATCGAGCTACCAAGCTCGATACAACCCTGGAATAAAGTTTTTAGAAGCGTATCAAGCTGCATATCGACCTAGCAAGCTCGATACGCTGCCCGATTTCCAGCCTTAAATCGGGTCAATACCCGGTTTGTTAAGGGTTGACCCAGTTTGTCCACTGTTTACTATAAATACCAAATGACCTAAATTTTCCTAAGTATCTTTGAATCTTTTGTTCTTACTTAGAAAACCTTCCTCTTTGGTTTCTAAGTGATTTGTAAGACCTTTTATGAGTTTATGCAATTTAAGTATTTTTCTTTGTTGATCTTTCATTTTCTAACTCTTTAATCATGTTTATCTTCATCTCTTTCATAGGATTTGAGGGTGTAATCATGATTAGTGAGTAGTTTCATCAGAATCTAGGGATGTGTTAGATTTATGGTGTTTTAAGAATTGATCTTGATGTCTAGAGTTAGATCTTCTTATTTGCCTCATTGTTTAGTGATCTAAATGCTAGTTTAGCCATGATCAAGCTAAACTAGGCCTTATAGAATTTCCTACCCACAAGGTGTTTGTAGAAATTCACCAACCTACTAAACAAGGGATTTACATTCCTAGCTCATGAAAGTGATTGTCTAGAGTGTTTATTAGCAATTTAGAATTGTTTCATAATGCTTGTTAGCTTCCTTTTCTGATGCGTTATGCAGGAAGCGATTTGGATTGAACGAGATAGATCGAAAACAGGACAGCTTTGACGTCAAGTAAATGAACGTTTTGGGCTGCGAAGGTTCCTGAAAATCGATCTGGAGTAATCAACACGAAACGTAACCGGATAGATAGAAAGATCGGGTTCACCGCAACTCGTAAAGCCGAAGCTAACACCACACCTGGATAAAGTCGCCACCACCAGATGATAAAGACGCTCGAAAAAACCACCACCAATGACTCTCCCAAAATTAAAGGATAAAGGTAAAGATATAAACAGATCCAAGGGGTCTCAAAGACTCTCCAAATTCTTAACAATTCTCTGCCTTTTTATTCATCAACTTACAAGAGTACTTATAAGAAATACTTTGTAGAAAACTAGACAAAATGTGTTAAAAACAAGGAAACATTAACTAAGAAAGACCAAAGACCGAAAATAAATGTGTTGACTGTCTCTTAGCTTCAAAAAGACCCTTGAAATCATTCTGCTTCCTTTTAGTCGAACTTGACTATGTAGACGAACTATGTTGATGAACTATGTAGACGACGAATGTAGCTGGACTATATAGCGTGACTATATAGTTGCGTATTTTCAGAACTCTGTTGTGTTTTCTCAGAAGTCTGCTGTGTATTCTCAGAAGTCTGCTCCAAAAACACCATAGTGTAAGCCAGCCCATTTTGTTTCTCAACTTCTTGCGTATCATCCTTGTCTTGCACCCTTGCTCCCGCATCAGTCTCTCCGGGTTCGAAAGGATTTGTCCTCAAATCCAGCAACTCTTCATCCTCAAAGTATGGAGAAAGATCTCCCACATTGAAAGTAGTTGAAACTCCATAGTCACCTGGAAGTTCAAGTTTATAAGCATTTTCACAAAACTTCTCAAGTACCTTAAATGGACCATCCGATCTCGGCATGAGTTTAGACTTGTGCATGCTTGGAAACATCTCATTCCTTAGATGCAACCAGACCATGTCTCCTGGTTCAAATGACATAGCTCAGCGATTCTTGTTAGCTTTCTTCTTGTACTTCTCATTCGCCCTTTCAATCTCAGCACGAACACTCATGCAACTTTTTCACTGTCTTAACTCGTTCTGTTGCTTTATAGCTTGCTTTGAACTCACAAGGCAATGGAATTCTATCAATATGAGTAAGAGGATTCAAACCATACACTACCTCAAAAGGTGAACGTTTTGTAGTGTAACTCATAGATCTTTTGTAAGCAAACTCCGTGTAACACCCCGACCGCCCCTACTGGCGAGTCACCCATCCCTCCGTCGGGCTCGTGGGCCCCGCCCCTGTCCGACAGTCGGTGCATTATTTTTTTCGGGGCCCGACCGACTGATTTACTTGTCCCTGCAATCACCACGTGACATTTTCCCGTGTTTTGACCTCACTCACACGGTTTCGCAGAGGACCTCCCGGAAGGTCACCCATCCTAGTGCTACTCCAGCATAAGCACGCTTAACTCTGGAGTTCTCTTAGGGTAAATAACCGGAAAAGGTAAGTGCACTTTGATGACATCGGTAGCCAAATCAATCCATTTAAACTTATTCAAATGGGTCGGGCCCGGGTCGTTACAATTCTCCCCCACTTAACGGGAATTCGTCCCCGAATTCTTATCAAATTGCACTTACCTTTTCCGGTCACTTACCCTCAGAGAACTCCAGAGTTAAGCGTGCTTATGCAGGATTAGCACTATGATGGGTGACCTTCCGGGAAGTCCTCTGCGGAACCGTGTGAGTGAGGTCAAAACACGGGATTAGGTCACGTGGTGATTGCAGGGACAAGTAAATCAGTCGATCGGGCCCCGAAAAAAATAACGCACCGACCGTCGGACAGGGGCTGGACCCACGAGCCCGACGGAGGGATGGGTGACTCGCCGGTAGGGGCGGTCGGGGTGTTACACTCCACCTGAGCCAACTTCAAATCCCATTCCTTCAAGTTCTTCTTAATCAATCCCCTCAAAAGCATAGTCAAAGTTATGTTTGTTACCTCAGTTTGGCCATCTGTTTGTGGATGACATGAAGTAAAGAGCAGCTTTATACCAAGTAATCTCCACAAAGTCTTCCAAAAATAGCTCAAAAACTTTGAACCACGATCTGAAACAATGGTCTTTGGCACTTTATGAAGACACACAACCTCCTTAAAATACAAATCAGCAACTTGACTTGCATCATCCGTCTTGTGGCAAGGAATAAAATGTGCCATCTTACTGAACCGATCGACCACAACCATGATAGAATCCTTTCCTCTCTGAGTTCTCGGTAATCCCACAATGAAATCCATGCTCACATCATCCCAAGGCTGCGTAGGAACAGGAAAAGGAGTGTAAAGTCCAGGTTGGAAATGACTTTTCATCATTTGACAAGTTGCACACCTCTCCACTATAGTATGAACGTCTCTGCACATCTTAGGCCAAAAGAAATGCTCCTGGAGCATATCCAACGTTTTATTGATTCAAAAATGTCCAGAAAGAACTCCACCATGAGCCTCACGAATCAATAACTCCCTTATAGAACTCTTAGGAACACATAGTTTGTTTCCTTTGAAAAGAAACCCATTCTGCAGTTGGTACTGATATACAACGCCTTTCTTGCACTCATTATAGACTTGCGTGAAGTCTAGATCTCCATCATACAATTCTTTCATCATCTCAAATCCCATAATTTGTGAATCAAGAATAGAGATTAAAGCATACCTCCTTGAGAGTGCATCAGTCACTACATTGATTTTGCCAGCTTTGTATTTTGACACAAATGAGAAAGATATAAGAAACTCCACCCATTTAGCATGTCTTGAGCTTGTGCTGGTTGTTTATGTACTTCAACGCTTCATGATCAGAATGAAGAACAAACTGCCCTGGCCGCAAGTAATGTTCCCAATGATCAAGAGCTCTCACAATCGCATAAAACTCTTTATCATAAGTTGAGTAGTTCTAGCTCCTGTGAGCTTCTCACTGAAATAAGCAATAGGATGTTGCCCCTGTACAAGAACAGCTTCTATTCCCACGCCACTTGCATCACACTCAACTTCATATACTTGATTAAAATCAGGAAGCGCCAAAATAGGTGCTTCACACAGTTTCTGCTTCACCACTTCAAAAGCTTTTTTGCAGCCATACTCCAATCAAACTTATTGATAACATGCATATTTTATCCGTTTTTACTATCATAAGTGAGTGCTTTAATAAGCATTTCACTAAGGTTTTGATGCATAAACACTAGATTTCGAGTATTTGGTTGTTCAAGACTCTTTTCAGNTAATCTGTCACCAAAATAAGTCTGTTAATTTAATCTATCACGAAAATAAGTTTGTCAGTTTAATCTGTTCCGAAAATAAGTCTGTGAATTTAATGTCCCGAACAATCAAATCTTCTAAAAATAAATAAAACTGTGTTTAAAAGGCAATAAATCTGTGATAAAAATCTGGCATTCAAAATAAATCTGTCATGAGAAACAAATCTGTTGTTTCATACGATAGACTTATCGATACAAGTCTGTTATTGTAAATAAGTCTATGACAGTTTTAACAAGTCTGTGAAAAAAATCTGATATTCAAAATAAATCTTTGGATGAAGTTAAGTCTGTTATTATCATTTACTAAATGACCAATTTTTCTCTGCCTCAATTTCGTATTTTGGCTTTTATAAAAAAAACTTAACGAAGAGACGGATCTTCCAGAGTCAACTAATAAAACCATATGAATATTCAATTTCCATCTTGACTTGATCTTTATGCTTCAATCTCATATTAATTCACTTGCTCTTCTCCTAACACAAACCAAACCCAAAAGACACACTGTTCAGAGATCACACAAATCATGTACTATCCCCACAGTTCTTATTCAATATGCTTCTTCTTCTTCTCCTTATTCTATCATTTTCCTTGTGCTTCAAGTAAACAAGGACTTGGGTGGTGTGAGACTCAGTTTCAGAGTGGGAACATCACCGCTGGTTTCCCCTTCTGGGGCGGAAACCGTCCCAAACCTTGCAGTCATCCTTCGCTGGAGCTTCGCTGCCTCAAAAACACCACCTCTCTAAATATTTCAAATCATGAGTACAACGTTTTCGATATAGATCAAACATCTAAGACTCTGAGACTTGCCAGAAAATACCTTTTAGGTTCTTTTTGCTCTGCTACGTTCAATACCACAACCTCGCCTCTCGAAGTAGTTTGCTGCAACGTGACATCACCATCCGGAGAAGTTAGTTGCGTACCACAGAATCAACTAGTGGTAAGTCTCTCATACAAAAAAAAAACATCAAGACGTAGACCTCCAAGATATTCATACCTGTTCCATCATCTCTGCCTTTTCTCCTTTAATCTTCTTCTTCTATTCAGTAACCTCCAAGAAAACAAAACAAGAGGAGAACATAATGATCATAGAATGCTTTTTTTTTTTTTTTTTTTTTTTTCAGATTATGAACTTCGACAGCGCTGCAGGCAACGGTTTAGCTGCGGCAATCAGAGTGGTCTCTTGTACCCGTTCTGGATATTTGGCAGAGAAGACTGTGGCCACCCTGACTTCAAGCTAGACTGTAACGGAGGATATGCAGAGCTAAACATTGACTCGGTGAAGTTTCGAATCATGCACATGGACAATTACTCTTCTTACATAAATCTCGCAAGATCAGATTATATCGGCGGTCTTTGTCCCCAAAACCCACTAAATACGCACTTCAGCCAAAGCCTTTTTCCATTTAGTGATGGCACAGAGCTCCTAACATTATATTATGACTGCAATCTCAATTCACCGGCTATTTCTGCTAATAGTTACATTGGAGAGTTTGGCTGTGATGGCCGAAAATCAAGTTACTATGTGAGCCGAAGCCTCTCATCTCCTTTACTCAACGTGTTTAAAGGTCTTTTAAACAACTTTAGGGAAATGTGCAAAAGAAATGTCAGTATTCCTGCATCTGGATCGGCATTAAAGACACTGCAGGGAAGTCCGACTCCAGATCATCTAAAGAAGGCTCTCGAAGAGGGTTTCGAGCTTGAAGTAACACAAATAAGTGATTGTTATAGGTGCGATGAGTCTGGCGGTGGTTGTGGATATAATCAGACCTCAAGTGTGTTTGTCTGCTATTGTAAAGATGGGCCGCATAACTATTCATGCCCTTCGACAGACGATGGTAAGATTTCTTTGGTACATTATCTCCTCCGCTATAGTGGCCCAATCTGCCACCTTTGAAATTTCAAAGTTCTTGTCTTCAGCTCTAACTGATATTTTTGATGCCATTTGATTGATGCAGGATCCTCCTACCTTTGGTCGAGTATAGGTGCTTTAACTGTCTTGGAGTGACTTTTTCTTCATCTTCCCAAAACCTCTGTCTTCTCTGAATTAATTGTTCCTTAATGTTTTTTTCCTTTTTCAAGATCAACTTTGTTTATATGCTGACAAATTTTACTTATTTAATGGTTCTACAGGGATTTGGTTAATATCTATTCTCTTAGGTTAGTTTGCTTCCTAGAGATATTTAAAATTGTTTTGATCTTCGTAGATTATTACAAAGTTTCTAACGGAACATTTTCTTTGTTTTTCTAGCTTCGCTTTCACTAACAGGTGTTATTGCTTTCCTGTTGCTATTCTGCCCCTGTTTCCGAGTCCGAGTTTTCCTGAAGAGAAAAACATCAGATGTTAAGAGACAAGAGAAGCTGAAGGCCCTAATTCCACTCAAACACTATACATATGCTCAAGTGAAGAATATTACAAAGTCATTCGCAGAAGTCGTTGGGAGAGGCGGATTTGGAATTGTTTATAGAGGAACCCTTTGTGATGGCCGTATGGTTGCGGTGAAGGTCTTGAATGAGTCAAAGGGCAATAATGGTGAAGACTTCATCAACGAGGTTTCTAGCATTAGCCAAACATCTCATGTCAACATTGTTTCTCTGCTTGGATTCTGCTCCGAAGGCTCCAAAAGAGCAATTATATACGAGTTCTTGCGGAGTGGATCGCTCGATAAGTTCATCTCAGACAAGACCTCAATAAATTTGGACTTGTCGGCTCTATATGGGATTGCTCTAGGAGTTGCTCGTGGTCTCGAGTATCTGCACTATGGCTGCAAAACAAGGATCGTGCATTTTGACATTAAACCTCAGAACGTGCTGTTGGATGATGACCTTTGCCCAAAAGTGTCTGATTTCGGACTTGCTAAACTCTGTGAGAAGAAAGAAAGCATCTTGTCATTGCTAGACACCAGAGGGACAATAGGGTACATTGCACCAAAGATGATTTCCCGAGTTTATGGGAGTGTCTCAATCCGATGTGTACAGCTACGGAATGTTGGTCCTCGACATGATAGGTGCAAGCAAGAAAGAAAGAGTTGATCAAAATTCTGCATCGAACGCAAGCTCAATTTATTTTCCAGAATGGGTCTATAAGGATCTTGAGAAGGAAGACAGTGGAAGGTTTATGGAGAATGGAATCAGAAGCGAAGAGGAGGGGATAACAAAGAAGGTGACATTGGTGGGTTTGTGGTGTATTCAGTGTTTCCCATCAAACCGCCCACCGATGAACAGAGTGGTAAAGATGATGGAAGGAAGCCTTGAAGCTCTTGAAGTGCCTCCGAGGCCTGTCTTGCAGCAAATTCCAACAGCGTCGCTTTTTGAATCTTTTTGGATTTCTGAGGAAAGCTCAACCGATTCTGAGGTATTGATATGCTCTACCTCTACAGATTGAAAGCTGGAACCTTCAGGTCTGTGAAAAAACTTGCAGTGAAATTAGAGGAGAGAATGTGAATATATAGTTATGTCTGTTATTAATAATACACATTCAAGAATGTGAATTAGTATACAAGAACACAATTCAAGAATTGCGATAGAATTTATTGACAGCGATTTACAAAGCTATGTATGCTTGTTAATACAAACCATTTCACACGCAGGATATTTTTTAACTTACGAATAACCTGATTTGTTTCTGCACATTTTTTTCTTCCTTGAATCTTTTTCTTTAAGTGTAAAAACAAAAAAACAGGGCACCAAGTTTATGATTGGAAATATACAAACTAATAACAAATTAAAATGGCTGAGGAGCGCGGTACGTGTTTCTCGATAATCGCCGAGAGAATTATCCCATCCGAACGTAGCTCTCGCTTTAGCCGAGATAATCCTTACCGCGGTATGTGTTTCTCGATAATTGCCGAGGGAGACGTACTCATCCGAACGTGGCTCCCGGCTAACCCATCCGAACGTGTCTCTCGACTATTGCTGAGAGAAATTAACCCATCCGAACGTGTCTCTCGACTATTGCCGAGAGAAATTAACCCATGCGAACGTGTCTCTCGACTATTGCCGAGAGAAATTAACCCATCCGAACGTGTCTCTCGACTATTGCACCGGTCATTAGATTTCCCATCCGAACGTGTCTGCACGTCTTTGTCGTCCAAGTATTTCCTAGTACATATAAGAAAATAATCGTAAATTCGGTTATGAAATTATAAATCTACCCAATTATTACAATATCGATATGGAAAAAACTCATTCATATTCTACAAAAATATACCATATCGTGGTGCGATTTGTAGAATAAGAATGAGCAACAGCGACAAATTGTATGTGGTGCAATTTGCCCACATACAACTAGCAACTATGAAACGAACAATAATGCATATCACTGATCACTATCGTTAGTAGCTATCGCTAGTGACTGCAAAATGAACAAGGCCTAAGTTCAAGAAAAACCCAAATTCTCTTTACTAACTTGAGTCAGGAACACTTACAGAAAACATTCATGCGATCTCTCAAGGAGAATTCAATGGTGAACCAAGCCTGAGTACGGTCTCCATTAACCAGGTAAGATTTTTGGCTATTTGAATAAACATATTGAATATTTGAAGCATTGTTCAGTTTTAAATCAGGGAAGCAAATTCCATCTCCATCTTTGGTTAGCTGAACATCACACCATAGAAAAGCACCTGGTACACTTACCTGCGTTGCGAAACTGTAGGCAGCGATACTCGAATCTTGAAACAATCCAGAAAACCCACCACGAGCAATCACAAGAGGAGCATCACCTGATTAAAAAGCAAAACAAAAAAGTAATCAGAAGTTATTTTAATAATAAAATGATAGACAAAAGTAATTATTGGACTTCTATATTTGGGATCTGCCCTTTAACCCCCCAGGCCCAAACCAAAGTTACTATCTTAATACTATAATTATCCCGACTTCTACTACAGGTATCCCTTATATATTAATTGATAAACATTTTTAGAGAATAGGTTTATTTTTTGAAATATTTACAATGGTGCTATTTTGCTGATGTATCACCACCACACTTATTCTTCTATTATTTTAATACAAATTTCCTTTTTTATTAGACTAATTACATTATATGCTTTTATCCATTTATTATTTTTAATATAACCAGAAAATTATGTTTTAATTTTTAGATTATTTAAAATCGAATTTTAAGTTATGTGATGATTTATGATATACATCATATTACACAATACATTTCTTAAAACTAAATAAAACAATAGTTTTAAAAAATATTATGTAATAAAACATAATTTATACACAATTTATGATATACACAATACTTTTTTGATCAGGTAGAAAATATGTTAACAATAAAAAAGACTTCGATTTGTGTGATTTTAATTAAATTTTTTTATAACAAATTAAAAGTATAATTTAGGTTACAATAAAAAATACTTTGATATGTGTGATTTTAATAGATATCCATATTTATAAATATTTTTTTGTTTATATGGTTTGTTAATAGAATCATATAAATTAACCAAAATAATATAAATATTCAAACTTCAAAACAAGTTAAAAATGTTATGTCAAAAAGTTGAATTATTAAATTATATTATTCACATATATATAAAACTGATTAAATTATTTTTACTTTAAACAATTTTAAAATCATTTTTAAGAAAATTATTTATAGATTTTTCATCGTTATGACCTAGTATCATCAAGAAAGCACAAGTTCAAGTACTAATTTCTCTCATTTTCACCTATTTTCACCAAAACTATGCGCCAAAAAGAAGAAGTGAGAAAGTGAGAGCACTCTGACCACTAAGTGTCTGCCATGGACTTTGAGCATCCATTTGAGCAGCAAACAGCTGAATCAGAACAAGACCACAGTAAAACCGTTGAAGCTCGTAAACCTCGCATTGTCGGATTCCCTCGCCAGAAATTCATTGGTAACTTTACAAGCTTCTTTCTTGTCCCGGAGATAAAAAAAGAATTGTAGATTTTTAGTTTATAGCTATGCTTAAGTTTTATGTTTTTATGCATAAGCATTGGCAAGTCAAAGTGGACAAGTACAGAGAGAGACTCAAGACCTTTTTTCTTTTTATAAATAAAATGGCTTTATTAGTTGACTCTTGAAGACTTGAAGTCGTCTCTTAAGTTATTTTAAGCCGAAAACACAAAATTGTAACGGAGATATCTTTTTTTAGTCTAGTCGCTTTATTTTATTTTTTTCTTTCCCTTGGATATGGATAAGAAGGTGGTGAAGAAAAAGAGTAAATGATTGGTCATTTCTAAACCTTTGTTTGTTGCTAAAAAGAAAGAGAGAATTTTCTCGGAAAATTTGTCAGTGGGGGTGTGAGAGGGACTTGCTGGTTAAGCTATACCATACTCTCTCCAACATCTGTTTGTCTTCATCTGTTTGTCTTCATCCATTTAACCTATCGACCAGAGAAGACTTAAAAGAGTAGAAAAGTCAACAATTTGATTAGCTTTTTCACCAGCAACGTCTTAAGTTCAAAGTTAAAACTCTATTCAATAACATTTTTACCGTTAAAGAGACGCTTGAAGCCTTCATACTCTCTCTCTCATAAATTTCATGAGTATACGGTTCACAAGGGTTAGGGTTTGAGGTTTAAAGTTTAGGGTAAAAGAGAGTAATTGTTAGGGTTTAGGGTCAAATTTTATATGAATAATAGTTTGTGGTTGCAAACTCTCTCTCTATCTCTCTCTACAACCCTAGTTCTAGTAAAACTGTAAAGTTTAAATCCTCTATATATATCAGCCTCACAATGAAAGTTAGTGCATTATAATGATAACATATAAATATGACAAGTTAAATTACCAAAAATAAATGAACTATTTTGAGTGGTTGATTTAAAATTAAATAAATTATAGAATATAAACCATTAGATTATAACACTAAAATTAATAAATTTAAATTTAAAAGAAAATAATAATCACTATGATTTCAATTTTTTTTTCCATATATTCATAATAACTTACATAAAATATGATTACGAAAATTTTACAAACAATATATATTATATTTTTATATAAAAAATGATAATATATTATCCAATAGGATAGTAAATACGCTATACCATTTTTATCTCTTATTTGTTTTTTAAATATATAAAAAGTTTATATGATACTCATATACAGTCTCATTGTAGATCGATAATTTGAGATCAGAAATAAAATAAAATGTAAACAGATGAAAAAATAAATAATAATAAGATAAAACAAATATGAATAAGAAGTAGTAGTAAAAATAAACATAAATCTCTATAGTTTTGTTTTTCCGTAATTCTCTGGTACTTTACTTTATAGAGTCATTTAAAAATCTTGAGAAGCAAATTTTATAATAAAAGCAAGTGCGCCTCAAATTTTATAATGAACACATGCGTGCATGCCAACCATAATAATTTTTTTTTTATCAAACCAGTTCCTCAATATTGGACGAAGAGATGAGCGGAGATCTACCAGAGAATTTATAAAATATGATTTCACGAATTTTATAATAAATATTGATTATAATTTTTACTAAAAAGAAAAATTATTGATAGATTATTTAATGTACTATATTTATTTTCATCATATAGTCAAATATTATATTTTAAATTTTTTTAAAAAATTATTTGAAATTTTTGTTAATATTTAATATAAATTTTAATTTGAAACTATATATCATAAAATGTTGTAAAATAAGAAATTTTGATTAAATAAAAAGCGATAGAAACAGTTTTTGTGATTGTTCTTAAACGTTAAAAACTGCATCGGGTAAAAACATAACGTTTGCGAAAAATATCAAAAAAACTAACCAACACCTTAATATTATAATTGACTTATTTTTAACTCATACTTACATGCATAAACATATGTATTTATTTATTTTTAAAATTCAACTATACATTATAAAAATATATAACATAACATATATTTTGTTATTTTTTAAAAACATAAAAGCTATACTTCGATTTTTTTCCAAATATATGTGTGGATATAAATATTAATTATGCAAAATTCAAAGTCGCATGCGAACTTGTCGTGCATGAATTTTGTTAACCTCGATTACAGTCTAATTTTAATTATTAAACAATTTATATTTTTTTATTAAATCTCTATATGTCCTAAGAGCGGTGAGGTACCTCACCGCTCTTACGATAAGTAAAGATTGTAAAACCCATTTTGCTTTAATTATCAATAGGTCAAAGAAAAATATATATTTAAAATATATATATTGACAAGATTATATTGTGTAAGGAGAAAAGAAAGCATCGTATAGATAACATGGAGAATTACTGAAAATAAGTCAAAAATTTGTTTTGTTTGCAAAAGTAAACCCTATATTGCATGTTTGGCAAAAGTAACCCATAAGGGTAGGGAAATTAGAACTACCTCCCTTATGACCAAACAAAAAATGTTAGCCACAATGACGGTTTTAACCTGCGGAAGTCTGCTTACGAAGTCTACGCTATGTAGACTTATAACGAAGACTTCGTTTCTAAACTTATTTACTTATAAAGAAGTCTACTCTGTAATTATTTTTTAAATTTTAATCATAAAAAATAATTTGATAAAAATTTTGTAGACTTCGTTTGTAGACTTCTAAAGAAGTCCACTCCGTAATTATTTCTTAAATTTTAATTATAAAAATAATAAGAAATAATTTGATAAAATGTTTGTATACATAAACAAAACATATACATTTTGCATCTATAAAAAAACAAAATTTCATACAAATAAATCAATTTAAATCAACAAAGTCAAATTAGGTCAGAAACAAATACAACACTATGAAGTCTACTAAAGAAGTCTACTAAATAACTGAATTTTAAATTTTAATTATAAAAATTACAAAAAATATTTTGATAAAAAAATTATATATCTATATAAAATAAAATTTCATGGAAATGAATCAATTTATAAGTTTCACGAGTATACAGTTCACAAGGGTTAGAGCTTGAGGTTTAAAGTTTAGGGTATAAGAGAGTGATTGTTAGGGTTTAGGGTCAAATTCTATATGAATCAAAGTTTATGGTTCGGTTGATAACTTAGGGTTCATATCTTTGTTATTTTAACTCTAAATTGTGAATATGCTAACAAAATTAATGTATCATATAAATTTTAATCTAAAATATTCGATTTAGGAGTTAGGGTTAAGAAGTTGGAAAACTACGTTTGTAGACTTCAAAAAGAAGTCTGAATTTCAAATTAAACATAGCGGGAAATCGATTTTTTTAACTAAATGGGCGGGAACGCATATGCAGACTTCTTGCGTAGACTTCATTTTAATCTAAATTTTTAACTATTGTGGAAAATTTACTCTCATATATAAAGATAGTTTAACCTAATTGTGTTAAAAAAAAAATCTCTCTCTCTCAAACGGCGCCTGCTCTCCTCTTCCTCACATGGATCTCCTCTCCTTCCTTTTTTACCGTCAATCTCATCTTCCTCCACTCTCTCACCGTCAGCCTGACAGTGGTAACGCGTCTGTCGTTATACTTTTATTTCTTTCTCCTTCCAATTTTTTTGTTTGCTGTTGTGTTCATAGTTTTTCATGCATCTAAGATCCATATTTTTTTTTTCATCCTCATTCTCCGTATTATTTTCTCACCTGTTTTTTTATTTGATTTTTTGACTGAAAATCAGAGTAAGGAAGTCTGGGAAGAAGACGATGAAAGACCCAAACAAGCCTAAGAGGCCTCTTCTTTTTCTCCGCCTGGGAAGAAGACGATGAAAGAGCAAGAGTATTGGACAGTGAAGAGAAAATATGGATCTTGCTTGCTTTGATGGAGTTGGATTTGATAATTAGGATAAATTATAGGCTATTTCTGGTTGGATTTTGTTTCTGATTACTTAATTAGCTTCAACA
>JAHZTW010000003.1:51705416-51721176 GCA_020283515.1 Alliaria petiolata | reverse complement strand
AT
This sequence comes from Alliaria petiolata, assembly GCA_020283515.1. Classification (NCBI taxonomy): domain Eukaryota; kingdom Viridiplantae; phylum Streptophyta; class Magnoliopsida; order Brassicales; family Brassicaceae; genus Alliaria; species Alliaria petiolata. The sequence goes on along the minus strand of JAHZTW010000003.1, from coordinate 51,721,174 downwards.
TACAAAGTCATTCGCAGAAGTCGTTGGGAGAGGCGGATTTGGAATTGTTTATAGAGGAACCCTTTGTGATGGCCGTATGGTTGCGGTGAAGGTCTTGAATGAGTCAAAGGGCAATAATGGTGAAGACTTCATCAACGAGGTTTCTAGCATTAGCCAAACATCTCATGTCAACATTGTTTCTCTGCTTGGATTCTGCTCCGAAGGCTCCAAAAGAGCAATTATATACGAGTTCTTGCGGAGTGGATCGCTCGATAAGTTCATCTCAGACAAGACCTCAATAAATTTGGACTTGTCGGCTCTATATGGGATTGCTCTAGGAGTTGCTCGTGGTCTCGAGTATCTGCACTATGGCTGCAAAACAAGGATCGTGCATTTTGACATTAAACCTCAGAACGTGCTGTTGGATGATGACCTTTGCCCAAAAGTGTCTGATTTCGGACTTGCTAAACTCTGTGAGAAGAAAGAAAGCATCTTGTCATTGCTAGACACCAGAGGGACAATAGGGTACATTGCACCAAAGATGATTTCCCGAGTTTATGGGAGTGTCTCAATCCGATGTGTACAGCTACGGAATGTTGGTCCTCGACATGATAGGTGCAAGCAAGAAAGAAAGAGTTGATCAAAATTCTGCATCGAACGCAAGCTCAATTTATTTTCCAGAATGGGTCTATAAGGATCTTGAGAAGGAAGACAGTGGAAGGTTTATGGAGAATGGAATCAGAAGCGAAGAGGAGGGGATAACAAAGAAGGTGACATTGGTGGGTTTGTGGTGTATTCAGTGTTTCCCATCAAACCGCCCACCGATGAACAGAGTGGTAAAGATGATGGAAGGAAGCCTTGAAGCTCTTGAAGTGCCTCCGAGGCCTGTCTTGCAGCAAATTCCAACAGCGTCGCTTTTTGAATCTTTTTGGATTTCTGAGGAAAGCTCAACCGATTCTGAGGTATTGATATGCTCTACCTCTACAGATTGAAAGCTGGAACCTTCAGGTCTGTGAAAAAACTTGCAGTGAAATTAGAGGAGAGAATGTGAATATATAGTTATGTCTGTTATTAATAATACACATTCAAGAATGTGAATTAGTATACAAGAACACAATTCAAGAATTGCGATAGAATTTATTGACAGCGATTTACAAAGCTATGTATGCTTGTTAATACAAACCATTTCACACGCAGGATATTTTTTAACTTACGAATAACCTGATTTGTTTCTGCACATTTTTTTCTTCCTTGAATCTTTTTCTTTAAGTGTAAAAACAAAAAAACAGGGCACCAAGTTTATGATTGGAAATATACAAACTAATAACAAATTAAAATGGCTGAGGAGCGCGGTACGTGTTTCTCGATAATCGCCGAGAGAATTATCCCATCCGAACGTAGCTCTCGCTTTAGCCGAGATAATCCTTACCGCGGTATGTGTTTCTCGATAATTGCCGAGGGAGACGTACTCATCCGAACGTGGCTCCCGGCTAACCCATCCGAACGTGTCTCTCGACTATTGCTGAGAGAAATTAACCCATCCGAACGTGTCTCTCGACTATTGCCGAGAGAAATTAACCCATGCGAACGTGTCTCTCGACTATTGCCGAGAGAAATTAACCCATCCGAACGTGTCTCTCGACTATTGCACCGGTCATTAGATTTCCCATCCGAACGTGTCTGCACGTCTTTGTCGTCCAAGTATTTCCTAGTACATATAAGAAAATAATCGTAAATTCGGTTATGAAATTATAAATCTACCCAATTATTACAATATCGATATGGAAAAAACTCATTCATATTCTACAAAAATATACCATATCGTGGTGCGATTTGTAGAATAAGAATGAGCAACAGCGACAAATTGTATGTGGTGCAATTTGCCCACATACAACTAGCAACTATGAAACGAACAATAATGCATATCACTGATCACTATCGTTAGTAGCTATCGCTAGTGACTGCAAAATGAACAAGGCCTAAGTTCAAGAAAAACCCAAATTCTCTTTACTAACTTGAGTCAGGAACACTTACAGAAAACATTCATGCGATCTCTCAAGGAGAATTCAATGGTGAACCAAGCCTGAGTACGGTCTCCATTAACCAGGTAAGATTTTTGGCTATTTGAATAAACATATTGAATATTTGAAGCATTGTTCAGTTTTAAATCAGGGAAGCAAATTCCATCTCCATCTTTGGTTAGCTGAACATCACACCATAGAAAAGCACCTGGTACACTTACCTGCGTTGCGAAACTGTAGGCAGCGATACTCGAATCTTGAAACAATCCAGAAAACCCACCACGAGCAATCACAAGAGGAGCATCACCTGATTAAAAAGCAAAACAAAAAAGTAATCAGAAGTTATTTTAATAATAAAATGATAGACAAAAGTAATTATTGGACTTCTATATTTGGGATCTGCCCTTTAACCCCCCAGGCCCAAACCAAAGTTACTATCTTAATACTATAATTATCCCGACTTCTACTACAGGTATCCCTTATATATTAATTGATAAACATTTTTAGAGAATAGGTTTATTTTTTGAAATATTTACAATGGTGCTATTTTGCTGATGTATCACCACCACACTTATTCTTCTATTATTTTAATACAAATTTCCTTTTTTATTAGACTAATTACATTATATGCTTTTATCCATTTATTATTTTTAATATAACCAGAAAATTATGTTTTAATTTTTAGATTATTTAAAATCGAATTTTAAGTTATGTGATGATTTATGATATACATCATATTACACAATACATTTCTTAAAACTAAATAAAACAATAGTTTTAAAAAATATTATGTAATAAAACATAATTTATACACAATTTATGATATACACAATACTTTTTTGATCAGGTAGAAAATATGTTAACAATAAAAAAGACTTCGATTTGTGTGATTTTAATTAAATTTTTTTATAACAAATTAAAAGTATAATTTAGGTTACAATAAAAAATACTTTGATATGTGTGATTTTAATAGATATCCATATTTATAAATATTTTTTTGTTTATATGGTTTGTTAATAGAATCATATAAATTAACCAAAATAATATAAATATTCAAACTTCAAAACAAGTTAAAAATGTTATGTCAAAAAGTTGAATTATTAAATTATATTATTCACATATATATAAAACTGATTAAATTATTTTTACTTTAAACAATTTTAAAATCATTTTTAAGAAAATTATTTATAGATTTTTCATCGTTATGACCTAGTATCATCAAGAAAGCACAAGTTCAAGTACTAATTTCTCTCATTTTCACCTATTTTCACCAAAACTATGCGCCAAAAAGAAGAAGTGAGAAAGTGAGAGCACTCTGACCACTAAGTGTCTGCCATGGACTTTGAGCATCCATTTGAGCAGCAAACAGCTGAATCAGAACAAGACCACAGTAAAACCGTTGAAGCTCGTAAACCTCGCATTGTCGGATTCCCTCGCCAGAAATTCATTGGTAACTTTACAAGCTTCTTTCTTGTCCCGGAGATAAAAAAAGAATTGTAGATTTTTAGTTTATAGCTATGCTTAAGTTTTATGTTTTTATGCATAAGCATTGGCAAGTCAAAGTGGACAAGTACAGAGAGAGACTCAAGACCTTTTTTCTTTTTATAAATAAAATGGCTTTATTAGTTGACTCTTGAAGACTTGAAGTCGTCTCTTAAGTTATTTTAAGCCGAAAACACAAAATTGTAACGGAGATATCTTTTTTTAGTCTAGTCGCTTTATTTTATTTTTTTCTTTCCCTTGGATATGGATAAGAAGGTGGTGAAGAAAAAGAGTAAATGATTGGTCATTTCTAAACCTTTGTTTGTTGCTAAAAAGAAAGAGAGAATTTTCTCGGAAAATTTGTCAGTGGGGGTGTGAGAGGGACTTGCTGGTTAAGCTATACCATACTCTCTCCAACATCTGTTTGTCTTCATCTGTTTGTCTTCATCCATTTAACCTATCGACCAGAGAAGACTTAAAAGAGTAGAAAAGTCAACAATTTGATTAGCTTTTTCACCAGCAACGTCTTAAGTTCAAAGTTAAAACTCTATTCAATAACATTTTTACCGTTAAAGAGACGCTTGAAGCCTTCATACTCTCTCTCTCATAAATTTCATGAGTATACGGTTCACAAGGGTTAGGGTTTGAGGTTTAAAGTTTAGGGTAAAAGAGAGTAATTGTTAGGGTTTAGGGTCAAATTTTATATGAATAATAGTTTGTGGTTGCAAACTCTCTCTCTATCTCTCTCTACAACCCTAGTTCTAGTAAAACTGTAAAGTTTAAATCCTCTATATATATCAGCCTCACAATGAAAGTTAGTGCATTATAATGATAACATATAAATATGACAAGTTAAATTACCAAAAATAAATGAACTATTTTGAGTGGTTGATTTAAAATTAAATAAATTATAGAATATAAACCATTAGATTATAACACTAAAATTAATAAATTTAAATTTAAAAGAAAATAATAATCACTATGATTTCAATTTTTTTTTCCATATATTCATAATAACTTACATAAAATATGATTACGAAAATTTTACAAACAATATATATTATATTTTTATATAAAAAATGATAATATATTATCCAATAGGATAGTAAATACGCTATACCATTTTTATCTCTTATTTGTTTTTTAAATATATAAAAAGTTTATATGATACTCATATACAGTCTCATTGTAGATCGATAATTTGAGATCAGAAATAAAATAAAATGTAAACAGATGAAAAAATAAATAATAATAAGATAAAACAAATATGAATAAGAAGTAGTAGTAAAAATAAACATAAATCTCTATAGTTTTGTTTTTCCGTAATTCTCTGGTACTTTACTTTATAGAGTCATTTAAAAATCTTGAGAAGCAAATTTTATAATAAAAGCAAGTGCGCCTCAAATTTTATAATGAACACATGCGTGCATGCCAACCATAATAATTTTTTTTTTATCAAACCAGTTCCTCAATATTGGACGAAGAGATGAGCGGAGATCTACCAGAGAATTTATAAAATATGATTTCACGAATTTTATAATAAATATTGATTATAATTTTTACTAAAAAGAAAAATTATTGATAGATTATTTAATGTACTATATTTATTTTCATCATATAGTCAAATATTATATTTTAAATTTTTTTAAAAAATTATTTGAAATTTTTGTTAATATTTAATATAAATTTTAATTTGAAACTATATATCATAAAATGTTGTAAAATAAGAAATTTTGATTAAATAAAAAGCGATAGAAACAGTTTTTGTGATTGTTCTTAAACGTTAAAAACTGCATCGGGTAAAAACATAACGTTTGCGAAAAATATCAAAAAAACTAACCAACACCTTAATATTATAATTGACTTATTTTTAACTCATACTTACATGCATAAACATATGTATTTATTTATTTTTAAAATTCAACTATACATTATAAAAATATATAACATAACATATATTTTGTTATTTTTTAAAAACATAAAAGCTATACTTCGATTTTTTTCCAAATATATGTGTGGATATAAATATTAATTATGCAAAATTCAAAGTCGCATGCGAACTTGTCGTGCATGAATTTTGTTAACCTCGATTACAGTCTAATTTTAATTATTAAACAATTTATATTTTTTTATTAAATCTCTATATGTCCTAAGAGCGGTGAGGTACCTCACCGCTCTTACGATAAGTAAAGATTGTAAAACCCATTTTGCTTTAATTATCAATAGGTCAAAGAAAAATATATATTTAAAATATATATATTGACAAGATTATATTGTGTAAGGAGAAAAGAAAGCATCGTATAGATAACATGGAGAATTACTGAAAATAAGTCAAAAATTTGTTTTGTTTGCAAAAGTAAACCCTATATTGCATGTTTGGCAAAAGTAACCCATAAGGGTAGAGAAATTAGAACTACCTCCCTTATGACCAAACAAAAAATGTTAGCCACAATGACGGTTTTAACCTGCGGAAGTCTGCTTACGAAGTCTACGCTATGTAGACTTATAACGAAGACTTCGTTTCTAAACTTATTTACTTATAAAGAAGTCTACTCTGTAATTATTTTTTAAATTTTAATCATAAAAAATAATTTGATAAAAATTTTGTAGACTTCGTTTGTAGACTTCTAAAGAAGTCCACTCCGTAATTATTTCTTAAATTTTAATTATAAAAATAATAAGAAATAATTTGATAAAATGTTTGTATACATAAACAAAACATATACATTTTGCATCTATAAAAAAACAAAATTTCATACAAATAAATCAATTTAAATCAACAAAGTCAAATTAGGTCAGAAACAAATACAACACTATGAAGTCTACTAAAGAAGTCTACTAAATAACTGAATTTTAAATTTTAATTATAAAAATTACAAAAAATATTTTGATAAAAAAATTATATATCTATATAAAATAAAATTTCATGGAAATGAATCAATTTATAAGTTTCACGAGTATACAGTTCACAAGGGTTAGAGCTTGAGGTTTAAAGTTTAGGGTATAAGAGAGTGATTGTTAGGGTTTAGGGTCAAATTCTATATGAATCAAAGTTTATGGTTCGGTTGATAACTTAGGGTTCATATCTTTGTTATTTTAACTCTAAATTGTGAATAGGCTAACAAAATTAATGTATCATATAAATTTTAACCTAAAACATTTGATTTAGAGTTTAGGGTTAAGGAGACTTCATCGGAAGATTTCGTTTGGAAACTTCAAAAAGAAGTCTGAAGTTCAAATTAAACCTAGCGGAAAATCAAATTTTTAACTAAATGGGCGGGAACAGGATATAGAGACTTCTTCGGTAGACTTTAAAAGAACTCTACTTAACCAAATTTTTTAACAATTCTAGAAAACTTACACTCATATATAAGGAGAGTTTAACCTAATTGTGTTAAAAAGAAAATCTGTCTCTCTCTCTAAAACGGCGCCTCCCTCTACTCTCCCACCTCTCTCGCCGTGAATCTCCTCTCATTCTTCTCTCGCCGTCAATCTCATCTCTGTCTTCCTCTTGCTTTTTTGTTCATACTTTTCAGTCCGTGGATCTACTTTTCTTTTTGTGTCTTCATCTCGTCTTCATCTTGTTGAATTTTATAATATCCAGATCTGAGTTTCAACATTTTACTTTTCTTATGGTTGCAGATCTAAGTTTTGAAAAAAAATATTTTGTAATGCTTTATTGTTTAATTGTACATAGAAATGGAGCGATTCAGCTACAATCAACCTTCAAGTGATTCTCCAAGGTTGTGGAGTAACGGAAAACCAGTAGTGAGCTCTACTCCTCTGCGTCGATCTATAGATTTTGGAATTCCTAACAGATGCTACTGCGGTTTGCTTTCGGTGATGAAACAAATGGACAATACATACGAGTATTCGGGTATGATGTTCTTTGGATGCAAGGATTATAAGGTAAGTAGACTGTTTTGATATTTTTGTTATTATTTATATTTGAATACGAAAACTAAATGTACGTTTTCTGTTGTTATTGTATAGTACGGTCCCCACCATCTAGTTAAGTGGTGGGATGCGGCTATGATGGAGGAATTTCAAGAGCTACGATGTGCCTTGGAAAACCAAGAAGTCCGCATGCGTGTCCTCGGAAATGGTGATGGGCAGGAATCATATAATCGGATTGAGGCAGAGATAGCTCAACTAAAGGAGCTTATTCAGGAGAAGAAATGTTTCAGATGCCTCGAGCTGAGAAATGTGATGGTGCCTGCTGTAGTCCTTGTACGTTTGATCATCTACCTTTGTGCTAGCTTGAGTAGATCTTAGATTGTTGGATTATGTAAATGTTTTGTACCATATTCCTAAATCACGTTTTTTTTTGTATTCTGCAAAATTCAGACTTCATTATCAGACTTCATTATCAGACTTCGTTTGTTGACTTCTGAAAATCAAATTAAACTGGTAGAAATTGAATCATCTTAAAGTTTTGATTATTTAAATAAAAAATATTCGATATGGTTAGGATTAAGAAGACTTATTTGGAAGACTTCAAAAGAAGTCTTAAATTCAAATTAAACCAGTGGGAATTGAATCATCTTAGAGTTTTGAATATTTTAATAAAAAATATTTGATATAGGGTTTAGTGTTAAGAAGGCTTCTTCGAAAGACTTTGTAGTTCAAAAAGAAGTCTGAAATTCAAATTAACCCTAGCGTGCAATCTAATTTTTTAACTATCTGGAGACTTCTTGAGTAGACTTCATTTGTAGACTTCAAGAAGAAGTCTGAAATTCAAATTAACCCTAGCGGGCAATCTATTTTTTTAAACTTTCTGGAGACTTTTTCAGTAGACTTCTTGTGCAGACTTCAAAAGAAGTCTACTTAACCTAAATATTTTACTGTTCTAAAAATCTACCCTCTTATATAAAGAAAGTTTAACCTAATTGTGCTAAAAACAAAATATGTTTCTCTTTCTAAAACCGCGACTCCCTCTACCCTCCCTCCTCTCTCGCCGTGAATCTCCTCTCCTCCCTCTCTCGCCGTCAATCTCATCTTCGTCATCGCCCTAGATCTACTTTCTCCGTCGCCGCCGCCTCTTCCTAGTCATCACCGCTGGTAATCTCTGTTCCTCTCGCAGTGAATCTCCTCTCCTTCCTCTCTCGCTGTTAATCTCATCTCTGCCTTCCTCTTGCGTTTGTGTTCATACTTTTGAGTCTGTGGATCTACTTTTCTTTGTTCGTCGCTACTCGGGGGTAGTTTTTCTTCATCCCCTTTCTCTTTTTTTTTTCTGAAATTTTTACCCTAGATATCATTGATGTATTGCGTTTTTGAGGATTTCTAACCTAATGTTTTCAATGGTTTTTCGAGTCAACATGTGTTTTTAGAGTCTTTTAGTGTTTTATCGAGTCTTTTCAGGTTTTAGGTTGCTTTGGAAGAAAAGGAGTCATTTTGGGTACAAACGAGTATATGGAGATGCAGAATCATGCAGAGGCGTCTGAAGTTTGGCCTTTGTTGAAGCACTATCCACCGTTGGATTGAGCTGTGTTTTGGGCACCAAGTAGCACATTGAGTTAGCTTTCATTTGGAAGTGGTTTGAAGTCGATCCAACGGTGCGATCAAAAGTTATTCCAGTTTTCGTGAAGACTATCCAGCCTGACGAGAATATGAAGCATGTGCAGAAAAAGTCCAGGGAACTATCAGATCGATCGATCGATCGATCCAATATCTCAGCGATTCCAGGGGCTTATTAGATCGACCACTCCAACATCAGATCGATCCGTCCCCTCCTGAGACGAAGAAGGCAATCTGAAACTTCCTGTTTTGCCCTGGAATCACCCTAACTCAACTTATTTCGACCCTAGACCTATATATACTTATTTTTGGCCATTTTTTAGGCCACACTTTTTCTATTCTATTCATACTTATGGGTTTTGTGCTTTGTAAGCTTGGGGAGACGAGTTTCTGCATCTTTGGAGAAGATTTCTGAACCCCTTTGGATTTCTTATTTATTGATTATGAATTTTTCTTCATCTCCTTGCTTGTTCTCTGCATCCATGTCTGAGTAAATTCATAGTTAGGTTTAGGGTTTCAAGGGAATTCATGAATCATTGAATTAGATATAGATAGGGAATTATCTTGTGGTTTCTTTATCTATTGTTGATCTCATTGCTGAAACTTGATTAGCTAACTAGTTTCTGATCTTAGGTTGTTTAACGCATCAAAAGTGTTTGTTTAAAAGCCTGAAAGAACATAGGTGAGCAAAACGTCCTTAGCCAACAAAAGCTGATGTTAAGGCGTTTTGTGAACATATCAAACTCGAAATTAATGCTTGTCTAGAATTCTAATTTCAAACGACAGTTTAGAATCTTAGGTCATTAGACAAAATAGTTGATACCACGACAGTGGATTGATTATACGTATGTGTTTTGAGTTCTAGAACGGTTCATAATCCATTCTCTGAATAATTATCTGGTTCATGATCTCTGAATTCCTGCGAATTGCCCTTGACCTAACGCTTGTTTTTATTGATCTTTACATCGTTTTTATTTGCTATTTTCGTTTTACATTGCAACAACAACTCATATCTTTGTCTTAACTTAGTTTTAATCTAAAGAATCGTAGTGTGACTCTTGGAACTTGTGGATTCGATTCCTAAATACTACAACATTTGATGTGCACTTGCGGTAACTTTTATAGGGTTAAAACTTCTGTATCAAGTTTTTGTCATCGCCGTCACTGGATATCTTTGATATTTCTGATTTAGTTTTACAGATCTGACGGCTTTGCTTGTCTCTGCTGGATTTCAGTGATTTCAGGTTATGATGTAGACTGCGTATCAGACTTCAGTAAACTTATCTATTTTTTGCTCTTTGTTGAGCAGGATGGAGAAAGTCAAATTTCCAAAGAGATTATACACAATGGGAAATGAGCCCCAGCCAGCAAAAAGCATATGCTATTACAGCAACGACTCGAAGCTGTTTCCAGCCTTGGAAGCAATACTGAGAGCTTCTGGATTCAAAGTTAGGTGTTTTTCTAAAGTTCTACAAACTGAATTTTGTTGGGCATCGAGGGTGGTTCACTATATATTAGATTTTCAGCTTTTTTGCTAGAGAAAGTACGAGATATGGAGTTTGATAGGTGTAAACCCATTGAGGTTTTTCACTGAAAGAGTTTGAACAACTCACTGGTCTCAACTGTGAGTATGTAAAGGATATGGGGGATCCAGATGTTGAAGTTCCCCATGAGACTGCAGAATTTTGGGAGAAGCTTGGCGTGAAGGTAGAGCTTGGTCCGAGTGTTGAACAACTTACAGAAGTGTGTACTTATGCTGGAGAGTGGACCAGGGATGATAGGATTAGGTTAGGATTTTTATCCATCTACGCTGGATTCATTGAGGCACGGAGAAGGGATTCACCCACACCGATTAACATGGCAAGGCTAATCATAGATTTAGATGTCTTTGAAAATTATCCGTGGGGAAGAGTGCCTTTCAAGAACCTCATAGAGTGTAAGGAAATCGAATTTGACCAAGACATATTCGCTTACAGGGTTTGCTGAAGTGCTCCAAGTTTGGGCGTATTATGCTATGCCGGAATTCAGAGGTGTATACGGAAATCCCTTTCCCAATAAACCAACTCTCCCGGTACTGGCTTACATCGGTTGCCGAGGACGAAAATACATCAAGGAGGCTATGCTGAAACATGTGTGCAGACTTCTTTTGACTTCTTTGACAATATTCAAACTTCGTGTGTAGACTTCTTGTGTAGACCTCTTATGTAGACTTCTTGTGTAGACTTTTTGTGTAGACTTCTTTCGCTTACAAATGCCCCAATTGTTTTGCAGGTCAGTTTCAACCACTTCAATTTTCTGGAAATGGAGGATATGTTCCCAACTTGGGATGGTGATTTCGAGGATCCTCTGATCCAAAACATAGTCAAAGCCATGTTTGGGTACTTTGGTGGAGTCACTTGAAACTATAAGTCAAGTGATTGGCGGGTGGAACGTGTTACGGTGTCTCCCATAGTGAAGTCAAAGGCCACGTCCAACAAAAAAAAGAACCGTTGCATCGGTCGATGAAAGCCGGAAGAGGTCTTGTTCAGAGAGTCCTTCCGTGGATGAGGAGGTTTTCAAGAGTCTGGTCGACACGATGAAGCAACATTTCGAGAAATGCTGCTCATCATTGTCTGACGAAATGAAGGCTGGATTTGAGTCGTGCAATAAGAAGTTCAAACTCCTGACTGACAAGGTTGTGGCTGTGGAGCATACCATTGTCAACATTAAGGATGCAAGGATTGAGGAGTAGGTCAGGTTAAACAATGGCGCCGTTGAAGATGATGCACCTTCTGGTCGGGTTAGTTCCGATCCCTCTCCCAAACCTAATAAAAAGACCTCTAAGACATATAAGACTGCTAAGACTTCTAAGCCTTCTTTGACTTTAGTCATTACTAGAACAAGAACGAGGACTAAGAAGTAGACTGCTAAGCTGATTTCATGTTATTGTAGTCTCAGAACCTGATATATTTCATGAAATTGAATGTCGTGGACCTAATAATCGCGACTGGCGAATTTGGACATCTACGAAGGTTCATGATGTTTGTTGTTGATAATTTGAACTTACTAATTATGGTATGTTGTTAGAAACTAATATGGTGGGTAAAGTTTTTTTTATAACCCACCAATTAACTTTGTTATTCTTTTATACATGTTGATGTGGTAGGAAAGTTTTAGTTGTAACCCGTGAGTTAACATTACATGTTCGGTAAGATATGTATTTGGATTAGACTTCTTGAGCAGACTTCATTTTCAGACTTCTTGAACAGACTTCTGTTTCAGACTTCTTGAATAGACTTCTTAAATAGATAAAACACAACAACAACACATGTTCTTTACCCATATTACAAGGCTTAATATCAGTATTTGGAGTAGACTTCTTGAACAGACTTCTATTTCAGACTTCTTGAATAGACTTCTTAAATAGATAAAACACAAGAACAACACAAGTTCTTTACCCATATTACAAGGCTTAACATCAATATTCGGAGTAGACTTCTTGAATTGACTTTTGTTTCAGACTTCTTGAATAAACTTCTTAAATAGATAAAACACAACAACAACACAAGTTCTTTACCCATATTACAAGGCTTAACATCAGTATTAGGAGTAGACTTATTGAACATAATTCTGTTTCAGACTTCTTGAATAGACTTCTTAAATAGATAAAACACAACAATAACACATGTTCTCTACCCATATTACAAGGCTTAACATCAGTATTCAGAGTAGACTTATTGAACAGAATTATGTTTCAGACTTCTTGAATAGACTTCTTAAATAGATAAAACACAACAACAACGCAGGTTCTCTACTCATATTACAAGGCTTAACATCAGTATTCGGAGTAGACTTCTTGAACAGACTTCTGTTTCAGACTTTTTAATAGACGCTTAAGTAGACCATATACGAGGTAAGCCCAATGTTGAGATTAACTTAAAATGGGGTCGAGTATGTCCATTTCGCTTGCACTTTGAAATACTGTATTTCTTGTGCATCTTTCTTGGTCCAGTGCCTCTCTCCCTTCACATTTCTAGCAAAGTTTGCCACCTAAACTTTTCTTTCTCCCCGGAGCAATCTTCACGACCAGAAGACTACATGGTTCCTTCTTGATGTCGTTTTCATCAGAAACTGGGGTGTAATGGGATGCGACACAAGAATGTCGACATTAACATATCAGCCTCTGTTGCCGCTGCAATGACATGTGAGAAAGCAATTTTTTCAACATCGAAAACACCACACATACACTTTCTTTGTTCCAAAAAAACAATACAATTCCGTGGTCCACCCTTAACGAAGAAATGCCAACCATCTATGCTTTCTACCTTCATCATTCCCTCATAATGTTCTCGAATTGCCAATAGATATTCTACTCCCCGGATATGCCTAGTTGTGAGACCTAGAGCATCTTCATGCCTTTTATTATACCATCTCTCGAGCTTCTCTCTAATAAACTCCAACAGAAATGTGATGGGAAACCCTTTCGCTTGTTTAACCGCCGAGTTGATCGATTCTGCGATGTTGCTCGTCTTTATGTTGTATCTATTTCCCATAGAATGAACTCGTGACCATAACCTCGGGTCCGCTTCCTCTAAGTATGTTGCTAGAGCGGGGTTTACATTTCGGAGTGCGTCCATGTATCGATTATACTCGTAAGGCGTATGCGCGTAGGCAGCACCTTTGACCCAGTACATGAGTTGCTTCCCGTGAAACTGCGTCACCATGTTTTGTTGTAGATGATAGTAACATATACCTCGTGTTGCCCAAGGTATCACATTCCTACATGTGTTAGCGATGGAGTCATGCCGGTCAGAAAATATGACCATCGGTAATTCGTCTGAAAAATATCTAATCAATTTGGTGAAAAACCAATTCCATGAAGCATGACACTCAGAATCTACAACTGCAAAAGCCAACGAAAATATCTGAAAGTTACCATCCTGTTTGGCTGCCACTAGCAACACACCTCCGTACTTCCCATTTAGATATTCCCATCCACCACATTCACTCGCCTCAAGTACTGAAAACCAGCAATGGAAGCTCCAAAAAAAATAAATAGATATTTAAATGATTCATCTCATCGCATACAAGGTCTGTGACACTTCCCGAATTGGCTCTCTCAATTTGGCGCAAATAAGAAGGCAGACTCTCATATCCATCTTCTGTTGTCCCCCTCACCAATTGTTGGACATACACCAAAGCTCTATAAGAAGTGGTGTAATCGAGGTTTAGACCGAACATCACCTTCATAAAATCTTTGATATGCTTTGGCACAATTCCATCAATTATGCCAACACGTCTGATTCCACCATACGTATAATACATTATCATGTAAAACTGATACACAAACAAGTACACTTACTAACACAAGCTCAAGACGAACAAAATCTTTTAAAAATCGTTATTAATTTTATAAAAGTGTGTTTTTAAAAAAACTTGTAAAAGTAAACTTTCAAACGAAGTCTACTATAGTAGTTTACCAGAGAAGTCTACTATAGTAGCTAACATAAGAAATCTCCTTTTTAGGTTACTTTTGCAATTGAAAAAAGTTAGTAGACTTCTTCGAGAAATCTACCTTATGTGGAGATGTTTACTATGAAAAGTAGACTTCTTGGAGGTTAGTTTTGCAATTGAAAAATTGTGTTGTACTTTCTGTACTTTTCGGAGTAGACTTCTCGAAGCGTAGTGGACTTCTTGGAGGTTAGTTTTGCAATTGACCAAGTTTGACTTTTCAAGTAGACTTCTCCACTCCAAACGAAGTCTACAATGAGTTAGTTTTGGGGTTGACCAAACATTGAATTAATTAATTAGTAGACTTCGTTTTATAAGTCTGCGAGGAGAGTAGACTTCTCTACGAAGTATCCTAATTAAATAATATTTTTGTCACCCCAAAATTAGCCTCTGAAGTCTACTCAAGAAGTCTGCAAAAAGTCAAACATTGGTCAATTGCAAAACTAACCTCTCTTTTCTACAGACTTCTTGCGTAGACTTCGTTAAAAATGTTTTCGTTTTGGTCAATTGCAAAACTAACCTTTTCTCAAGAAGTCTTCCTTAGAAGTCTACGCCAGTTTTTTTTTTTGTTCTCAAAGAAAGGTGCAAACTTCAGCAAGAAGTCTACTATCAGAAATCGAAACACGCGGTCAATTGCAAAACTAACATGTGCGTATACCACCAAACTTCTTGGAGAAGTCTTCTGTCGCGGCACATATTTGAAAATTCACGAAAATCAACTGAAAAATTACCTAGTAGTGGTCTTCGACCGCCTAGAATTTCGATTCTAGCCACCACCAAAGAAGCACAATCACTATGCATAACCAAATCATCGTATATGACAATATCTTAGAACTTCAAGTTTGGAAAAGGTAAATTAGAGAGTTTTTAGATGAAAATGGAGAGAAAAGTGAAGAATTGAAGGTTACGAGAGGAGATAATGAGCTTAAAGAGCTCAAAAATCGGTTGTAGAAGCTTTAAAAGTTTCAAATTGCTTGAAAATGGTGGTTGGGTGAATTGATGATGATGTTATTTTCATGAATAAGTGAGGATGATGAGGATTGTTTTATCTTTTGGATTTTTGATAAGGTCAAAGTTTTATTCAAATAAATCAACACTGCAAGTGCACAACAATGCAGTTGAAGTATAAGGGGTTATCGAATCCCAAAGGAAGTAGATGCTACACTATGGTTTCTAGGTTCAAATTATGCTAGATCAAATCAATTAAAGTAAATAAAACTACTAAGTAAATCAGAAACGAAATCAAAAGTGGATTAAAGTTCAGGAGAC
>JAHZTW010000003.1:51525297-51658166 GCA_020283515.1 Alliaria petiolata | reverse complement strand
ATTACAAAGTCATTCGCAGAAGTCGTTGGGAGAGGCGGATTTGGAATTGTTTATAGAGGAACCCTTTGTGATGGCCGTATGGTTGCGGTGAAGGTCTTGAATGAGTCAAAGGGCAATAATGGTGAAGACTTCATCAACGAGGTTTCTAGCATTAGCCAAACATCTCATGTCAACATTGTTTCTCTGCTTGGATTCTGCTCCGAAGGCTCCAAAAGAGCAATTATATACGAGTTCTTGCGGAGTGGATCGCTCGATAAGTTCATCTCAGACAAGACCTCAATAAATTTGGACTTGTCGGCTCTATATGGGATTGCTCTAGGAGTTGCTCGTGGTCTCGAGTATCTGCACTATGGCTGCAAAACAAGGATCGTGCATTTTGACATTAAACCTCAGAACGTGCTGTTGGATGATGACCTTTGCCCAAAAGTGTCTGATTTCGGACTTGCTAAACTCTGTGAGAAGAAAGAAAGCATCTTGTCATTGCTAGACACCAGAGGGACAATAGGGTACATTGCACCAAAGATGATTTCCCGAGTTTATGGGAGTGTCTCAATCCGATGTGTACAGCTACGGAATGTTGGTCCTCGACATGATAGGTGCAAGCAAGAAAGAAAGAGTTGATCAAAATTCTGCATCGAACGCAAGCTCAATTTATTTTCCAGAATGGGTCTATAAGGATCTTGAGAAGGAAGACAGTGGAAGGTTTATGGAGAATGGAATCAGAAGCGAAGAGGAGGGGATAACAAAGAAGGTGACATTGGTGGGTTTGTGGTGTATTCAGTGTTTCCCATCAAACCGCCCACCGATGAACAGAGTGGTAAAGATGATGGAAGGAAGCCTTGAAGCTCTTGAAGTGCCTCCGAGGCCTGTCTTGCAGCAAATTCCAACAGCGTCGCTTTTTGAATCTTTTTGGATTTCTGAGGAAAGCTCAACCGATTCTGAGGTATTGATATGCTCTACCTCTACAGATTGAAAGCTGGAACCTTCAGGTCTGTGAAAAAACTTGCAGTGAAATTAGAGGAGAGAATGTGAATATATAGTTATGTCTGTTATTAATAATACACATTCAAGAATGTGAATTAGTATACAAGAACACAATTCAAGAATTGCGATAGAATTTATTGACAGCGATTTACAAAGCTATGTATGCTTGTTAATACAAACCATTTCACACGCAGGATATTTTTTAACTTACGAATAACCTGATTTGTTTCTGCACATTTTTTTCTTCCTTGAATCTTTTTCTTTAAGTGTAAAAACAAAAAAACAGGGCACCAAGTTTATGATTGGAAATATACAAACTAATAACAAATTAAAATGGCTGAGGAGCGCGGTACGTGTTTCTCGATAATCGCCGAGAGAATTATCCCATCCGAACGTAGCTCTCGCTTTAGCCGAGATAATCCTTACCGCGGTATGTGTTTCTCGATAATTGCCGAGGGAGACGTACTCATCCGAACGTGGCTCCCGGCTAACCCATCCGAACGTGTCTCTCGACTATTGCTGAGAGAAATTAACCCATCCGAACGTGTCTCTCGACTATTGCCGAGAGAAATTAACCCATGCGAACGTGTCTCTCGACTATTGCCGAGAGAAATTAACCCATCCGAACGTGTCTCTCGACTATTGCACCGGTCATTAGATTTCCCATCCGAACGTGTCTGCACGTCTTTGTCGTCCAAGTATTTCCTAGTACATATAAGAAAATAATCGTAAATTCGGTTATGAAATTATAAATCTACCCAATTATTACAATATCGATATGGAAAAAACTCATTCATATTCTACAAAAATATACCATATCGTGGTGCGATTTGTAGAATAAGAATGAGCAACAGCGACAAATTGTATGTGGTGCAATTTGCCCACATACAACTAGCAACTATGAAACGAACAATAATGCATATCACTGATCACTATCGTTAGTAGCTATCGCTAGTGACTGCAAAATGAACAAGGCCTAAGTTCAAGAAAAACCCAAATTCTCTTTACTAACTTGAGTCAGGAACACTTACAGAAAACATTCATGCGATCTCTCAAGGAGAATTCAATGGTGAACCAAGCCTGAGTACGGTCTCCATTAACCAGGTAAGATTTTTGGCTATTTGAATAAACATATTGAATATTTGAAGCATTGTTCAGTTTTAAATCAGGGAAGCAAATTCCATCTCCATCTTTGGTTAGCTGAACATCACACCATAGAAAAGCACCTGGTACACTTACCTGCGTTGCGAAACTGTAGGCAGCGATACTCGAATCTTGAAACAATCCAGAAAACCCACCACGAGCAATCACAAGAGGAGCATCACCTGATTAAAAAGCAAAACAAAAAAGTAATCAGAAGTTATTTTAATAATAAAATGATAGACAAAAGTAATTATTGGACTTCTATATTTGGGATCTGCCCTTTAACCCCCCAGGCCCAAACCAAAGTTACTATCTTAATACTATAATTATCCCGACTTCTACTACAGGTATCCCTTATATATTAATTGATAAACATTTTTAGAGAATAGGTTTATTTTTTGAAATATTTACAATGGTGCTATTTTGCTGATGTATCACCACCACACTTATTCTTCTATTATTTTAATACAAATTTCCTTTTTTATTAGACTAATTACATTATATGCTTTTATCCATTTATTATTTTTAATATAACCAGAAAATTATGTTTTAATTTTTAGATTATTTAAAATCGAATTTTAAGTTATGTGATGATTTATGATATACATCATATTACACAATACATTTCTTAAAACTAAATAAAACAATAGTTTTAAAAAATATTATGTAATAAAACATAATTTATACACAATTTATGATATACACAATACTTTTTTGATCAGGTAGAAAATATGTTAACAATAAAAAAGACTTCGATTTGTGTGATTTTAATTAAATTTTTTTATAACAAATTAAAAGTATAATTTAGGTTACAATAAAAAATACTTTGATATGTGTGATTTTAATAGATATCCATATTTATAAATATTTTTTTGTTTATATGGTTTGTTAATAGAATCATATAAATTAACCAAAATAATATAAATATTCAAACTTCAAAACAAGTTAAAAATGTTATGTCAAAAAGTTGAATTATTAAATTATATTATTCACATATATATAAAACTGATTAAATTATTTTTACTTTAAACAATTTTAAAATCATTTTTAAGAAAATTATTTATAGATTTTTCATCGTTATGACCTAGTATCATCAAGAAAGCACAAGTTCAAGTACTAATTTCTCTCATTTTCACCTATTTTCACCAAAACTATGCGCCAAAAAGAAGAAGTGAGAAAGTGAGAGCACTCTGACCACTAAGTGTCTGCCATGGACTTTGAGCATCCATTTGAGCAGCAAACAGCTGAATCAGAACAAGACCACAGTAAAACCGTTGAAGCTCGTAAACCTCGCATTGTCGGATTCCCTCGCCAGAAATTCATTGGTAACTTTACAAGCTTCTTTCTTGTCCCGGAGATAAAAAAAGAATTGTAGATTTTTAGTTTATAGCTATGCTTAAGTTTTATGTTTTTATGCATAAGCATTGGCAAGTCAAAGTGGACAAGTACAGAGAGAGACTCAAGACCTTTTTTCTTTTTATAAATAAAATGGCTTTATTAGTTGACTCTTGAAGACTTGAAGTCGTCTCTTAAGTTATTTTAAGCCGAAAACACAAAATTGTAACGGAGATATCTTTTTTTAGTCTAGTCGCTTTATTTTATTTTTTTCTTTCCCTTGGATATGGATAAGAAGGTGGTGAAGAAAAAGAGTAAATGATTGGTCATTTCTAAACCTTTGTTTGTTGCTAAAAAGAAAGAGAGAATTTTCTCGGAAAATTTGTCAGTGGGGGTGTGAGAGGGACTTGCTGGTTAAGCTATACCATACTCTCTCCAACATCTGTTTGTCTTCATCTGTTTGTCTTCATCCATTTAACCTATCGACCAGAGAAGACTTAAAAGAGTAGAAAAGTCAACAATTTGATTAGCTTTTTCACCAGCAACGTCTTAAGTTCAAAGTTAAAACTCTATTCAATAACATTTTTACCGTTAAAGAGACGCTTGAAGCCTTCATACTCTCTCTCTCATAAATTTCATGAGTATACGGTTCACAAGGGTTAGGGTTTGAGGTTTAAAGTTTAGGGTAAAAGAGAGTAATTGTTAGGGTTTAGGGTCAAATTTTATATGAATAATAGTTTGTGGTTGCAAACTCTCTCTCTATCTCTCTCTACAACCCTAGTTCTAGTAAAACTGTAAAGTTTAAATCCTCTATATATATCAGCCTCACAATGAAAGTTAGTGCATTATAATGATAACATATAAATATGACAAGTTAAATTACCAAAAATAAATGAACTATTTTGAGTGGTTGATTTAAAATTAAATAAATTATAGAATATAAACCATTAGATTATAACACTAAAATTAATAAATTTAAATTTAAAAGAAAATAATAATCACTATGATTTCAATTTTTTTTTCCATATATTCATAATAACTTACATAAAATATGATTACGAAAATTTTACAAACAATATATATTATATTTTTATATAAAAAATGATAATATATTATCCAATAGGATAGTAAATACGCTATACCATTTTTATCTCTTATTTGTTTTTTAAATATATAAAAAGTTTATATGATACTCATATACAGTCTCATTGTAGATCGATAATTTGAGATCAGAAATAAAATAAAATGTAAACAGATGAAAAAATAAATAATAATAAGATAAAACAAATATGAATAAGAAGTAGTAGTAAAAATAAACATAAATCTCTATAGTTTTGTTTTTCCGTAATTCTCTGGTACTTTACTTTATAGAGTCATTTAAAAATCTTGAGAAGCAAATTTTATAATAAAAGCAAGTGCGCCTCAAATTTTATAATGAACACATGCGTGCATGCCAACCATAATAATTTTTTTTTTATCAAACCAGTTCCTCAATATTGGACGAAGAGATGAGCGGAGATCTACCAGAGAATTTATAAAATATGATTTCACGAATTTTATAATAAATATTGATTATAATTTTTACTAAAAAGAAAAATTATTGATAGATTATTTAATGTACTATATTTATTTTCATCATATAGTCAAATATTATATTTTAAATTTTTTTAAAAAATTATTTGAAATTTTTGTTAATATTTAATATAAATTTTAATTTGAAACTATATATCATAAAATGTTGTAAAATAAGAAATTTTGATTAAATAAAAAGCGATAGAAACAGTTTTTGTGATTGTTCTTAAACGTTAAAAACTGCATCGGGTAAAAACATAACGTTTGCGAAAAATATCAAAAAAACTAACCAACACCTTAATATTATAATTGACTTATTTTTAACTCATACTTACATGCATAAACATATGTATTTATTTATTTTTAAAATTCAACTATACATTATAAAAATATATAACATAACATATATTTTGTTATTTTTTAAAAACATAAAAGCTATACTTCGATTTTTTTCCAAATATATGTGTGGATATAAATATTAATTATGCAAAATTCAAAGTCGCATGCGAACTTGTCGTGCATGAATTTTGTTAACCTCGATTACAGTCTAATTTTAATTATTAAACAATTTATATTTTTTTATTAAATCTCTATATGTCCTAAGAGCGGTGAGGCACCGCTCTTACGATAAGTAAAGATTGTAAAACCCATTTTGCTTTAATTATCAATAGGTCAAAGAAAAATATATATTTAAAATATATATATTGACAAGATTATATTGTGTAAGGAGAAAAGAAAGCATCGTATAGATAACATGGAGAATTACTGAAAATAAGTCAAAAATTTGTTTTGTTTGCAAAAGTAAACCCTATATTGCATGTTTGGCAAAAGTAACCCATAAGGGTAGTGAAATTAGAACTACCTCCCTTATGACCAAACAAAAAATGTTAGCCACAATGACGGTTTTAACCTGCGGAAGTCTGCTTACGAAGTCTACGCTATGTAGACTTATAACGAAGACTTCGTTTCTAAACTTATTTACTTATAAAGAAGTCTACTCTGTAATTATTTTTTAAATTTTAATCATAAAAAATAATTTGATAAAAATTTTGTAGACTTCGTTTGTAGACTTCTAAAGAAGTCCACTCCGTAATTATTTCTTAAATTTTAATTATAAAAATAATAAGAAATAATTTGATAAAATGTTTGTATACATAAACAAAACATATACATTTTGCATCTATAAAAAAACAAAATTTCATACAAATAAATCAATTTAAATCAACAAAGTCAAATTAGGTCAGAAACAAATACAACACTATGAAGTCTACTAAAGAAGTCTACTAAATAACTGAATTTTAAATTTTAATTATAAAAATTACAAAAAATATTTTGATAAAAAAATTATATATCTATATAAAATAAAATTTCATGGAAATGAATCAATTTATAAGTTTCACGAGTATACAGTTCACAAGGGTTAGAGCTTGAGGTTTAAAGTTTAGGGTATAAGAGAGTGATTGTTAGGGTTTAGGGTCAAATTCTATATGAATCAAAGTTTATGGTTCGGTTGATAACTTAGGGTTCATATCTTTGTTATTTTAACTCTAAATTGTGAATAGGCTAACAAAATTAATGTATCATATAAATTTTAACCTAAAACATTTGATTTAGAGTTTAGGGTTAAGGAGACTTCATCGGAAGATTTCGTTTGGAAACTTCAAAAAGAAGTCTGAAGTTCAAATTAAACCTAGCGGAAAATCAAATTTTTAACTAAATGGGCGGGAACAGGATATAGAGACTTCTTCGGTAGACTTTAAAAGAACTCTACTTAACCAAATTTTTTAACAATTCTAGAAAACTTACACTCATATATAAGGAGAGTTTAACCTAATTGTGTTAAAAAGAAAATCTGTCTCTCTCTCTAAAACGGCGCCTCCCTCTACTCTCCCACCTCTCTCGCCGTGAATCTCCTCTCATTCTTCTCTCGCCGTCAATCTCATCTCTGTCTTCCTCTTGCTTTTTTGTTCATACTTTTCAGTCCGTGGATCTACTTTTCTTTTTGTGTCTTCATCTCGTCTTCATCTTGTTGAATTTTATAATATCCAGATCTGAGTTTCAACATTTTACTTTTCTTATGGTTGCAGATCTAAGTTTTGAAAAAAAATATTTTGTAATGCTTTATTGTTTAATTGTACATAGAAATGGAGCGATTCAGCTACAATCAACCTTCAAGTGATTCTCCAAGGTTGTGGAGTAACGGAAAACCAGTAGTGAGCTCTACTCCTCTGCGTCGATCTATAGATTTTGGAATTCCTAACAGATGCTACTGCGGTTTGCTTTCGGTGATGAAACAAATGGACAATACATACGAGTATTCGGGTATGATGTTCTTTGGATGCAAGGATTATAAGGTAAGTAGACTGTTTTGATATTTTTGTTATTATTTATATTTGAATACGAAAACTAAATGTACGTTTTCTGTTGTTATTGTATAGTACGGTCCCCACCATCTAGTTAAGTGGTGGGATGCGGCTATGATGGAGGAATTTCAAGAGCTACGATGTGCCTTGGAAAACCAAGAAGTCCGCATGCGTGTCCTCGGAAATGGTGATGGGCAGGAATCATATAATCGGATTGAGGCAGAGATAGCTCAACTAAAGGAGCTTATTCAGGAGAAGAAATGTTTCAGATGCCTCGAGCTGAGAAATGTGATGGTGCCTGCTGTAGTCCTTGTACGTTTGATCATCTACCTTTGTGCTAGCTTGAGTAGATCTTAGATTGTTGGATTATGTAAATGTTTTGTACCATATTCCTAAATCACGTTTTTTTTTGTATTCTGCAAAATTCAGACTTCATTATCAGACTTCATTATCAGACTTCGTTTGTTGACTTCTGAAAATCAAATTAAACTGGTAGAAATTGAATCATCTTAAAGTTTTGATTATTTAAATAAAAAATATTCGATATGGTTAGGATTAAGAAGACTTATTTGGAAGACTTCAAAAGAAGTCTTAAATTCAAATTAAACCAGTGGGAATTGAATCATCTTAGAGTTTTGAATATTTTAATAAAAAATATTTGATATAGGGTTTAGTGTTAAGAAGGCTTCTTCGAAAGACTTTGTAGTTCAAAAAGAAGTCTGAAATTCAAATTAACCCTAGCGTGCAATCTAATTTTTTAACTATCTGGAGACTTCTTGAGTAGACTTCATTTGTAGACTTCAAGAAGAAGTCTGAAATTCAAATTAACCCTAGCGGGCAATCTATTTTTTTAAACTTTCTGGAGACTTTTTCAGTAGACTTCTTGTGCAGACTTCAAAAGAAGTCTACTTAACCTAAATATTTTACTGTTCTAAAAATCTACCCTCTTATATAAAGAAAGTTTAACCTAATTGTGCTAAAAACAAAATATGTTTCTCTTTCTAAAACCGCGACTCCCTCTACCCTCCCTCCTCTCTCGCCGTGAATCTCCTCTCCTCCCTCTCTCGCCGTCAATCTCATCTTCGTCATCGCCCTAGTCATCACCGCTGGTAATCTCTGTTCCTCTCGCAGTGAATCTCCTCTCCTTCCTCTCTCGCTGTTAATCTCATCTCTGCCTTCCTCTTGCGTTTGTGTTCATACTTTTGAGTCTGTGGATCTACTTTTCTTTGTTCGTCGCTACTCGGGGGTAGTTTTTCTTCATCCCCTTTCTCTTTTTTTTTCTGAAATTTTTACCCTAGATATCATTGATGTATTGCGTTTTTGAGGATTTCTAACCTAATGTTTTCAATAGTTTTTCGAGTCAACATGTGTTTTTAGAGTCTTTTAGTGTTTTATCGAGTCTTTTCAGGTTTTAGGTTGCTTTGGAAGAAAAGGAGTCATTTTGGGTACAAACGAGTATATGGAGATGCAGAATCATGCAGAGGCGTCTGAAGTTTGGCCTTTGTTGAAGCACTATTCACCGTTGGATTGAGCTGTGTTTTGGGCACCAAGTAGCACATTGAGTTAGCTTTCATTTGGAAGTGGTTTGAAGTCGATCCAACGGTGCGATCAAAAGTTATTCCAGTTTTCGTGAAGACTATCCAGCCTGACGAGAATATGAAGCATGTGCAGAAAAAGTCCAGGGAACTATCAGATCGATCGATCGATCGATCCAATATCTCAGCGATTCCAGGGGCTTATTAGATCGACCACTCCAACATCAGATCGATCCGTCCCCTCCTGAGACGAAGAAGGCAATCTGAAACTTCCTGTTTTGCCCTGGAATCACCCTAACTCAACTTATTTCGACCCTAGACCTATATATACTTATTTTTGGCCATTTTTTAGGCCACACTTTTTCTATTCTATTCATACTTATGGGTTTTGTGCTTTGTAAGCTTGGGGAGACGAGTTTCTGCATCTTTGGAGAAGATTTCTGAACCCCTTTGGATTTCTTATTTATTGATTATGAATTTTTCTTCATCTCCTTGCTTGTTCTCTGCATCCATGTCTGAGTAAATTCATAGTTAGGTTTAGGGTTTCAAGGGAATTCATGAATCATTGAATTAGATATAGATAGGGAATTATCTTGTGGTTTCTTTATCTATTGTTGATCTCATTGCTGAAACTTGATTAGCTAACTAGTTTCTGATCTTAGGTTGTTTAACGCATCAAAAGTGTTTGTTTAAAAGCCTGAAAGAACATAGGTGAGCAAAACGTCCTTAGCCAACAAAAGCTGATGTTAAGGCGTTTTGTGAACATATCAAACTCGAAATTAATGCTTGTCTAGAATTCTAATTTCAAACGACAGTTTAGAATCTTAGGTCATTAGACAAAATAGTTGATACCACGACAGTGGATTGATTATACGTATGTGTTTTGAGTTCTAGAACGGTTCATAATCCATTCTCTGAATAATTATCTGGTTCATGATCTCTGAATTCCTGCGAATTGCCCTTGACCTAACGCTTGTTTTTATTGATCTTTACATCGTTTTTATTTGCTATTTTCGTTTTACATTGCAACAACAACTCATATCTTTGTCTTAACTTAGTTTTAATCTAAAGAATCGTAGTGTGACTCTTGGAACTTGTGGATTCGATACCTAAATACTACAACATTTGATGTGCACTTGCGGTAACTTTTATAGGGTTAAAACTTCTGTATCAAGTTTTTGTCATCGCCGTCACTGGATATCTTTGATATTTCTGATTTAGTTTTACAGATCTGACGGCTTTGCTTGTCTCTGCTGGATTTCAGTGATTTCAGGTTATGATGTAGACTGCGTATCAGACTTCAGTAAACTTATCTATTTTTTGCTCTTTGTTGAGCAGGATGGAGAAAGTCAAATTTCCAAAGAGATTATACACAATGGGAAATGAGCCCCAGCCAGCAAAAAGCATATGCTATTACAGCAACGACTCGAAGCTGTTTCCAGCCTTGGAAGCAATACTGAGAGCTTCTGGATTCAAAGTTAGGTGTTTTTCTAAAGTTCTACAAACTGAATTTTGTTGGGCATCGAGGGTGGTTCACTATATATTAGATTTTCAGCTTTTTTGCTAGAGAAAGTACGAGATATGGAGTTTGATAGGTGTAAACCCATTGAGGTTTTTCACTGAAAGAGTTTGAACAACTCACTGGTCTCAACTGTGAGTATGTAAAGGATATGGGGGATCCAGATGTTGAAGTTCCCCATGAGACTGCAGAATTTTGGGAGAAGCTTGGCGTGAAGGTAGAGCTTGGTCCGAGTGTTGAACAACTTACAGAAGTGTGTACTTATGCTGGAGAGTGGACCAGGGATGATAGGATTAGGTTAGGATTTTTATCCATCTACGCTGGATTCATTGAGGCACGGAGAAGGGATTCACCCACACCGATTAACATGGCAAGGCTAATCATAGATTTAGATGTCTTTGAAAATTATCCGTGGGGAAGAGTGCCTTTCAAGAACCTCATAGAGTGTAAGGAAATCGAATTTGACCAAGACATATTCGCTTACAGGGTTTGCTGAAGTGCTCCAAGTTTGGGCGTATTATGCTATGCCGGAATTCAGAGGTGTATACGGAAATCCCTTTCCCAATAAACCAACTCTCCCGGTACTGGCTTACATCGGTTGCCGAGGACGAAAATACATCAAGGAGGCTATGCTGAAACATGTGTGCAGACTTCTTTTGACTTCTTTGACAATATTCAAACTTCGTGTGTAGACTTCTTGTGTAGACCTCTTATGTAGACTTCTTGTGTAGACTTTTTGTGTAGACTTCTTTCGCTTACAAATGCCCCAATTGTTTTGCAGGTCAGTTTCAACCACTTCAATTTTCTGGAAATGGAGGATATGTTCCCAACTTGGGATGGTGATTTCGAGGATCCTATGATCCAAAACATAGTCAAAGCCATGTTTGGGTACTTTGGTGGAGTCACTTGAAACTATAAGTCAAGTGATTGGCGGGTGGAACGTGTTACGGTGTCTCCCATAGTGAAGTCAAAGGCCACGTCCAAAAAAAAAAAGAACCGTTGCATAGGTCGATGAAAGCCGGAAGAGGTCTTGTTCAGAGAGTCCTTCCGTGGATGAGGAGGTTTTCAAGAGTCTGGTCGACACGATGAAGCAACATTTCGAGAAATGCTGCTCATCATTGTCTGACGAAATGAAGGCTGGATTTGAGTCGTGCAATAAGAAGTTCAAACTCCTGACTGACAAGGTTGTGGCTGTGGAGCATACCATTGTCAACATTAAGGATGCAAGGATTGAGGAGTAGGTCAGGTTAAACAATGGCGCCGTTGAAGATGATGCACCTTCTGGTCGGGTTAGTTCCGATCCCTCTCCCAAACCTAATAAAAAGACCTCTAAGACATATAAGACTGCTAAGACTTCTAAGCCTTCTTTGACTATAGTCATTACTAGAACAAGAACGAGGACTAAGAAGTAGACTGCTAAGCTGATTTCATGTTATTGTAGTCTCAGAACCTGATATATTTCATGAAATTGAATGTCGTGGACCTAATAATCGCGACTGGCGAATTTGGACATCTACGAAGGTTCATGATGTTTGTTGTTGATAATTTGAACTTACTAATTATGGTATGTTGTTAGAAACTAATATGGTGGGTAAAGTTTTTTTTATAACCCACCAATTAACTTTGTTATTCTTTTATACATGTTGATGTGGTAGGAAAGTTTTAGTTGTAACCCGTGAGTTAACATTACATGTTCGGTAAGATATGTATTTGGATTAGACTTCTTGAGCAGACTTCATTTTCAGACTTCTTGAACAGACTTCTGTTTCAGACTTCTTGAATAGACTTCTTAAATAGATAAAACACAACAACAACACATGTTCTTTACCCATATTACAAGGCTTAATATCAGTATTTGGAGTAGACTTCTTGAACAGACTTCTATTTCAGACTTCTTGAATAGACTTCTTAAATAGATAAAACACAAGAACAACACAAGTTCTTTACCCATATTACAAGGCTTAACATCAATATTCGGAGTAGACTTCTTGAATTGACTTTTGTTTCAGACTTCTTGAATAAACTTCTTAAATAGATAAAACACAACAACAACACAAGTTCTTTACCCATATTACAAGGCTTAACATCAGTATTAGGAGTAGACTTATTGAACATAATTCTGTTTCAGACTTCTTGAATAGACTTCTTAAATAGATAAAACACAACAATAACACATGTTCTCTACCCATATTACAAGGCTTAACATCAGTATTCAGAGTAGACTTATTGAACAGAATTATGTTTCAGACTTCTTGAATAGACTTCTTAAATAGATAAAACACAACAACAACGCAGGTTCTCTACTCATATTACAAGGCTTAACATCAGTATTCGGAGTAGACTTCTTGAACAGACTTCTGTTTCAGACTTTTTAATAGACGCTTAAGTAGACCATATACGAGGTAAGCCCAATGTTGAGATTAACTTAAAATGGGGTCGAGTATGTCCATTTCGCTTGCACTTTGAAATACTGTATTTCTTGTGCATCTTTCTTGGTCCAGTGCCTCTCTCCCTTCACATTTCTAGCAAAGTTTGCCACCTAAACTTTTCTTTCTCCCCGGAGCAATCTTCACGACCAGAAGACTACATGGTTCCTTCTTGATGTCGTTTTCATCAGAAACTGGGGTGTAATGGGATGCGACACAAGAATGTCGACATTAACATATCAGCCTCTGTTGCCGCTGCAATGACATGTGAGAAAGCAATTTTTTCAACATCGAAAACACCACACATACACTTTCTTTGTTCCAAAAAAACAATACAATTCCGTGGTCCACCCTTAACGAAGAAATGCCAACCATCTATGCTTTCTACCTTCATCATTCCCTCATAATGTTCTCGAATTGCCAATAGATATTCTACTCCCCGGATATGCCTAGTTGTGAGACCTAGAGCATCTTCATGCCTTTTATTATACCATCTCTCGAGCTTCTCTCTAATAAACTCCAACAGAAATGTGATGGGAAACCCTTTCGCTTGTTTAACCGCCGAGTTGATCGATTCTGCGATGTTGCTCGTCTTTATGTTGTATCTATTTCCCATAGAATGAACTCGTGACCATAACCTCGGGTCCGCTTCCTCTAAGTATGTTGCTAGAGCGGGGTTTACATTTCGGAGTGCGTCCATGTATCGATTATACTCGTAAGGCGTATGCGCGTAGGCAGCACCTTTGACCCAGTACATGAGTTGCTTCCCGTGAAACTGCGTCACCATGTTTTGTTGTAGATGATAGTAACATATACCTCGTGTTGCCCAAGGTATCACATTCCTACATGTGTTAGCGATGGAGTCATGCCGGTCAGAAAATATGACCATCGGTAATTCGTCTGAAAAATATCTAATCAATTTGGTGAAAAACCAATTCCATGAAGCATGACACTCAGAATCTACAACTGCAAAAGCCAACGAAAATATCTGAAAGTTACCATCCTGTTTGGCTGCCACTAGCAACACACCTCCGTACTTCCCATTTAGATATTCCCATCCACCACATTCACTCGCCTCAAGTACTGAAAACCAGCAATGGAAGCTCCAAAAAAAATAAATAGATATTTAAATGATTCATCTCATCGCATACAAGGTCTGTGACACTTCCCGAATTGGCTCTCTCAATTTGGCGCAAATAAGAAGGCAGACTCTCATATCCATCTTCTGTTGTCCCCCTCACCAATTGTTGGACATACACCAAAGCTCTATAAGAAGTGGTGTAATCGAGGTTTAGACCGAACATCACCTTCATAAAATCTTTGATATGCTTTGGCACAATTCCATCAATTATGCCAACACGTCTGATTCCACCATACGTATAATACATTATCATGTAAAACTGATACACAAACAAGTACACTTACTAACACAAGCTCAAGACGAACAAAATCTTTTAAAAATCGTTATTAATTTTATAAAAGTGTGTTTTTAAAAAAACTTGTAAAAGTAAACTTTCAAACGAAGTCTACTATAGTAGTTTACCAGAGAAGTCTACTATAGTAGCTAACATAAGAAATCTCCTTTTTAGGTTACTTTTGCAATTGAAAAAAGTTAGTAGACTTCTTCGAGAAATCTACCTTATGTGGAGATGTTTACTATGAAAAGTAGACTTCTTGGAGGTTAGTTTTGCAATTGAAAAATTGTGTTGTACTTTCTGTACTTTTCGGAGTAGACTTCTCGAAGCGTAGTGGACTTCTTGGAGGTTAGTTTTGCAATTGACCAAGTTTGACTTTTCAAGTAGACTTCTCCACTCCAAACGAAGTCTACAATGAGTTAGTTTTGGGGTTGACCAAACATTGAATTAATTAATTAGTAGACTTCGTTTTATAAGTCTGCGAGGAGAGTAGACTTCTCTACGAAGTATCCTAATTAAATAATATTTTTGTCACCCCAAAATTAGCCTCTGAAGTCTACTCAAGAAGTCTGCAAAAAGTCAAACATTGGTCAATTGCAAAACTAACCTCTCTTTTCTACAGACTTCTTGCGTAGACTTCGTTAAAAATGTTTTCGTTTTGGTCAATTGCAAAACTAACCTTTTCTCAAGAAGTCTTCCTTAGAAGTCTACGCCAGTTTTTTTTTTTGTTCTCAAAGAAAGGTGCAAACTTCAGCAAGAAGTCTACTATCAGAAATCGAAACACGCGGTCAATTGCAAAACTAACATGTGCGTATACCACCAAACTTCTTGGAGAAGTCTTCTGTCGCGGCACATATTTGAAAATTCACGAAAATCAACTGAAAAATTACCTAGTAGTGGTCTTCGACCGCCTAGAATTTCGATTCTAGCCACCACCAAAGAAGCACAATCACTATGCATAACCAAATCATCGTATATGACAATATCTTAGAACTTCAAGTTTGGAAAAGGTAAATTAGAGAGTTTTTAGATGAAAATGGAGAGAAAAGTGAAGAATTGAAGGTTACGAGAGGAGATAATGAGCTTAAAGAGCTCAAAAATCGGTTGTAGAAGCTTTAAAAGTTTCAAATTGCTTGAAAATGGTGGTTGGGTGAATTGATGATGATGTTATTTTCATGAATAAGTGAGGATGATGAGGATTGTTTTATCTTTTGGATTTTTGATAAGGTCAAAGTTTTATTCAAATAAATCAACACTGCAAGTGCACAACAATGCAGTTGAAGTATAAGGGGTTATCGAATCCCAAAGGAAGTAGATGCTACACTATGGTTTCTAGGTTCAAATTATGCTAGATCAAATCAATTAAAGTAAATAAAACTACTAAGTAAATCAGAAACGAAATCAAAAGTGGATTAAAGTTCAGGAGACGAAGGCGCTAGGCAAGAATGATTATCAGGTTGAATCAGAGAATGCAGATATTATATTGTCAGGAAATTATTAAAAACCGTTTAGAACTCGAACCACTAATTTAAAACCAATCAATTATCGTTGCAAAAGTTATCTATGTCTAAATTCCAGAATCTCAAATCTCTTTGCAAATTCAAACAATTAAGGCAAGCATTAAAAACAAATTTGATTGTTCACAAAATACCTAAACCAAATCTCTTTGTGAATAGTTATTTTGCTCATCTATGATTAGGTCAAGTTATTAATAATGCTCTCCCATCTATTAAACAACCTTGGGTTTGATTTCTAAGTGATCAATTAAGAAATCAATATAAGCACAAATCAAGATGAAGATCCAAGTGATTTTACTAACAACATAATGATTCTACAAACTCATCATCAACCCTAAATCACCCTAACTTAACTAGCAAACTACTCAGACAGGGAGATGAAAGCACAAATCATGACTGAAATAAATTGCATAAAATAAGAAAAGAGAATGATATAGGGGTTCAAAATCTTCTCGGAAGAGTACATAATTATCTCCCCACAAGCTCAGGATCAATCTATCTCTAAGTCTCAAAAACAGAAAATAATGATAAGCTCTGTGGCTAAACAATGCCTGAAAACTATTTATAGAGGAAGATTTTCGTCAGGGGTAATCTTGTAATTCTTCAAAACTTGGCACAATTTCCTTTTCACGATGGGAGTCGCGAATCTCGACCGCCTTCATTGGTGTCAATCGACACCAAGGGTTTGTGTCGATCGACACCCTTCGTGTAATTCAGCTCCGACTTCATCACTTCGACTGCTTTTCCAAAATGCTTCAATAAGCTCTAAATGCACTCCATTCTGTAAAGACTCTAATAGGAGTCTAAAAATACCAAAAGACTCTATAAAATGGACTTATATCATGGTCAAAAACCGGTAAAAACCATGATATATCAACTCCCTCAGACTTAACTTTTGCTTGCTCTCAAGCAAAACAGAAACTTAGAATGAAGTAGAAGTTTGAAAACAGAAACACTCAGCTATCCTTCAGAACGCCACAATCGTTAACACTCTTGAATCCACATGCAATAGAGCCAACCTTATGTAATGTTCAGTGTACTTACCACAAGCTTAGCAATCTCCCAGTTTGAATCCAGATCCTTTCCTTAGTAAAATTTCGAACTCTAACAATGGTATGACCAAAGAACTTTCCAGATTCTTTCCCTTTCTTAGTGCTTTGAACAAGACATTCTTTGTACAACTCTCCTATTTTCTCTTCCCTTAGTGAACTGCTGCCCATTTTCTTATTCTTTTGAAGCCTTGGAATAGTGCTGCTATTTACTTGTGTTCCTTGTGAGGAGACAGGTTCATGAGCTCTCNAGACCAAAATAGGGTAGAGAGCATCCTTTAAAAGATGTCTGAATGTTTATCGTCCCGATCTTATTGCGTGATCGTCTAGGACGCAGGATACGAGAATATACATGCGGACTAGAAGTTCGCAGATCGACCTTGCTTGATAAAGTTAGGTTGTTAAAACCAGTGAATCGGTTTGGGGAAAATCGCCTAGTCTCGTTTGCTTAGCTTTTGCGTGTTTGATTCCTAGTTAGAACCCCATAGATTTCCCAAGAAGATTTCCAACGTGTCGCACCCCATCTGCTTTTACATCAAGATTTACGCACTTCAATATTTACTTTTCATGCACTGCTTGCCTGATTTTCTTTTTACAAGTCTTTAAGTTTATTTTCCTTTTCCCATTGGTTATTGAAGAGATTGACAACCTTCTCTATATAAGACGTTATTATGCTTTCTCTTATTTCTGCTTTCTTTTATTTCTGCAAAAAAACTGTGACACTTACCCCAAAACCCCGGTTTCCTGCGTCTTTGGTTGCCCTGATTCATCTGTTTTGCAGTTGACCTCCTCCATGTGGATCGATACCCTAAGTACTACAACGCACGCTGTGCACTTGCAGCTTAGGGTCCTACAAATTCAAAGTTCGACGAGTCCCCAAAGAAATCCTCCAAACTCGGACTACTATTTAGACCCCATCACTTATCCTTCTTGAAGCACTCAGTTATTGGAGCCATGATAGTACTGAAATTCTGTATAGACCGTCTATAAAAAGAAGCAAGACCATGAAAGCCTCTCACATCAGATTGAGTAGTTGGAACTGGCCAACTTCTCATAGCTTCCACTTTGCTTTTATCCACTGAAATTCCATCTCCAGAAACAACATATCCAAGAAACACAACACTAGAAGTGAAGAATGAACACTTCTCAGGCTTGACATAGAGTTGGTTTCTGTGTAATACTTCAAAGACTTCTTGCAGGTGCTGTGAATGATTTGCTTCGTTCTTGCTATATACCATAATATCATCAAAGTAAACTACCACAAACTTTCCAATAAAGTTTCTTAGTGCTTGATTCATCAGCCTCATGAAAGTAGTGGGAGCATTAGATAAGCCAAACAGCATGACCAGCCACTCAAACAAACCATCTTTTGTCTTGAATGCTGTTTTCCATTCATCCCCTTCTTTCATTCTGATTTGATGATACCCACTCCTCAGATCAATCTTCGAAAACACCTTTGATCCATTAAGCTCATCCAACATGTCATCCAATCATGGTATAGGATAACGATACTTGATAGTAATCTTGTTTATATCTCGGCTATCCACACACATCCTCATCGAGCCATCTTTCTTTGGAACAAGTAGAGCTGAAACAGAACAAGGACTCATGCTCTCTCACACATAACCCCTTGCAATAATCTCTTCTACTTGTCTCTGCAACTCCTTAGCTTCTTCTGGATTACATCTATAAGTTGGACGATTTGGTAGAGGTGCACTAGGTAACAAATCGATTTGATACTCAATACCTCTAATAGGAGGCAATCCAGGTGGTAAGTCATCAGGAAACACATCATTGTAATCATTCTTCTCGACCACCAGTAGTGCAAAAACCCTCTTTCCCCTCGTCAGGCTTCCTCACAACACGAGATTTCCTCAAGAAAAGACTTTCCCTGCAGCTCTTTACTTTCAATTGCTCTGTTTTGTGCAACAGAGTAGGAACTAATGCTGCCAGCATGATATGCTTCTTATCCTTATGAAAAGAATAAGAGTTCTTGTACCCATCATGCATAGCTCTCCAATCAAACTCCCAAGGTCTCCCAAGTAATAGATGACACGCATCCATTGGAATAACATCACAGAGAACCTCATCTTGATAGTTCTTCCCAACAGAAAACGAAATCAAAACTTGTTTAGATACATGCAGCTTGCTGCCATCTTTCAATCACTTCAGCTTGTATGGTTGCTTATGATTCACAGTAAGCAAACTCAGCTTCTCCACAAGTGTACAAGACGCCACATTAGAGCAACTCCCACTGTCAATAATAAGATTGCATACTTTCCCTTTAATGGTGCAACGAGTCTGAAAGATGTCTCTCGCTGTGTTTCTTCTATAATAGGAAAAGGATGCAAAACCCTCTTAATTACCAACAATTCTCCATCATCAGGTTGTTCCACGATCCCTTCCTCTTCATCTTGAACCTTCTGATCCACTGCAGCTAAATCAAGAGAATCATGATTCATCTCTTCTTCTATCTCTTGAATCTCTTGAACTGTCATAACTCTGCAATTAGGACATTCAGCTTGGAAATGCCCAAATCCTTGACAATTAAAGCAATTCTTCTTCATATTAACTTCTGCAGGGGTTGATGTAGTTTTTACTTCAACCTTCTTGCTACTGCTGCTAGCATCACCTTTAAAATTCCCTTTTGGATTTAATGAAGAACTAGAAGTGTAAGTTCTGGTGTAAGGTTTCTTTTCCATCTTAACTTGCTTCTCCACCTTGACAGCAAGCTTCTTCACGTCATCAAGAGTCCAGTATGTTTGTAACTCCACCTTAGATGCAATTTCTTCACTCAGGCCATGTACAAAACGCACGATAGTCCTCTCCTCTGGCTCCTCAACGTCACATCACAACTGTAACAGATCAAACTCTCTTGTATACTCTTTGACAGTGTGTTTCTCTTGCTGCAAGTGTGTAACCTTCAGGTACAGATCTTGCTTGTAGTCATCTGGTAAAAATCTCCTCTTCATAAGTCTCTTTAGCTTCTCCCAAGACCTGACACGAGTCTTGCCTTCTCTAACACGTCTAGACTTAAGAGTATCCCACCAAACACTAGCATATCCTTTCAGCCTTAAAGTAGCTACCTTAAACTTCTTCTCATCGTCATATGTATTATATTCAAACGCCCTCTCCATGGATCTTAACCAATCTAGAAAGTCATATGGATTCAGATTACCTTGAAAATCAGGAAAATTCACTTTGAATTCTTCTTCACGACGATGATGATGCTGTTTTGGATTGTTGTCTCTTCTCCTTCCACCACGTTCTTCACGATCAGAATCAGAACCATGAGAAGAACCTCTGCTGCTGTCACTAGACGCTTCATCTGCCTCAACCCCTCGTCTTCTAGGCTGATCTTGTGCATCTCTTCGATTAACAGCCACAACCATCTCCTGCATCTGTTGTCGTAGCTCTGCCATCTCTCTGCTAATACGTTCAGCATATGCTTGATCAAGAGTCAATCCTCTGAGTAGATCGGAAAAACGGTTAATTCCTACCTGAACAGTTCGTCGTGGTCCCGATCGGTACCTGCACATCTACTCTGTGCTAAAACATACCCACATTTGAATATAATTTAAATCACATACATGCACTTAAAACAACGGGGAAAATTCATACATTTCGACTAACAACCTTCGCAGCCCAAAACGTTCATTTACTTGACGTCAAAGCTGTCATGTTTTCGATCTATCTTGTTCACTCCAAATCGCTTCTTGCATAATGCATCAAAGTGGTATCAGAGAAAATCCAGGTTGCTGGAGTGAAGTATTTCGTTTATCCTCTTGTTCAAATCATTGCGATGGATCTAGGGAAAACGGTTAATTCCTACCTGCACAGTTCATCGCGGTCCCGAACTGTACCTGCACATCTACTATGTGCTAAAACATACCCACATTTAAATATAATTTGAATCGCATACTTGCACTTAAAACAATGTGGCAAATTCATACATTTTAAAGTCTCAATATTAATAAAATTGTGATCAATTAATATATAGAGGAAACAACAATGTTTTAGATAGTTTTTTGGAGAATTTTCTTTTATTTTCGAAAATATGTGATTTAGCTGCCATGTCATATACGGGAAACGGTGGGTTAAAATATATGAATTTGCCGGTTGTTTTAAGTGCATGTATGCAATTCAAATTATATTCAAATGTGAGTATGTTTTAGCACAGAGTAAATGTGCAAGTACGGATCGTGACCGCGACGAACTGTGCAGGTAGGAATTAACCATTTTTAATTTCAAAAATATGTGACTCAGATGCCATGTGATCTACGGGAAACGGTAGATTAACGGTGTTTGTCGAAATGTATGAATTTTCCCCATTGTTTGAAGTGCAGGTATGCGATTCAAGTTATATTTAAATATGGGTATGTTTTAGCACATAGTATATGTGCAGGTACGGTTCGGGACCGCGACGAACTGTGCAGGTAGGAATTAATTGTTTTCCCTACATCCATCGCAATGATTTGAACAAGAGGATAAACGAAATACTTCACTTCAGCAACCTGGATTTGCTTTGATACCACTTTGATGCTTTATGCAAGAAGCGATTTGGAGTGAACAAGATAGATCGAAAACAGGACAACTTTGACGTCAAGTAAATGAACGTTTTGCGCTGCGAAGGTTCTTGAAAACCAGTCTGGAGTAATCAACACGAAACGTAACCGGATAGATAGGAAGATCGGGATATCCACAACTCGTAAAGCCGATGCACCGGAGCTGATAAAGAAACCCGTTGAGCTAACATCACATCTGGATAAAGTCGCCACCACCAGATGATAAAGACGCTCGAAAAAACCACCAACAATGACTCTCCCAAAATCAAAGGATAAAGTTAAAGATCTAAAGAGATCCAAGGGGTCTCAAAGACTCTCCAAATTCTTAACAATTCTCTGCCTTTTTATTCATCAACTTACAAGAGTACTTATAAGAAATACTTTGTAGAAAACTAGACAAAATGTGTTAAAAACAAGGAAACATTAACTAAGAAAGACCAAAGACCGAAAATAAATGTGTTGACTGTCTCTTGGCTTCAAAAAGACCCTTGAAATCATTATGCTTCCTTTTTGTCGAACTTGACTATGTAGACGAACTATGTTGAAAAACTATGTAGACGACGAATGTAGCTCGACTATATAGCGTGACTATATAGTTGCATATTTTCAGAAGTCTGCTCGAAAAACACCATAGTGTAAGCCAGCCCATTCTGTTTCTCAACTTCTTGCGTATCCTCCTTGTCTTGCACCCTTGCCCCCGCATCATTTTCACAAATAAAAGTTTGTTCTTGATTAAGATGATTAATGAAGGGATTAGTGCCATGAGAGTGGATTAGTCTTGCTTTTGAGTTCTAAGCTTAGGGATTTGCATATATTGTGATTGATTGACATCAAAGATTGGTTCTTGGAATACCTTAGATTGATAACCCCATCCTTAGATTCGTTTTAATCAATTGTTAATCTCGTTTAGTAGTTAATTAGTCTTTGAATTGCTTTATTAGTTCATTTATTGCTTAATTAAGGTGTTAATTACTTTTGTTTGGTTCGTTTGCTTGGTTTGATCACTTAAGTTGTTAGTTAAACCCAAAACCTTTTATGCTTGCTTAGATTAAGGATTTTTATGCATTCCTATTGTAACAATCAAACCCAATTGGATTGATCCTCAAATACCTACAATGACATGAGTAGGTTTGAGTAATTGATAGCAAAAATCCGCATATCATATATCATTGGTGGTAGATTTGTTTTAAGATAATCATGTAAAATAGAATGGTCGTAAACTTTTTTTTTAAGTGCTAGTAGATTTTTTGTAAAATCTTGAAGTTGTATTAAATTTTAAGACCTTAAGATCTAAGTTATAGTTTTATGTTTGGTTTGAAAATAAATAAAAACCCTTAATTTTCATGAGTTTTGTAAGGGTCTTCAAGTAATGTATAACATATGGGTTAATACATTGTATTTAAGTGTCTTATTTCTATCTTTGTTTTGTACATATAGCCCAAATCATAGTGATCTAAACCAAAAACAGATTAATTAAAAATAATTGTTATTGTTATCTTACATAACCGAAACAAAAATACAGGTTACTAAACCTTAAAAGTACTAAAACATCATTAGAATAAAGTTTTATAAACACAAATAAGGACATTATCACTTCTTCCCACGAGCAAGACCATGTAGAGCCAATTTAGAAACAATAATGTTTTTCAAAGGGACAAAATCGTCTTTTACCCATCTCGGGTAAAATAAATATATCATAATGAATATAAAACTCTACTGCAACATGCAGCAATAAAATTTACCAATTGAAGACTATTTGAGTAATTACAAAAGATTGTATATATCTACTATCATTATTAGTTAATCTACCGATGTTTAACAAATCTACAAAGACTACGAATAAATCTACAATCATTTCTCCGAGAAATCTACGCCAAAATCTCCATCATTAACTCTACCATCAGAAATAATTAATAAATCAACTACGCCATAATAAAGCTACCATCAAACAACATAAATCTGTCTTTACACCAAACACCATTTTTATTGCTGATAAATCTACCATCATAAATAATAAGTCTACGAATCAATAACTAACTACCATCAAAGACAAAAAGATATACAAATTTAATAATAAATCTACTAGAAAAGTCAACCTTTCGGATTTTAAGTCTACCATTCATATACAAATCTGCCATCATTAACATTAAACTTACCAATCTAATCAAAAATATATCATTTCATAACATTTTTAGCGCCTCGCAAAAACAAGTCTACCAATTAAATCTATGGATTTTTACTAAATCTACCATTCGTTAATTAAATCTAAGAACAGAAAAAAGTATATGAAATATTTTTAAGTCTACCGTAATTAGGCCAGTAGACTTTCGTAATTTGCTAAACTTTTCATTGCCTATGTGGCAGATAATAGTAATAGTAGTTTCGTAATTACGTTTTTATCAATAAAGAAATAATGGTAGAATCGGGTTTAAAAACTACAAAAAACTATTATAGTAATTAAATAAGTTTAAGTCTATTTTAGTTCAAATTCAACATTTCAATTCTATTTTAGTAAAAAATCTCTAATCTTATTTCTGAATATGTTTTTTTAGCCCAAAAAAAAAGATTATCCTATAATTTTTAGAAGTATGGATGCTTAGCTGGTCCGGGTGCTGATCAAAAACTAATCAAATTGTCGTAATGCTGCTTATTTGATCACCGGCATATGTGAGCGTCTTAGACGAAGTAGTATGGCCGTACTATCTACTGATAAGAAACCAAGGGGAGAATGGCTTTACATGTTCGAGTTATTTGGGTCGGCACATGATTCATGAGACTGAGTTAAACTAAACAATATTGCTAATAAATTCACCTAAATTAACTATACGTGGTAATAAGAAATTTGGCTCCACTAAAAAATGTGCTTTAACCCAATCACATTCTTACTTTTAAATAGTTTATATTCTAATATCTTTATAAAAATTGAATTTTATTTAGTTCAAGAATCATAATCACTTTCTCATTTTGTTGTTGTCTTTTTTTCATCTGAATTTGTTAAAACGGTGAAATACAGGACATAATACAGAATATGATACTGAGTAGAAAACAAAGAAAGATACAGAATAAAATAGGGAAAATAGCATAAAAAACCTTAAAAGTGACTTCCACTAACACTTTAAACCTTCGGACTATTTCACTATTACTATAAACCATCAAACTCAAAAAGTTAACACAAAAAATCTCCAAATTAGATTTTAAATACATACCATCATTAAAACTAACGGAATCGTTAACAGAGTTAACCAAAAATAATTTTCTGATTTTTTAATTGTATAGGTGTGTACTTTTCAGTGAAAATAAATTAATAAAATTAAGTTTAGATTAAAAATATATATATATATATATATTCTTCTTCCTCGTGAAACCACCTCTAACGCCATTCTTCTCTCTTCTTCACCAGATTTTCCATTTCCTTCTAGGTATCAATAATTTGATCAGTTAACGAATCGGTTGAAATCTGCCTCTCTTATGTACAATACCTGTTTCGATTTCTCTAATTTTCGCTGGATAAAAGGATTTTTTTTTTCAAAAAAATCTGGTCATATTCTGATTAGATCTGAGAAAAATCTGTGTTTTGTTTCAGAATTAATAGAAATTATTGGTATAGATCGAAAGAGGGGTTTGAGTAAACCAATTTCTGAATAAGTGAAGTCAGTTGTGGAGCTTAGACAATCTGCAATGTGAATCTCTCACATAACCTCTTAATAATAATAAAATAATAAAGTGGTATAAATAATAATATTTAATTATATGAGTTTCCCTCAATAGTGCCTCATTTACAATTAAATACTAATATTTATTATTATATAATTTGTGAGTGCTCTTACGTTTAATTAATCTTTTTTTTTTGTTAATTCTACATCTTCATCACCTACATCTCTCCAATAATGTATTCGTCAACTATTAGGTACATTGGCGATTTCTGGGAACAAGTAGTTGTTGGAAGAATGCATTTGAGATCGGGAACCTAATGACTCTCTAGAAATTTTATGTGGCCAGATTTTGGATCTGAGAAATTGGAGTCAACGGAGACGGTGATGTGGTTGGTCTGTTTGAATCTGATCTTCTCGAAGAAGATCATCAGACGAACGTCATCTGAGATAATCTAGGATTTGATCTTGCAAGGAACGAAGTAGAGAAAAGGAAAAAGATTATGGCCATGAAGAAAGAAGAAGACGATAGAGAAAAAAAAAAGAAGATGATGAATTGGTTTTTTTGTTTTTTTAAATTTTATTTTTAAAATAATATTTAATTGAAATAAGTAAATAAAATAAATTTATTATTAAAAAAATCAGAAAATTATGTTTTGTTAACTCTGTTAACGGTTCTGTTAGTTTTAATGACGGTACATAATTAAAATATAATTTGGAGGTTTTTTGTGTTAACTTTTTCAGTTTGATGGTTTATATTGATAGTTAAATCACCCGAGGGTTTAAAGTGTCAGTAGAAGTCACTTTGAAAATTTTTTATGCGATTTAGAGAGCATAATGTACAAACTTTGCGGACAAACTTAGAGTTCAGATTTTAAAACCAACCAAAATAAATGAGATAAAGGATGGTCAAGCAAAAGAATTAGAGGCAAAGAGAAAACCGCAGAAAACACATCTCATTTAATCCTCATCCTAGCACCTTTACACGAGCTATACGCGACCGGCAAGGCCATGAGAACACCGTAACAAACATAAACTTCTGCGATAGCCTCACACCAAGAAGACTCCAACCTTGACTGACTTGAAATCACCACGAAAAACCACAGCTCAAACTCAAAGCTGGTTGACGCAGCAGCAAAGACTTAGTAGCTGCAGGAAAACCAACCAGGAAAACACCAATGACAGAGAGGAGCACACAAGAAGCCATTAAGAGAATGACTTCCCCAGGAACCCACAAAAAAGCACATCCGAAAAAGGGCTTCCAAGAGAAAGAGGAGAGGCAACGACGCAACACCAAAGCGCCCACCCACCAAGAACGAAACACTTACCGACAGAGAAGAAGAGAAGCGGATTGCAAACCAACCGAGATGACTAAGAGCAACAACCTGGAGACGGAAACAAAACATCACCCACCACCACCAAAACAGATCCAACAATGGAAGGAAAAAGATAAAATCCAAGAGATAAACCGCAAAGAAGAAACAAACAACCAGAAAATCCCAAAAAGTAGATCTTAAAAACCAGATCTAAAATTTAGATCTAGATTTTGAAAAGAACTTTTTCCAAAAACAGTGAGAAAAACAAAACGAAAGACAGGAAAAAAGAAAACCATTTGACCGACATTGGAGCTATGAAAGCCTCCACCTGCCGGTCAGAGAACAAAAATTCGATGAACGGAAACTTTTAGAAACAAGGAAGAAAGCGGAGAGAAAAAAAAAGTCTTCCTTCTGCGGTGTGAAGATCGGTTTGTTGTTGTCTATCCCGCTGTAACTTTAAGTCACATAGTACCTTATTTTAGTTGTAGACTCTCACAATCTACGGTTTAAACTTCCTTGTCCCCACACTAGGCCTAAATCCAATCTTTAGTGTTATATTTTTTGAGTCGAATCTACTTGCCACTACATTGTAATATACTTATTTATGGTTTATTTGCAACTTTAATATTCATAAGATTTCAAAAAGATTAAATAGGGACCTACCAGCGCCTTAGCTAATAATATTAGCCAGTTTTGGCTTTATCTAACTACATCCTAAATATAACACTATCGATGGAGTACACCGTCGATTGAGTACTTAGATGGGGTTTGTATGATGTGTTGGAGTGTTTTGCATTTACACCGTTGATGGTTACTAAGTGAGGACAGTCGTTTGTAACATTTGTATATGCTTAAGAGCATATTTTTGATGGACATGGTCCAGTTGACTTAGGCTCTGTTCGTTTTTGCATCTAGATGGATTATCTGGATGGGTTTTAATTCTTTAGGCAAAATTTTC
Organism: Alliaria petiolata; assembly: GCA_020283515.1. Classification (NCBI taxonomy): domain Eukaryota; kingdom Viridiplantae; phylum Streptophyta; class Magnoliopsida; order Brassicales; family Brassicaceae; genus Alliaria; species Alliaria petiolata. The sequence goes on along the minus strand of JAHZTW010000003.1, from coordinate 51,630,819 downwards.
AAACTCATCTTTAGAACCGATTTGACTTAGCTGGATGAAGATGATTCATCTCAAAACAGCAAATGAAGAAAATAGCCCTAACTAAACCAAAAATTACAAATGAAAACCTAGACCTAAATCGACCACACTCTCTCTCGACTCTCATCTTCACCCGACGGCGATTCTCACCTTCACCCGACGGCGATTCTACGGCGATTCTTCTCTCTCCAACGCCATCTTCTCTCTCCTGCAAGCTCCGGCGAGTCTTACACATGTGAGCTTCCTCTCTCTTATCTTCGGTGTCTCTTTGTTTGGAAAATCAAATTGATGGTTTGGTTTAAGATTTGAAGTTTGCATTTCTGGGTTTCTTTTGCTTTGATCCGATGAGAACTTTTACAACTACAAAAATCAATTGCTCATCATTGCGTTTCTGGGTATCATGTCTTCGATAGGACTGTGTAGAGTCACAAAACTGTGAAACTCTGAGTCCTTCTTCTTCTTGCTTAATCATTGACTTGATTTTCTACAGACTTTCATTTCTCTCCTTTCTCTGCGAGATGCCTTTTGGTCTGTAGTCGATATGATTTATCTAGATGGTGAACATGAATAATTTGTTCATTGTTTCGTATAGCAATTCGAATCTGGTCATTGTTTTGTATAGCAAGTCTTGTTACTGTTTTAAGTGATATGTTCTTGCATATATACACCTCGTGTCTTGTGTTATTGGCCCTTTTTATTATTATCTAGTTATATAAGAGATATTCAGAATCCAGTAGTGATTGTTTAAGCTCCATTGTGGTGCTCTTGTTGTACATGTTTGCTTTATGTGTATGTGTAAACGGTTTTGGCTTAGCTTAGGTCTTGGATTTTGAGTTTGTTCCTCCAAGGTAGGTGTCAGATTTTGAAAGTATGTTTCTTTTCAGAGAGTCATCATGGGACCTTTGTTTGTTTCTAGGGTCACAGAAACCCTTTTAATTTAAGCATTCCAACTTTGTCTCTCTTTTCCCACTGGAAGCTTCTTGAAACCCTTTTAATTTTTTCCTAATTTGTAGGTGTTACTGCTTAATTTTTTTGACATCTTCCTGTCCCTGAGAGCTGCAAGCGTTGGTCTTATATTTCCCCTCTGTATACCAAAAGGTAACTGACCAACTCAACTCATGTCTTCTGCTTCCGTTGTTTTAGCATGATTGCTTTGTTAACTTTGGTAATGGTTGTTGTTTGAATTGCTTGCTGCTGTTAACGTTCACGTATTGATTCTCTATAATTTGTTTGCTGCTGTTAATGTTCACGTATTGATTCTCTATCATTGTGTTTCATCTTTGCTCATCACTCCAAGCAAGATAATCTGTTTCAGTAGTTAGTTTTCAGTCATATTTCTTGCTTGGTCACTTGTGCATTTCAGTTTAATGACATCCATACATGGTTCTGAGAATCTTGCTTGGAGTGATGAGAAAACCCGTTTTTATCTTCAACTACGAATTGAGGAGAAACTAAAAGGAAACATCAAAACTCATGTTGTTAATGAAACCGCAAGACAGTCAATCATGGACAAGTTCTTTGAGACATATGGGGAAAGACATCCATGGAAAAAAATTGGGATCAAGTTTACTACTTGCAAGAAGCAGTACGAATCTTTCAAGAAACTGACTCGCAACAAAACTGGACTTGGTTATGATTCGACTCGGTTTATAGAAATGCATGAGGACTGGTGGAACGAGCGGTGTAAGATATATTTTTGTGTATCAGTCTTTTGGTCACCTTGATTTATTCCTGAGTATTTTGCTTTCTTAATTCACTGCCTTATACCTTTTTGTTTGATTTCAGGAATGGCCTGGAGCTAGAAAAATAAAAGATAAACCAGTGGCAAACATGGATTTGATGGAACAAGTCTTTGGTACGGTTCATATAAGTGGAGTTGAAGGTTGGGCTCCTCAGCAAGGTAAACAACATTTGGACACGATGAATCTGGATCAAGATACTGATGGTGATGCTGAATCAAGGTAAATCCCTCCTACTCAAGATGCTGATGTTGAGTTTGAATCAAGAAAAGTCCTTCCTACTCAGGTCAATGAACCCTCATCTTCCAATGTTGGCAATGGACCATCATCTTCTAGCAGGGCAAATGCTAGTAAAAAGAGATCAAGGTATGTACAAGCATTACAAGATGTAGCAGAAGTTATTAGGAAAAGTGTTCAGTCACGTGATAAGATTCTTTCACACTCTCTGCCTGCTATAAAGATGTGGTCTCCTTTGTACAAAGCAGCGATTCAACATCTCAAGCAAGATATTGCCAATCGCCAGACTTATTCTATGAAGATGATGAGAACAAGATTTTGTACTTGGATTTTGCAACTGGTGAAAGCAAAGACGCATGAGGACCAATGCGTGAACTCTAGTGTCTTATTTTGTGTCTTTTAATATTTCTTTGTGAACTCTAGTGTCTTTCAATGATTTTTTGTGAACTCTAGTGTCATATTTTGTGTATGAGAAGCAAGTTTATTTTGTGGGAATGAAATTATCTTGTTATTTTTTTCTTATCATTTTGTGAATTAAATACGATCATTTTGTTCTAATCATTTTGTTTTCTATTGTTGTAATCATTTTGTTTTCTTTGTTGCAGAGTTGGCCTGAAGGAAGAGAATCATCGATGAACAGTAATGTATGCTTGCGTTTGGATATATATACAGATTGTGTTCTCTGTATGAATATGTATACAGATTGTGTTCTCTGTATGAATATGTATACATATTGTGTTCTTTGTATGAATTTGAGACAGGAAACATTTAGATTTTTAATTAACGATGATGACATGGATTTGTAATAGAGGAGGAAAAAAACATGTACGCTCTTTTTGAAGAAATGTCTGAGGTAGAATGCTTTGAAATTCTACGCATGAAGCCGTCAACATTTAGTAGTTTATGTAAGAGGTTGCAAGAACAGTATAAGTTAGAGTAATCATGCCATGTTTATCTAGAAGAGAGTGTTGCAAAGTTCATAGAAATGGTTGCACAAGATCAAACTGTGTGTGTCATAGCTGAGCGTTATCAGCATTCACTTGACACGGTAAAAAGGAAATTAGATGATGTCTTGAGTCCTCTCTTGAAGCTCGCAGCAGACATTGTGAAACCGACAAGGGATGAGTTCACAAGTCATAATCCTTTTCTAGAAAAAAATTGGCCTGTATATGCCTTACTTCAAGGTTTGCATTAGAGCCCTTGATGGTACTCATATTCCAGTTCGTCCTCCATCAGGGAATGTGGAACCGTTTAGAGGTCGAAAATCAGAAGCAACGATGAATGCGCTTGCTATATGTAATTTCAGCATGAAATTCATATATGCCTACGTTGGAGTATCTTGGAGAGCACATGACACAAAGGTTCTTACCTATTGTGCTACAGAAGATTCTTCGTTTCCTCATCCTCCCTCTGGAAAATACTACTTGGTCGACTCAGGTTACCCAACTAGAACTGGTTACCTAGGCCCTCATAGGGGTGGACCACCAACAAATAGTAGGGAAATGTTTAACCGCAAGCATGCTAGTTTGAGATCGGTTATTGAGATAACTTTTGGTGTATGGAAGTCAAAATGGAGGATTTTAGATAGGAAGCACCACAAATATGAGCTGGAGAAATGGGTCAAGATTGTGACAGTAACAATGGCTCTCCATAATTTTATCTCCATAATTTTATCCGAGATTCACAACATGGGGATTTTGATTTTTCACATTGGGAAGTAGTAGAAGCATATGAAGTCCATGGTGATGAAAATTATGGGCATGCTCCATATATTCCTGCTGGTGATAGAATGATGGAGGCTCTGCGTGATTCTATCACTGCAGAGATGGCGCTAGGAAGCAGACTTTCGTACTAGGTATGTGTGTATTTCTTCCTTCGGTTTCAATGTTTGTGTTTAGAACTTGTTATTCTTCCTCGGTTTCAATGTTTGTGTCTAGAACTTGTTATGAAGAGAACATAATTGAACAAGAGGGGAATATGGCAGTTTCGGTCAGAACCAGTTTGGTGAATAAAGATACGAGACAAGAGGGTGTTTGAACAAGATAATGAAGGATGTTGACTTGCACAAACAGAGATGCATGAGGACCATTTCAGTTTGTACAATAACATCCACTTTAGTTACACTTGCGTTTGGTGTCTTCGAATATGTATGCTTGCGTTTGAGTTTGAGTTTGAGTTGGATTGTAGCAAAACTGAAATTGAAGCTTCTTTTCTATAATATTTATGTTTGGTATTGATGTTGGTTCTTGTAAAAACTCAAAGCTTAAATCTTATAAAAAAATTATATTTCGTGAAATAGAAATTTATAAATGTCAAAAAAAAAATTTAAAGTTATTTAATTAAGAAATATATTTTAGATCAAGTTTAATTAAAATTAATATGATTAATATTAGATTAAAATATGATTAAATGAAAGTATGAGCATTTTAGTCATTTTTAATTAAAATCATCTGGATGAAAATATAAACTAACCAAACAAACACATTTACATTTAGATGAATCATTCAGATGAATAACCGAAAATAAAATGAACAACATCTGGATGGATCATTTGGATGGAGCATGTAAATAGATTATCTGGATAGAGATGGCAGATGATCAAACGAACAAACAAGGTCTTAGTAACCTGTCATGTGTGAGAGAGACATGATTATCAAATTCAGATCACACATGAGTACATTTGAGAAATCTTTTAAGTATTAGTATGTGACTTCTTAAGATTAGTATTACTAGATGTTTGATTAAGAAAAAAAAATTATATGATTAAATGTAAACTATTATTAAGAAATATATTTTAGATCAAAAAAAATTCAGATGAATCATTCAGATGAATAACCGAAAATAAAACGAACAACATCTGGATGGATCATTTGAATGGAGTATGGAAATAGATCATCTGGATAGAGATGGCAGATGATCAAACGAACAGGGTCTTAGTAACCTGTCATGTGTGAGAGAGACATGATTATCAAATTCAGATCACACATGAGTACATTTGAGAAATCTTTTAAGTATTAGTATGTGACTTCTTAAGATTAGTATTACTAGATGTTTGATTAAGAAAAAAAAATTATATGATTAAATGTAAACTATTATTAAGAAATATATTTTAGATCAAAAAAAATTCAGATGAATCATTCAGATGAATAACCGAAAATAAAACGAACAACATCTGGATGGATCATTTGAATGGAGTATGGAAATAGATCATCTGGATAGAGATGGCAGATGATCAAACGAACAGGGTCTTAGTAACCTGTCATGTGTGAGAGAGACATGATTATCAAATTCAGATCACACATGAGTACATTTGAGAAATCTTTTAAGTATTAGTATGTGACTTCTTAAGATTAGTATTACTAGATGTTTGATTAAGAAAAAAAAATTATATGATTAAATGTAAACTATTATTAAGAAATATATTTTAGATCAAAAAAAATTCAGATGAATCATTCAGATGAATAACCGAAAATAAAACGAACAACATCTGGATGGATCATTTGAATGGAGTATGGAAATAGATCATCTGGATAGAGATGGCAGATGATCAAACGAACAGGGTCTTAGTAACCTGTCATGTGTGAGAGAGACATGATTATCAAATTCAGATCACACATGAGTACATTTGAGAAATCTTTTAAGTATTAGTATGTGACTTCTTAAGATTAGTATTACTAGATGTTTGATTAAGAAAAAAAAATTATATGATTAAATGTAAACTATTATTAAGAAATATATTTTAGATCAAAAAAAATTCAGATGAATCATTCAGATGAATAACCGAAAATAAAACGAACAACATCTGGATGGATCATTTGAATGGAGTATGGAAATAGATCATCTGGATAGAGATGGCAGATGATCAAACGAACAGGGTCTTAGTAACCTGTCATGTGTGAGAGAGACATGATTATCAAATTCAGATCACACATGAGTACATTTGAGAAATCTTTTAAGTATTAGTATGTGACTTCTTAAGATTAGTATTACTAGATGTTTGATTAAGAAAAAAAAATTATATGATTAAATGTAAACTATTATTAAGAAATATATTTTAGATCAAAAAAAATTCAGATGAATCATTCAGATGAATAACCGAAAATAAAACGAACAACATCTGGATGGATCATTTGAATGGAGTATGGAAATAGATCATCTGGATAGAGATGGCAGATGATCAAACGAACAGGGTCTTAGTAACCTGTCATGTGTGAGAGAGACATGATTATCAAATTCAGATCACACATGAGTACATTTGAGAAATCTTTTAAGTATTAGTATGTGACTTCTTAAGATTAGTATTACTAGATGTTTGATTAAGAAAAAAAAATTATATGATTAAATGTAAACTATTATTAAGAAATATATTTTAGATCAAAAAAAATTCAGATGAATCATTCAGATGAATAACCGAAAATAAAACGAACAACATCTGGATGGATCATTTGAATGGAGTATGGAAATAGATCATCTGGATAGAGATGGCAGATGATCAAACGAACAGGGTCTTAGTAACCTGTCATGTGTGAGAGAGACATGATTATCAAATTCAGATCACACATGAGTACATTTGAGAAATCTTTTAAGTATTAGTATGTGACTTCTTAAGATTAGTATTACTAGATGTTTGATTAAGAAAAAAAAATTATATGATTAAATGTAAACTATTATTAAGAAATATATTTTAGATCAAAAAAAATTCAGATGAATCATTCAGATGAATAACCGAAAATAAAACGAACAACATCTGGATGGATCATTTGAATGGAGTATGGAAATAGATCATCTGGATAGAGATGGCAGATGATCAAACGAACAGGGTCTTAGTAACCTGTCATGTGTGAGAGAGACATGATTATCAAATTCAGATCACACATGAGTACATTTGAGAAATCTTTTAAGTATTAGTATGTGACTTCTTAAGATTAGTATTACTAGATGTTTGATTAAGAAAAAAAAATTATATGATTAAATGTAAACTATTATTAAGAAATATATTTTAGATCAAAAAAAATTCAGATGAATCATTCAGATGAATAACCGAAAATAAAACGAACAACATCTGGATGGATCATTTGAATGGAGTATGGAAATAGATCATCTGGATAGAGATGGCAGATGATCAAACGAACAGGGTCTTAGTAACCTGTCATGTGTGAGAGAGACATGATTATCAAATTCAGATCACACATGAGTACATTTGAGAAATCTTTTAAGTATTAGTATGTGACTTCTTAAGATTAGTATTACTAGATGTTTGATTAAGAAAAAAAAATTATATGATTAAATGTAAACTATTATTAAGAAATATATTTTAGATCAAAAAAAATTCAGATGAATCATTCAGATGAATAACCGAAAATAAAACGAACAACATCTGGATGGATCATTTGAATGGAGTATGGAAATAGATCATCTGGATAGAGATGGCAGATGATCAAACGAACAGGGTCTTAGTAACCTGTCATGTGTGAGAGAGACATGATTATCAAATTCAGATCACACATGAGTACATTTGAGAAATCTTTTAAGTATTAGTATGTGACTTCTTAAGATTAGTATTACTAGATGTTTGATTAAGAAAAAAAAATTATATGATTAAATGTAAACTATTATTAAGAAATATATTTTAGATCAAAAAAAATTCAGATGAATCATTCAGATGAATAACCGAAAATAAAACGAACAACATCTGGATGGATCATTTGAATGGAGTATGGAAATAGATCATCTGGATAGAGATGGCAGATGATCAAACGAACAGGGTCTTAGTAACCTGTCATGTGTGAGAGAGACATGATTATCAAATTCAGATCACACATGAGTACATTTGAGAAATCTTTTAAGTATTAGTATGTGACTTCTTAAGATTAGTATTACTAGATGTTTGATTAAGAAAAAAAAATTATATGATTAAATGTAAACTATTATTAAGAAATATATTTTAGATCAAAAAAAATTCAGATGAATCATTCAGATGAATAACCGAAAATAAAACGAACAACATCTGGATGGATCATTTGAATGGAGTATGGAAATAGATCATCTGGATAGAGATGGCAGATGATCAAACGAACAGGGTCTTAGTAACCTGTCATGTGTGAGAGAGACATGATTATCAAATTCAGATCACACATGAGTACATTTGAGAAATCTTTTAAGTATTAGTATGTGACTTCTTAAGATTAGTATTACTAGATGTTTGATTAAGAAAAAAAAATTATATGATTAAATGTAAACTATTATTAAGAAATATATTTTAGATCAAAAAAAATTCAGATGAATCATTCAGATGAATAACCGAAAATAAAACGAACAACATCTGGATGGATCATTTGAATGGAGTATGGAAATAGATCATCTGGATAGAGATGGCAGATGATCAAACGAACAGGGTCTTAGTAACCTGTCATGTGTGAGAGAGACATGATTATCAAATTCAGATCACACATGAGTACATTTGAGAAATCTTTTAAGTATTAGTATGTGACTTCTTAAGATTAGTATTACTAGATGTTTGATTAAGAAAAAAAAATTATATGATTAAATGTAAACTATTATTAAGAAATATATTTTAGATCAAAAAAAATTCAGATGAATCATTCAGATGAATAACCGAAAATAAAACGAACAACATCTGGATGGATCATTTGAATGGAGTATGGAAATAGATCATCTGGATAGAGATGGCAGATGATCAAACGAACAGGGTCTTAGTAACCTGTCATGTGTGAGAGAGACATGATTATCAAATTCAGATCACACATGAGTACATTTGAGAAATCTTTTAAGTATTAGTATGTGACTTCTTAAGATTAGTATTACTAGATGTTTGATTAAGAAAAAAAAATTATATGATTAAATGTAAACTATTATTAAGAAATATATTTTAGATCAAAAAAAATTCAGATGAATCATTCAGATGAATAACCGAAAATAAAACGAACAACATCTGGATGGATCATTTGAATGGAGTATGGAAATAGATCATCTGGATAGAGATGGCAGATGATCAAACGAACAGGGTCTTAGTAACCTGTCATGTGTGAGAGAGACATGATTATCAAATTCAGATCACACATGAGTACATTTGAGAAATCTTTTAAGTATTAGTATGTGACTTCTTAAGATTAGTATTACTAGATGTTTGATTAAGAAAAAAAAATTATATGATTAAATGTAAACTATTATTAAGAAATATATTTTAGATCAAAAAAAATTCAGATGAATCATTCAGATGAATAACCGAAAATAAAACGAACAACATCTGGATGGATCATTTGAATGGAGTATGGAAATAGATCATCTGGATAGAGATGGCAGATGATCAAACGAACAGGGTCTTAGTAACCTGTCATGTGTGAGAGAGACATGATTATCAAATTCAGATCACACATGAGTACATTTGAGAAATCTTTTAAGTATTAGTATGTGACTTCTTAAGATTAGTATTACTAGATGTTTGATTAAGAAAAAAAAATTATATGATTAAATGTAAACTATTATTAAGAAATATATTTTAGATCAAAAAAAATTCAGATGAATCATTCAGATGAATAACCGAAAATAAAACGAACAACATCTGGATGGATCATTTGAATGGAGTATGGAAATAGATCATCTGGATAGAGATGGCAGATGATCAAACGAACAGGGTCTTAGTAACCTGTCATGTGTGAGAGAGACATGATTATCAAATTCAGATCACACATGAGTACATTTGAGAAATCTTTTAAGTATTAGTATGTGACTTCTTAAGATTAGTATTACTAGATGTTTGATTAAGAAAAAAAAATTATATGATTAAATGTAAACTATTATTAAGAAATATATTTTAGATCAAAAAAAATTCAGATGAATCATTCAGATGAATAACCGAAAATAAAACGAACAACATCTGGATGGATCATTTGAATGGAGTATGGAAATAGATCATCTGGATAGAGATGGCAGATGATCAAACGAACAGGGTCTTAGTAACCTGTCATGTGTGAGAGAGACATGATTATCAAATTCAGATCACACATGAGTACATTTGAGAAATCTTTTAAGTATTAGTATGTGACTTCTTAAGATTAGTATTACTAGATGTTTGATTAAGAAAAAAAAATTATATGATTAAATGTAAACTATTATTAAGAAATATATTTTAGATCAAAAAAAATTCAGATGAATCATTCAGATGAATAACCGAAAATAAAACGAACAACATCTGGATGGATCATTTGAATGGAGTATGGAAATAGATCATCTGGATAGAGATGGCAGATGATCAAACGAACAGGGTCTTAGTAACCTGTCATGTGTGAGAGAGACATGATTATCAAATTCAGATCACACATGAGTACATTTGAGAAATCTTTTAAGTATTAGTATGTGACTTCTTAAGATTAGTATTACTAGATGTTTGATTAAGAAAAAAAAATTATATGATTAAATGTAAACTATTATTAAGAAATATATTTTAGATCAAAAAAAATTCAGATGAATCATTCAGATGAATAACCGAAAATAAAACGAACAACATCTGGATGGATCATTTGAATGGAGTATGGAAATAGATCATCTGGATAGAGATGGCAGATGATCAAACGAACAGGGTCTTAGTAACCTGTCATGTGTGAGAGAGACATGATTATCAAATTCAGATCACACATGAGTACATTTGAGAAATCTTTTAAGTATTAGTATGTGACTTCTTAAGATTAGTATTACTAGATGTTTGATTAAGAAAAAAAAATTATATGATTAAATGTAAACTATTATTAAGAAATATATTTTAGATCAAAAAAAATTCAGATGAATCATTCAGATGAATAACCGAAAATAAAACGAACAACATCTGGATGGATCATTTGAATGGAGTATGGAAATAGATCATCTGGATAGAGATGGCAGATGATCAAACGAACAGGGTCTTAGTAACCTGTCATGTGTGAGAGAGACATGATTATCAAATTCAGATCACACATGAGTACATTTGAGAAATCTTTTAAGTATTAGTATGTGACTTCTTAAGATTAGTATTACTAGATGTTTGATTAAGAAAAAAAAATTATATGATTAAATGTAAACTATTATTAAGAAATATATTTTAGATCAAAAAAAATTCAGATGAATCATTCAGATGAATAACCGAAAATAAAACGAACAACATCTGGATGGATCATTTGAATGGAGTATGGAAATAGATCATCTGGATAGAGATGGCAGATGATCAAACGAACAGGGTCTTAGTAACCTGTCATGTGTGAGAGAGACATGATTATCAAATTCAGATCACACATGAGTACATTTGAGAAATCTTTTAAGTATTAGTATGTGACTTCTTAAGATTAGTATTACTAGATGTTTGATTAAGAAAAAAAAATTATATGATTAAATGTAAACTATTATTAAGAAATATATTTTAGATCAAAAAAAATTCAGATGAATCATTCAGATGAATAACCGAAAATAAAACGAACAACATCTGGATGGATCATTTGAATGGAGTATGGAAATAGATCATCTGGATAGAGATGGCAGATGATCAAACGAACAGGGTCTTAGTAACCTGTCATGTGTGAGAGAGACATGATTATCAAATTCAGATCACACATGAGTACATTTGAGAAATCTTTTAAGTATTAGTATGTGACTTCTTAAGATTAGTATTACTAGATGTTTGATTAAGAAAAAAAAATTATATGATTAAATGTAAACTATTATTAAGAAATATATTTTAGATCAAAAAAAATTCAGATGAATCATTCAGATGAATAACCGAAAATAAAACGAACAACATCTGGATGGATCATTTGAATGGAGTATGGAAATAGATCATCTGGATAGAGATGGCAGATGATCAAACGAACAGGGTCTTAGTAACCTGTCATGTGTGAGAGAGACATGATTATCAAATTCAGATCACACATGAGTACATTTGAGAAATCTTTTAAGTATTAGTATGTGACTTCTTAAGATTAGTATTACTAGATGTTTGATTAAGAAAAAAAAATTATATGATTAAATGTAAACTATTATTAAGAAATATATTTTAGATCAAAAAAAATTCAGATGAATCATTCAGATGAATAACCGAAAATAAAACGAACAACATCTGGATGGATCATTTGAATGGAGTATGGAAATAGATCATCTGGATAGAGATGGCAGATGATCAAACGAACAGGGTCTTAGTAACCTGTCATGTGTGAGAGAGACATGATTATCAAATTCAGATCACACATGAGTACATTTGAGAAATCTTTTAAGTATTAGTATGTGACTTCTTAAGATTAGTATTACTAGATGTTTGATTAAGAAAAAAAAATTATATGATTAAATGTAAACTATTATTAAGAAATATATTTTAGATCAAAAAAAATTCAGATGAATCATTCAGATGAATAACCGAAAATAAAACGAACAACATCTGGATGGATCATTTGAATGGAGTATGGAAATAGATCATCTGGATAGAGATGGCAGATGATCAAACGAACAGGGTCTTAGTAACCTGTCATGTGTGAGAGAGACATGATTATCAAATTCAGATCACACATGAGTACATTTGAGAAATCTTTTAAGTATTAGTATGTGACTTCTTAAGATTAGTATTACTAGATGTTTGATTAAGAAAAAAAAATTATATGATTAAATGTAAACTATTATTAAGAAATATATTTTAGATCAAAAAAAATTCAGATGAATCATTCAGATGAATAACCGAAAATAAAACGAACAACATCTGGATGGATCATTTGAATGGAGTATGGAAATAGATCATCTGGATAGAGATGGCAGATGATCAAACGAACAGGGTCTTAGTAACCTGTCATGTGTGAGAGAGACATGATTATCAAATTCAGATCACACATGAGTACATTTGAGAAATCTTTTAAGTATTAGTATGTGACTTCTTAAGATTAGTATTACTAGATGTTTGATTAAGAAAAAAAAATTATATGATTAAATGTAAACTATTATTAAGAAATATATTTTAGATCAAAAAAAATTCAGATGAATCATTCAGATGAATAACCGAAAATAAAACGAACAACATCTGGATGGATCATTTGAATGGAGTATGGAAATAGATCATCTGGATAGAGATGGCAGATGATCAAACGAACAGGGTCTTAGTAACCTGTCATGTGTGAGAGAGACATGATTATCAAATTCAGATCACACATGAGTACATTTGAGAAATCTTTTAAGTATTAGTATGTGACTTCTTAAGATTAGTATTACTAGATGTTTGATTAAGAAAAAAAAATTATATGATTAAATGTAAACTATTATTAAGAAATATATTTTAGATCAAAAAAAATTCAGATGAATCATTCAGATGAATAACCGAAAATAAAACGAACAACATCTGGATGGATCATTTGAATGGAGTATGGAAATAGATCATCTGGATAGAGATGGCAGATGATCAAACGAACAGGGTCTTAGTAACCTGTCATGTGTGAGAGAGACATGATTATCAAATTCAGATCACACATGAGTACATTTGAGAAATCTTTTAAGTATTAGTATGTGACTTCTTAAGATTAGTATTACTAGATGTTTGATTAAGAAAAAAAAATTATATGATTAAATGTAAACTATTATTAAGAAATATATTTTAGATCAAAAAAAATTCAGATGAATCATTCAGATGAATAACCGAAAATAAAACGAACAACATCTGGATGGATCATTTGAATGGAGTATGGAAATAGATCATCTGGATAGAGATGGCAGATGATCAAACGAACAGGGTCTTAGTAACCTGTCATGTGTGAGAGAGACATGATTATCAAATTCAGATCACACATGAGTACATTTGAGAAATCTTTTAAGTATTAGTATGTGACTTCTTAAGATTAGTATTACTAGATGTTTGATTAAGAAAAAAAAATTATATGATTAAATGTAAACTATTATTAAGAAATATATTTTAGATCAAAAAAAATTCAGATGAATCATTCAGATGAATAACCGAAAATAAAACGAACAACATCTGGATGGATCATTTGAATGGAGTATGGAAATAGATCATCTGGATAGAGATGGCAGATGATCAAACGAACAGGGTCTTAGTAACCTGTCATGTGTGAGAGAGACATGATTATCAAATTCAGATCACACATGAGTACATTTGAGAAATCTTTTAAGTATTAGTATGTGACTTCTTAAGATTAGTATTACTAGATGTTTGATTAAGAAAAAAAAATTATATGATTAAATGTAAACTATTATTAAGAAATATATTTTAGATCAAAAAAAATTCAGATGAATCATTCAGATGAATAACCGAAAATAAAACGAACAACATCTGGATGGATCATTTGAATGGAGTATGGAAATAGATCATCTGGATAGAGATGGCAGATGATCAAACGAACAGGGTCTTAGTAACCTGTCATGTGTGAGAGAGACATGATTATCAAATTCAGATCACACATGAGTACATTTGAGAAATCTTTTAAGTATTAGTATGTGACTTCTTAAGATTAGTATTACTAGATGTTTGATTAAGAAAAAAAAATTATATGATTAAATGTAAACTATTATTAAGAAATATATTTTAGATCAAAAAAAATTCAGATGAATCATTCAGATGAATAACCGAAAATAAAACGAACAACATCTGGATGGATCATTTGAATGGAGTATGGAAATAGATCATCTGGATAGAGATGGCAGATGATCAAACGAACAGGGTCTTAGTAACCTGTCATGTGTGAGAGAGACATGATTATCAAATTCAGATCACACATGAGTACATTTGAGAAATCTTTTAAGTATTAGTATGTGACTTCTTAAGATTAGTATTACTAGATGTTTGATTAAGAAAAAAAAATTATATGATTAAATGTAAACTATTATTAAGAAATATATTTTAGATCAAAAAAAATTCAGATGAATCATTCAGATGAATAACCGAAAATAAAACGAACAACATCTGGATGGATCATTTGAATGGAGTATGGAAATAGATCATCTGGATAGAGATGGCAGATGATCAAACGAACAGGGTCTTAGTAACCTGTCATGTGTGAGAGAGACATGATTATCAAATTCAGATCACACATGAGTACATTTGAGAAATCTTTTAAGTATTAGTATGTGACTTCTTAAGATTAGTATTACTAGATGTTTGATTAAGAAAAAAAAATTATATGATTAAATGTAAACTATTATTAAGAAATATATTTTAGATCAAAAAAAATTCAGATGAATCATTCAGATGAATAACCGAAAATAAAACGAACAACATCTGGATGGATCATTTGAATGGAGTATGGAAATAGATCATCTGGATAGAGATGGCAGATGATCAAACGAACAGGGTCTTAGTAACCTGTCATGTGTGAGAGAGACATGATTATCAAATTCAGATCACACATGAGTACATTTGAGAAATCTTTTAAGTATTAGTATGTGACTTCTTAAGATTAGTATTACTAGATGTTTGATTAAGAAAAAAAAATTATATGATTAAATGTAAACTATTATTAAGAAATATATTTTAGATCAAAAAAAATTCAGATGAATCATTCAGATGAATAACCGAAAATAAAACGAACAACATCTGGATGGATCATTTGAATGGAGTATGGAAATAGATCATCTGGATAGAGATGGCAGATGATCAAACGAACAGGGTCTTAGTAACCTGTCATGTGTGAGAGAGACATGATTATCAAATTCAGATCACACATGAGTACATTTGAGAAATCTTTTAAGTATTAGTATGTGACTTCTTAAGATTAGTATTACTAGATGTTTGATTAAGAAAAAAAAATTATATGATTAAATGTAAACTATTATTAAGAAATATATTTTAGATCAAAAAAAATTCAGATGAATCATTCAGATGAATAACCGAAAATAAAACGAACAACATCTGGATGGATCATTTGAATGGAGTATGGAAATAGATCATCTGGATAGAGATGGCAGATGATCAAACGAACAGGGTCTTAGTAACCTGTCATGTGTGAGAGAGACATGATTATCAAATTCAGATCACACATGAGTACATTTGAGAAATCTTTTAAGTATTAGTATGTGACTTCTTAAGATTAGTATTACTAGATGTTTGATTAAGAAAAAAAAATTATATGATTAAATGTAAACTATTATTAAGAAATATATTTTAGATCAAAAAAAATTCAGATGAATCATTCAGATGAATAACCGAAAATAAAACGAACAACATCTGGATGGATCATTTGAATGGAGTATGGAAATAGATCATCTGGATAGAGATGGCAGATGATCAAACGAACAGGGTCTTAGTAACCTGTCATGTGTGAGAGAGACATGATTATCAAATTCAGATCACACATGAGTACATTTGAGAAATCTTTTAAGTATTAGTATGTGACTTCTTAAGATTAGTATTACTAGATGTTTGATTAAGAAAAAAAAATTATATGATTAAATGTAAACTATTATTAAGAAATATATTTTAGATCAAAAAAAATTCAGATGAATCATTCAGATGAATAACCGAAAATAAAACGAACAACATCTGGATGGATCATTTGAATGGAGTATGGAAATAGATCATCTGGATAGAGATGGCAGATGATCAAACGAACAGGGTCTTAGTAACCTGTCATGTGTGAGAGAGACATGATTATCAAATTCAGATCACACATGAGTACATTTGAGAAATCTTTTAAGTATTAGTATGTGACTTCTTAAGATTAGTATTACTAGATGTTTGATTAAGAAAAAAAAATTATATGATTAAATGTAAACTATTATTAAGAAATATATTTTAGATCAAAAAAAATTCAGATGAATCATTCAGATGAATAACCGAAAATAAAACGAACAACATCTGGATGGATCATTTGAATGGAGTATGGAAATAGATCATCTGGATAGAGATGGCAGATGATCAAACGAACAGGGTCTTAGTAACCTGTCATGTGTGAGAGAGACATGATTATCAAATTCAGATCACACATGAGTACATTTGAGAAATCTTTTAAGTATTAGTATGTGACTTCTTAAGATTAGTATTACTAGATGTTTGATTAAGAAAAAAAAATTATATGATTAAATGTAAACTATTATTAAGAAATATATTTTAGATCAAAAAAAATTCAGATGAATCATTCAGATGAATAACCGAAAATAAAACGAACAACATCTGGATGGATCATTTGAATGGAGTATGGAAATAGATCATCTGGATAGAGATGGCAGATGATCAAACGAACAGGGTCTTAGTAACCTGTCATGTGTGAGAGAGACATGATTATCAAATTCAGATCACACATGAGTACATTTGAGAAATCTTTTAAGTATTAGTATGTGACTTCTTAAGATTAGTATTACTAGATGTTTGATTAAGAAAAAAAAATTATATGATTAAATGTAAACTATTATTAAGAAATATATTTTAGATCAAAAAAAATTCAGATGAATCATTCAGATGAATAACCGAAAATAAAACGAACAACATCTGGATGGATCATTTGAATGGAGTATGGAAATAGATCATCTGGATAGAGATGGCAGATGATCAAACGAACAGGGTCTTAGTAACCTGTCATGTGTGAGAGAGACATGATTATCAAATTCAGATCACACATGAGTACATTTGAGAAATCTTTTAAGTATTAGTATGTGACTTCTTAAGATTAGTATTACTAGATGTTTGATTAAGAAAAAAAAATTATATGATTAAATGTAAACTATTATTAAGAAATATATTTTAGATCAAAAAAAATTCAGATGAATCATTCAGATGAATAACCGAAAATAAAACGAACAACATCTGGATGGATCATTTGAATGGAGTATGGAAATAGATCATCTGGATAGAGATGGCAGATGATCAAACGAACAGGGTCTTAGTAACCTGTCATGTGTGAGAGAGACATGATTATCAAATTCAGATCACACATGAGTACATTTGAGAAATCTTTTAAGTATTAGTATGTGACTTCTTAAGATTAGTATTACTAGATGTTTGATTAAGAAAAAAAAATTATATGATTAAATGTAAACTATTATTAAGAAATATATTTTAGATCAAAAAAAATTCAGATGAATCATTCAGATGAATAACCGAAAATAAAACGAACAACATCTGGATGGATCATTTGAATGGAGTATGGAAATAGATCATCTGGATAGAGATGGCAGATGATCAAACGAACAGGGTCTTAGTAACCTGTCATGTGTGAGAGAGACATGATTATCAAATTCAGATCACACATGAGTACATTTGAGAAATCTTTTAAGTATTAGTATGTGACTTCTTAAGATTAGTATTACTAGATGTTTGATTAAGAAAAAAAAATTATATGATTAAATGTAAACTATTATTAAGAAATATATTTTAGATCAAAAAAAATTCAGATGAATCATTCAGATGAATAACCGAAAATAAAACGAACAACATCTGGATGGATCATTTGAATGGAGTATGGAAATAGATCATCTGGATAGAGATGGCAGATGATCAAACGAACAGGGTCTTAGTAACCTGTCATGTGTGAGAGAGACATGATTATCAAATTCAGATCACACATGAGTACATTTGAGAAATCTTTTAAGTATTAGTATGTGACTTCTTAAGATTAGTATTACTAGATGTTTGATTAAGAAAAAAAAATTATATGATTAAATGTAAACTATTATTAAGAAATATATTTTAGATCAAAAAAAATTCAGATGAATCATTCAGATGAATAACCGAAAATAAAACGAACAACATCTGGATGGATCATTTGAATGGAGTATGGAAATAGATCATCTGGATAGAGATGGCAGATGATCAAACGAACAGGGTCTTAGTAACCTGTCATGTGTGAGAGAGACATGATTATCAAATTCAGATCACACATGAGTACATTTGAGAAATCTTTTAAGTATTAGTATGTGACTTCTTAAGATTAGTATTACTAGATGTTTGATTAAGAAAAAAAAATTATATGATTAAATGTAAACTATTATTAAGAAATATATTTTAGATCAAAAAAAATTCAGATGAATCATTCAGATGAATAACCGAAAATAAAACGAACAACATCTGGATGGATCATTTGAATGGAGTATGGAAATAGATCATCTGGATAGAGATGGCAGATGATCAAACGAACAGGGTCTTAGTAACCTGTCATGTGTGAGAGAGACATGATTATCAAATTCAGATCACACATGAGTACATTTGAGAAATCTTTTAAGTATTAGTATGTGACTTCTTAAGATTAGTATTACTAGATGTTTGATTAAGAAAAAAAAATTATATGATTAAATGTAAACTATTATTAAGAAATATATTTTAGATCAAAAAAAATTCAGATGAATCATTCAGATGAATAACCGAAAATAAAACGAACAACATCTGGATGGATCATTTGAATGGAGTATGGAAATAGATCATCTGGATAGAGATGGCAGATGATCAAACGAACAGGGTCTTAGTAACCTGTCATGTGTGAGAGAGACATGATTATCAAATTCAGATCACACATGAGTACATTTGAGAAATCTTTTAAGTATTAGTATGTGACTTCTTAAGATTAGTATTACTAGATGTTTGATTAAGAAAAAAAAATTATATGATTAAATGTAAACTATTATTAAGAAATATATTTTAGATCAAAAAAAATTCAGATGAATCATTCAGATGAATAACCGAAAATAAAACGAACAACATCTGGATGGATCATTTGAATGGAGTATGGAAATAGATCATCTGGATAGAGATGGCAGATGATCAAACGAACAGGGTCTTAGTAACCTGTCATGTGTGAGAGAGACATGATTATCAAATTCAGATCACACATGAGTACATTTGAGAAATCTTTTAAGTATTAGTATGTGACTTCTTAAGATTAGTATTACTAGATGTTTGATTAAGAAAAAAAAATTATATGATTAAATGTAAACTATTATTAAGAAATATATTTTAGATCAAAAAAAATTCAGATGAATCATTCAGATGAATAACCGAAAATAAAACGAACAACATCTGGATGGATCATTTGAATGGAGTATGGAAATAGATCATCTGGATAGAGATGGCAGATGATCAAACGAACAGGGTCTTAGTAACCTGTCATGTGTGAGAGAGACATGATTATCAAATTCAGATCACACATGAGTACATTTGAGAAATCTTTTAAGTATTAGTATGTGACTTCTTAAGATTAGTATTACTAGATGTTTGATTAAGAAAAAAAAATTATATGATTAAATGTAAACTATTATTAAGAAATATATTTTAGATCAAAAAAAATTCAGATGAATCATTCAGATGAATAACCGAAAATAAAACGAACAACATCTGGATGGATCATTTGAATGGAGTATGGAAATAGATCATCTGGATAGAGATGGCAGATGATCAAACGAACAGGGTCTTAGTAACCTGTCATGTGTGAGAGAGACATGATTATCAAATTCAGATCACACATGAGTACATTTGAGAAATCTTTTAAGTATTAGTATGTGACTTCTTAAGATTAGTATTACTAGATGTTTGATTAAGAAAAAAAAATTATATGATTAAATGTAAACTATTATTAAGAAATATATTTTAGATCAAAAAAAATTCAGATGAATCATTCAGATGAATAACCGAAAATAAAACGAACAACATCTGGATGGATCATTTGAATGGAGTATGGAAATAGATCATCTGGATAGAGATGGCAGATGATCAAACGAACAGGGTCTTAGTAACCTGTCATGTGTGAGAGAGACATGATTATCAAATTCAGATCACACATGAGTACATTTGAGAAATCTTTTAAGTATTAGTATGTGACTTCTTAAGATTAGTATTACTAGATGTTTGATTAAGAAAAAAAAATTATATGATTAAATGTAAACTATTATTAAGAAATATATTTTAGATCAAAAAAAATTCAGATGAATCATTCAGATGAATAACCGAAAATAAAACGAACAACATCTGGATGGATCATTTGAATGGAGTATGGAAATAGATCATCTGGATAGAGATGGCAGATGATCAAACGAACAGGGTCTTAGTAACCTGTCATGTGTGAGAGAGACATGATTATCAAATTCAGATCACACATGAGTACATTTGAGAAATCTTTTAAGTATTAGTATGTGACTTCTTAAGATTAGTATTACTAGATGTTTGATTAAGAAAAAAAAATTATATGATTAAATGTAAACTATTATTAAGAAATATATTTTAGATCAAAAAAAATTCAGATGAATCATTCAGATGAATAACCGAAAATAAAACGAACAACATCTGGATGGATCATTTGAATGGAGTATGGAAATAGATCATCTGGATAGAGATGGCAGATGATCAAACGAACAGGGTCTTAGTAACCTGTCATGTGTGAGAGAGACATGATTATCAAATTCAGATCACACATGAGTACATTTGAGAAATCTTTTAAGTATTAGTATGTGACTTCTTAAGATTAGTATTACTAGATGTTTGATTAAGAAAAAAAAATTATATGATTAAATGTAAACTATTATTAAGAAATATATTTTAGATCAAAAAAAATTCAGATGAATCATTCAGATGAATAACCGAAAATAAAACGAACAACATCTGGATGGATCATTTGAATGGAGTATGGAAATAGATCATCTGGATAGAGATGGCAGATGATCAAACGAACAGGGTCTTAGTAACCTGTCATGTGTGAGAGAGACATGATTATCAAATTCAGATCACACATGAGTACATTTGAGAAATCTTTTAAGTATTAGTATGTGACTTCTTAAGATTAGTATTACTAGATGTTTGATTAAGAAAAAAAAATTATATGATTAAATGTAAACTATTATTAAGAAATATATTTTAGATCAAAAAAAATTCAGATGAATCATTCAGATGAATAACCGAAAATAAAACGAACAACATCTGGATGGATCATTTGAATGGAGTATGGAAATAGATCATCTGGATAGAGATGGCAGATGATCAAACGAACAGGGTCTTAGTAACCTGTCATGTGTGAGAGAGACATGATTATCAAATTCAGATCACACATGAGTACATTTGAGAAATCTTTTAAGTATTAGTATGTGACTTCTTAAGATTAGTATTACTAGATGTTTGATTAAGAAAAAAAAATTATATGATTAAATGTAAACTATTATTAAGAAATATATTTTAGATCAAAAAAAATTCAGATGAATCATTCAGATGAATAACCGAAAATAAAACGAACAACATCTGGATGGATCATTTGAATGGAGTATGGAAATAGATCATCTGGATAGAGATGGCAGATGATCAAACGAACAGGGTCTTAGTAACCTGTCATGTGTGAGAGAGACATGATTATCAAATTCAGATCACACATGAGTACATTTGAGAAATCTTTTAAGTATTAGTATGTGACTTCTTAAGATTAGTATTACTAGATGTTTGATTAAGAAAAAAAAATTATATGATTAAATGTAAACTATTATTAAGAAATATATTTTAGATCAAAAAAAATTCAGATGAATCATTCAGATGAATAACCGAAAATAAAACGAACAACATCTGGATGGATCATTTGAATGGAGTATGGAAATAGATCATCTGGATAGAGATGGCAGATGATCAAACGAACAGGGTCTTAGTAACCTGTCATGTGTGAGAGAGACATGATTATCAAATTCAGATCACACATGAGTACATTTGAGAAATCTTTTAAGTATTAGTATGTGACTTCTTAAGATTAGTATTACTAGATGTTTGATTAAGAAAAAAAAATTATATGATTAAATGTAAACTATTATTAAGAAATATATTTTAGATCAAAAAAAATTCAGATGAATCATTCAGATGAATAACCGAAAATAAAACGAACAACATCTGGATGGATCATTTGAATGGAGTATGGAAATAGATCATCTGGATAGAGATGGCAGATGATCAAACGAACAGGGTCTTAGTAACCTGTCATGTGTGAGAGAGACATGATTATCAAATTCAGATCACACATGAGTACATTTGAGAAATCTTTTAAGTATTAGTATGTGACTTCTTAAGATTAGTATTACTAGATGTTTGATTAAGAAAAAAAAATTATATGATTAAATGTAAACTATTATTAAGAAATATATTTTAGATCAAAAAAAATTCAGATGAATCATTCAGATGAATAACCGAAAATAAAACGAACAACATCTGGATGGATCATTTGAATGGAGTATGGAAATAGATCATCTGGATAGAGATGGCAGATGATCAAACGAACAGGGTCTTAGTAACCTGTCATGTGTGAGAGAGACATGATTATCAAATTCAGATCACACATGAGTACATTTGAGAAATCTTTTAAGTATTAGTATGTGACTTCTTAAGATTAGTATTACTAGATGTTTGATTAAGAAAAAAAAATTATATGATTAAATGTAAACTATTATTAAGAAATATATTTTAGATCAAAAAAAATTCAGATGAATCATTCAGATGAATAACCGAAAATAAAACGAACAACATCTGGATGGATCATTTGAATGGAGTATGGAAATAGATCATCTGGATAGAGATGGCAGATGATCAAACGAACAGGGTCTTAGTAACCTGTCATGTGTGAGAGAGACATGATTATCAAATTCAGATCACACATGAGTACATTTGAGAAATCTTTTAAGTATTAGTATGTGACTTCTTAAGATTAGTATTACTAGATGTTTGATTAAGAAAAAAAAATTATATGATTAAATGTAAACTATTATTAAGAAATATATTTTAGATCAAAAAAAATTCAGATGAATCATTCAGATGAATAACCGAAAATAAAACGAACAACATCTGGATGGATCATTTGAATGGAGTATGGAAATAGATCATCTGGATAGAGATGGCAGATGATCAAACGAACAGGGTCTTAGTAACCTGTCATGTGTGAGAGAGACATGATTATCAAATTCAGATCACACATGAGTACATTTGAGAAATCTTTTAAGTATTAGTATGTGACTTCTTAAGATTAGTATTACTAGATGTTTGATTAAGAAAAAAAAATTATATGATTAAATGTAAACTATTATTAAGAAATATATTTTAGATCAAAAAAAATTCAGATGAATCATTCAGATGAATAACCGAAAATAAAACGAACAACATCTGGATGGATCATTTGAATGGAGTATGGAAATAGATCATCTGGATAGAGATGGCAGATGATCAAACGAACAGGGTCTTAGTAACCTGTCATGTGTGAGAGAGACATGATTATCAAATTCAGATCACACATGAGTACATTTGAGAAATCTTTTAAGTATTAGTATGTGACTTCTTAAGATTAGTATTACTAGATGTTTGATTAAGAAAAAAAAATTATATGATTAAATGTAAACTATTATTAAGAAATATATTTTAGATCAAAAAAAATTCAGATGAATCATTCAGATGAATAACCGAAAATAAAACGAACAACATCTGGATGGATCATTTGAATGGAGTATGGAAATAGATCATCTGGATAGAGATGGCAGATGATCAAACGAACAGGGTCTTAGTAACCTGTCATGTGTGAGAGAGACATGATTATCAAATTCAGATCACACATGAGTACATTTGAGAAATCTTTTAAGTATTAGTATGTGACTTCTTAAGATTAGTATTACTAGATGTTTGATTAAGAAAAAAAAATTATATGATTAAATGTAAACTATTATTAAGAAATATATTTTAGATCAAAAAAAATTCAGATGAATCATTCAGATGAATAACCGAAAATAAAACGAACAACATCTGGATGGATCATTTGAATGGAGTATGGAAATAGATCATCTGGATAGAGATGGCAGATGATCAAACGAACAGGGTCTTAGTAACCTGTCATGTGTGAGAGAGACATGATTATCAAATTCAGATCACACATGAGTACATTTGAGAAATCTTTTAAGTATTAGTATGTGACTTCTTAAGATTAGTATTACTAGATGTTTGATTAAGAAAAAAAAATTATATGATTAAATGTAAACTATTATTAAGAAATATATTTTAGATCAAAAAAAATTCAGATGAATCATTCAGATGAATAACCGAAAATAAAACGAACAACATCTGGATGGATCATTTGAATGGAGTATGGAAATAGATCATCTGGATAGAGATGGCAGATGATCAAACGAACAGGGTCTTAGTAACCTGTCATGTGTGAGAGAGACATGATTATCAAATTCAGATCACACATGAGTACATTTGAGAAATCTTTTAAGTATTAGTATGTGACTTCTTAAGATTAGTATTACTAGATGTTTGATTAAGAAAAAAAAATTATATGATTAAATGTAAACTATTATTAAGAAATATATTTTAGATCAAAAAAAATTCAGATGAATCATTCAGATGAATAACCGAAAATAAAACGAACAACATCTGGATGGATCATTTGAATGGAGTATGGAAATAGATCATCTGGATAGAGATGGCAGATGATCAAACGAACAGGGTCTTAGTAACCTGTCATGTGTGAGAGAGACATGATTATCAAATTCAGATCACACATGAGTACATTTGAGAAATCTTTTAAGTATTAGTATGTGACTTCTTAAGATTAGTATTACTAGATGTTTGATTAAGAAAAAAAAATTATATGATTAAATGTAAACTATTATTAAGAAATATATTTTAGATCAAAAAAAATTCAGATGAATCATTCAGATGAATAACCGAAAATAAAACGAACAACATCTGGATGGATCATTTGAATGGAGTATGGAAATAGATCATCTGGATAGAGATGGCAGATGATCAAACGAACAGGGTCTTAGTAACCTGTCATGTGTGAGAGAGACATGATTATCAAATTCAGATCACACATGAGTACATTTGAGAAATCTTTTAAGTATTAGTATGTGACTTCTTAAGATTAGTATTACTAGATGTTTGATTAAGAAAAAAAAATTATATGATTAAATGTAAACTATTATTAAGAAATATATTTTAGATCAAAAAAAATTCAGATGAATCATTCAGATGAATAACCGAAAATAAAACGAACAACATCTGGATGGATCATTTGAATGGAGTATGGAAATAGATCATCTGGATAGAGATGGCAGATGATCAAACGAACAGGGTCTTAGTAACCTGTCATGTGTGAGAGAGACATGATTATCAAATTCAGATCACACATGAGTACATTTGAGAAATCTTTTAAGTATTAGTATGTGACTTCTTAAGATTAGTATTACTAGATGTTTGATTAAGAAAAAAAAATTATATGATTAAATGTAAACTATTATTAAGAAATATATTTTAGATCAAAAAAAATTCAGATGAATCATTCAGATGAATAACCGAAAATAAAACGAACAACATCTGGATGGATCATTTGAATGGAGTATGGAAATAGATCATCTGGATAGAGATGGCAGATGATCAAACGAACAGGGTCTTAGTAACCTGTCATGTGTGAGAGAGACATGATTATCAAATTCAGATCACACATGAGTACATTTGAGAAATCTTTTAAGTATTAGTATGTGACTTCTTAAGATTAGTATTACTAGATGTTTGATTAAGAAAAAAAAATTATATGATTAAATGTAAACTATTATTAAGAAATATATTTTAGATCAAAAAAAATTCAGATGAATCATTCAGATGAATAACCGAAAATAAAACGAACAACATCTGGATGGATCATTTGAATGGAGTATGGAAATAGATCATCTGGATAGAGATGGCAGATGATCAAACGAACAGGGTCTTAGTAACCTGTCATGTGTGAGAGAGACATGATTATCAAATTCAGATCACACATGAGTACATTTGAGAAATCTTTTAAGTATTAGTATGTGACTTCTTAAGATTAGTATTACTAGATGTTTGATTAAGAAAAAAAAATTATATGATTAAATGTAAACTATTATTAAGAAATATATTTTAGATCAAAAAAAATTCAGATGAATCATTCAGATGAATAACCGAAAATAAAACGAACAACATCTGGATGGATCATTTGAATGGAGTATGGAAATAGATCATCTGGATAGAGATGGCAGATGATCAAACGAACAGGGTCTTAGTAACCTGTCATGTGTGAGAGAGACATGATTATCAAATTCAGATCACACATGAGTACATTTGAGAAATCTTTTAAGTATTAGTATGTGACTTCTTAAGATTAGTATTACTAGATGTTTGATTAAGAAAAAAAAATTATATGATTAAATGTAAACTATTATTAAGAAATATATTTTAGATCAAAAAAAATTCAGATGAATCATTCAGATGAATAACCGAAAATAAAACGAACAACATCTGGATGGATCATTTGAATGGAGTATGGAAATAGATCATCTGGATAGAGATGGCAGATGATCAAACGAACAGGGTCTTAGTAACCTGTCATGTGTGAGAGAGACATGATTATCAAATTCAGATCACACATGAGTACATTTGAGAAATCTTTTAAGTATTAGTATGTGACTTCTTAAGATTAGTATTACTAGATGTTTGATTAAGAAAAAAAAATTATATGATTAAATGTAAACTATTATTAAGAAATATATTTTAGATCAAAAAAAATTCAGATGAATCATTCAGATGAATAACCGAAAATAAAACGAACAACATCTGGATGGATCATTTGAATGGAGTATGGAAATAGATCATCTGGATAGAGATGGCAGATGATCAAACGAACAGGGTCTTAGTAACCTGTCATGTGTGAGAGAGACATGATTATCAAATTCAGATCACACATGAGTACATTTGAGAAATCTTTTAAGTATTAGTATGTGACTTCTTAAGATTAGTATTACTAGATGTTTGATTAAGAAAAAAAAATTATATGATTAAATGTAAACTATTATTAAGAAATATATTTTAGATCAAAAAAAATTCAGATGAATCATTCAGATGAATAACCGAAAATAAAACGAACAACATCTGGATGGATCATTTGAATGGAGTATGGAAATAGATCATCTGGATAGAGATGGCAGATGATCAAACGAACAGGGTCTTAGTAACCTGTCATGTGTGAGAGAGACATGATTATCAAATTCAGATCACACATGAGTACATTTGAGAAATCTTTTAAGTATTAGTATGTGACTTCTTAAGATTAGTATTACTAGATGTTTGATTAAGAAAAAAAAATTATATGATTAAATGTAAACTATTATTAAGAAATATATTTTAGATCAAAAAAAATTCAGATGAATCATTCAGATGAATAACCGAAAATAAAACGAACAACATCTGGATGGATCATTTGAATGGAGTATGGAAATAGATCATCTGGATAGAGATGGCAGATGATCAAACGAACAGGGTCTTAGTAACCTGTCATGTGTGAGAGAGACATGATTATCAAATTCAGATCACACATGAGTACATTTGAGAAATCTTTTAAGTATTAGTATGTGACTTCTTAAGATTAGTATTACTAGATGTTTGATTAAGAAAAAAAAATTATATGATTAAATGTAAACTATTATTAAGAAATATATTTTAGATCAAAAAAAATTCAGATGAATCATTCAGATGAATAACCGAAAATAAAACGAACAACATCTGGATGGATCATTTGAATGGAGTATGGAAATAGATCATCTGGATAGAGATGGCAGATGATCAAACGAACAGGGTCTTAGTAACCTGTCATGTGTGAGAGAGACATGATTATCAAATTCAGATCACACATGAGTACATTTGAGAAATCTTTTAAGTATTAGTATGTGACTTCTTAAGATTAGTATTACTAGATGTTTGATTAAGAAAAAAAAATTATATGATTAAATGTAAACTATTATTAAGAAATATATTTTAGATCAAAAAAAATTCAGATGAATCATTCAGATGAATAACCGAAAATAAAACGAACAACATCTGGATGGATCATTTGAATGGAGTATGGAAATAGATCATCTGGATAGAGATGGCAGATGATCAAACGAACAGGGTCTTAGTAACCTGTCATGTGTGAGAGAGACATGATTATCAAATTCAGATCACACATGAGTACATTTGAGAAATCTTTTAAGTATTAGTATGTGACTTCTTAAGATTAGTATTACTAGATGTTTGATTAAGAAAAAAAAATTATATGATTAAATGTAAACTATTATTAAGAAATATATTTTAGATCAAAAAAAATTCAGATGAATCATTCAGATGAATAACCGAAAATAAAACGAACAACATCTGGATGGATCATTTGAATGGAGTATGGAAATAGATCATCTGGATAGAGATGGCAGATGATCAAACGAACAGGGTCTTAGTAACCTGTCATGTGTGAGAGAGACATGATTATCAAATTCAGATCACACATGAGTACATTTGAGAAATCTTTTAAGTATTAGTATGTGACTTCTTAAGATTAGTATTACTAGATGTTTGATTAAGAAAAAAAAATTATATGATTAAATGTAAACTATTATTAAGAAATATATTTTAGATCAAAAAAAATTCAGATGAATCATTCAGATGAATAACCGAAAATAAAACGAACAACATCTGGATGGATCATTTGAATGGAGTATGGAAATAGATCATCTGGATAGAGATGGCAGATGATCAAACGAACAGGGTCTTAGTAACCTGTCATGTGTGAGAGAGACATGATTATCAAATTCAGATCACACATGAGTACATTTGAGAAATCTTTTAAGTATTAGTATGTGACTTCTTAAGATTAGTATTACTAGATGTTTGATTAAGAAAAAAAAATTATATGATTAAATGTAAACTATTATTAAGAAATATATTTTAGATCAAAAAAAATTCAGATGAATCATTCAGATGAATAACCGAAAATAAAACGAACAACATCTGGATGGATCATTTGAATGGAGTATGGAAATAGATCATCTGGATAGAGATGGCAGATGATCAAACGAACAGGGTCTTAGTAACCTGTCATGTGTGAGAGAGACATGATTATCAAATTCAGATCACACATGAGTACATTTGAGAAATCTTTTAAGTATTAGTATGTGACTTCTTAAGATTAGTATTACTAGATGTTTGATTAAGAAAAAAAAATTATATGATTAAATGTAAACTATTATTAAGAAATATATTTTAGATCAAAAAAAATTCAGATGAATCATTCAGATGAATAACCGAAAATAAAACGAACAACATCTGGATGGATCATTTGAATGGAGTATGGAAATAGATCATCTGGATAGAGATGGCAGATGATCAAACGAACAGGGTCTTAGTAACCTGTCATGTGTGAGAGAGACATGATTATCAAATTCAGATCACACATGAGTACATTTGAGAAATCTTTTAAGTATTAGTATGTGACTTCTTAAGATTAGTATTACTAGATGTTTGATTAAGAAAAAAAAATTATATGATTAAATGTAAACTATTATTAAGAAATATATTTTAGATCAAAAAAAATTCAGATGAATCATTCAGATGAATAACCGAAAATAAAACGAACAACATCTGGATGGATCATTTGAATGGAGTATGGAAATAGATCATCTGGATAGAGATGGCAGATGATCAAACGAACAGGGTCTTAGTAACCTGTCATGTGTGAGAGAGACATGATTATCAAATTCAGATCACACATGAGTACATTTGAGAAATCTTTTAAGTATTAGTATGTGACTTCTTAAGATTAGTATTACTAGATGTTTGATTAAGAAAAAAAAATTATATGATTAAATGTAAACTATTATTAAGAAATATATTTTAGATCAAAAAAAATTCAGATGAATCATTCAGATGAATAACCGAAAATAAAACGAACAACATCTGGATGGATCATTTGAATGGAGTATGGAAATAGATCATCTGGATAGAGATGGCAGATGATCAAACGAACAGGGTCTTAGTAACCTGTCATGTGTGAGAGAGACATGATTATCAAATTCAGATCACACATGAGTACATTTGAGAAATCTTTTAAGTATTAGTATGTGACTTCTTAAGATTAGTATTACTAGATGTTTGATTAAGAAAAAAAAATTATATGATTAAATGTAAACTATTATTAAGAAATATATTTTAGATCAAAAAAAATTCAGATGAATCATTCAGATGAATAACCGAAAATAAAACGAACAACATCTGGATGGATCATTTGAATGGAGTATGGAAATAGATCATCTGGATAGAGATGGCAGATGATCAAACGAACAGGGTCTTAGTAACCTGTCATGTGTGAGAGAGACATGATTATCAAATTCAGATCACACATGAGTACATTTGAGAAATCTTTTAAGTATTAGTATGTGACTTCTTAAGATTAGTATTACTAGATGTTTGATTAAGAAAAAAAAATTATATGATTAAATGTAAACTATTATTAAGAAATATATTTTAGATCAAAAAAAATTCAGATGAATCATTCAGATGAATAACCGAAAATAAAACGAACAACATCTGGATGGATCATTTGAATGGAGTATGGAAATAGATCATCTGGATAGAGATGGCAGATGATCAAACGAACAGGGTCTTAGTAACCTGTCATGTGTGAGAGAGACATGATTATCAAATTCAGATCACACATGAGTACATTTGAGAAATCTTTTAAGTATTAGTATGTGACTTCTTAAGATTAGTATTACTAGATGTTTGATTAAGAAAAAAAAATTATATGATTAAATGTAAACTATTATTAAGAAATATATTTTAGATCAAAAAAAATTCAGATGAATCATTCAGATGAATAACCGAAAATAAAACGAACAACATCTGGATGGATCATTTGAATGGAGTATGGAAATAGATCATCTGGATAGAGATGGCAGATGATCAAACGAACAGGGTCTTAGTAACCTGTCATGTGTGAGAGAGACATGATTATCAAATTCAGATCACACATGAGTACATTTGAGAAATCTTTTAAGTATTAGTATGTGACTTCTTAAGATTAGTATTACTAGATGTTTGATTAAGAAAAAAAAATTATATGATTAAATGTAAACTATTATTAAGAAATATATTTTAGATCAAAAAAAATTCAGATGAATCATTCAGATGAATAACCGAAAATAAAACGAACAACATCTGGATGGATCATTTGAATGGAGTATGGAAATAGATCATCTGGATAGAGATGGCAGATGATCAAACGAACAGGGTCTTAGTAACCTGTCATGTGTGAGAGAGACATGATTATCAAATTCAGATCACACATGAGTACATTTGAGAAATCTTTTAAGTATTAGTATGTGACTTCTTAAGATTAGTATTACTAGATGTTTGATTAAGAAAAAAAAATTATATGATTAAATGTAAACTATTATTAAGAAATATATTTTAGATCAAAAAAAATTCAGATGAATCATTCAGATGAATAACCGAAAATAAAACGAACAACATCTGGATGGATCATTTGAATGGAGTATGGAAATAGATCATCTGGATAGAGATGGCAGATGATCAAACGAACAGGGTCTTAGTAACCTGTCATGTGTGAGAGAGACATGATTATCAAATTCAGATCACACATGAGTACATTTGAGAAATCTTTTAAGTATTAGTATGTGACTTCTTAAGATTAGTATTACTAGATGTTTGATTAAGAAAAAAAAATTATATGATTAAATGTAAACTATTATTAAGAAATATATTTTAGATCAAAAAAAATTCAGATGAATCATTCAGATGAATAACCGAAAATAAAACGAACAACATCTGGATGGATCATTTGAATGGAGTATGGAAATAGATCATCTGGATAGAGATGGCAGATGATCAAACGAACAGGGTCTTAGTAACCTGTCATGTGTGAGAGAGACATGATTATCAAATTCAGATCACACATGAGTACATTTGAGAAATCTTTTAAGTATTAGTATGTGACTTCTTAAGATTAGTATTACTAGATGTTTGATTAAGAAAAAAAAATTATATGATTAAATGTAAACTATTATTAAGAAATATATTTTAGATCAAAAAAAATTCAGATGAATCATTCAGATGAATAACCGAAAATAAAACGAACAACATCTGGATGGATCATTTGAATGGAGTATGGAAATAGATCATCTGGATAGAGATGGCAGATGATCAAACGAACAGGGTCTTAGTAACCTGTCATGTGTGAGAGAGACATGATTATCAAATTCAGATCACACATGAGTACATTTGAGAAATCTTTTAAGTATTAGTATGTGACTTCTTAAGATTAGTATTACTAGATGTTTGATTAAGAAAAAAAAATTATATGATTAAATGTAAACTATTATTAAGAAATATATTTTAGATCAAAAAAAATTCAGATGAATCATTCAGATGAATAACCGAAAATAAAACGAACAACATCTGGATGGATCATTTGAATGGAGTATGGAAATAGATCATCTGGATAGAGATGGCAGATGATCAAACGAACAGGGTCTTAGTAACCTGTCATGTGTGAGAGAGACATGATTATCAAATTCAGATCACACATGAGTACATTTGAGAAATCTTTTAAGTATTAGTATGTGACTTCTTAAGATTAGTATTACTAGATGTTTGATTAAGAAAAAAAAATTATATGATTAAATGTAAACTATTATTAAGAAATATATTTTAGATCAAAAAAAATTCAGATGAATCATTCAGATGAATAACCGAAAATAAAACGAACAACATCTGGATGGATCATTTGAATGGAGTATGGAAATAGATCATCTGGATAGAGATGGCAGATGATCAAACGAACAGGGTCTTAGTAACCTGTCATGTGTGAGAGAGACATGATTATCAAATTCAGATCACACATGAGTACATTTGAGAAATCTTTTAAGTATTAGTATGTGACTTCTTAAGATTAGTATTACTAGATGTTTGATTAAGAAAAAAAAATTATATGATTAAATGTAAACTATTATTAAGAAATATATTTTAGATCAAAAAAAATTCAGATGAATCATTCAGATGAATAACCGAAAATAAAACGAACAACATCTGGATGGATCATTTGAATGGAGTATGGAAATAGATCATCTGGATAGAGATGGCAGATGATCAAACGAACAGGGTCTTAGTAACCTGTCATGTGTGAGAGAGACATGATTATCAAATTCAGATCACACATGAGTACATTTGAGAAATCTTTTAAGTATTAGTATGTGACTTCTTAAGATTAGTATTACTAGATGTTTGATTAAGAAAAAAAAATTATATGATTAAATGTAAACTATTATTAAGAAATATATTTTAGATCAAAAAAAATTCAGATGAATCATTCAGATGAATAACCGAAAATAAAACGAACAACATCTGGATGGATCATTTGAATGGAGTATGGAAATAGATCATCTGGATAGAGATGGCAGATGATCAAACGAACAGGGTCTTAGTAACCTGTCATGTGTGAGAGAGACATGATTATCAAATTCAGATCACACATGAGTACATTTGAGAAATCTTTTAAGTATTAGTATGTGACTTCTTAAGATTAGTATTACTAGATGTTTGATTAAGAAAAAAAAATTATATGATTAAATGTAAACTATTATTAAGAAATATATTTTAGATCAAAAAAAATTCAGATGAATCATTCAGATGAATAACCGAAAATAAAACGAACAACATCTGGATGGATCATTTGAATGGAGTATGGAAATAGATCATCTGGATAGAGATGGCAGATGATCAAACGAACAGGGTCTTAGTAACCTGTCATGTGTGAGAGAGACATGATTATCAAATTCAGATCACACATGAGTACATTTGAGAAATCTTTTAAGTATTAGTATGTGACTTCTTAAGATTAGTATTACTAGATGTTTGATTAAGAAAAAAAAATTATATGATTAAATGTAAACTATTATTAAGAAATATATTTTAGATCAAAAAAAATTCAGATGAATCATTCAGATGAATAACCGAAAATAAAACGAACAACATCTGGATGGATCATTTGAATGGAGTATGGAAATAGATCATCTGGATAGAGATGGCAGATGATCAAACGAACAGGGTCTTAGTAACCTGTCATGTGTGAGAGAGACATGATTATCAAATTCAGATCACACATGAGTACATTTGAGAAATCTTTTAAGTATTAGTATGTGACTTCTTAAGATTAGTATTACTAGATGTTTGATTAAGAAAAAAAAATTATATGATTAAATGTAAACTATTATTAAGAAATATATTTTAGATCAAAAAAAATTCAGATGAATCATTCAGATGAATAACCGAAAATAAAACGAACAACATCTGGATGGATCATTTGAATGGAGTATGGAAATAGATCATCTGGATAGAGATGGCAGATGATCAAACGAACAGGGTCTTAGTAACCTGTCATGTGTGAGAGAGACATGATTATCAAATTCAGATCACACATGAGTACATTTGAGAAATCTTTTAAGTATTAGTATGTGACTTCTTAAGATTAGTATTACTAGATGTTTGATTAAGAAAAAAAAATTATATGATTAAATGTAAACTATTATTAAGAAATATATTTTAGATCAAAAAAAATTCAGATGAATCATTCAGATGAATAACCGAAAATAAAACGAACAACATCTGGATGGATCATTTGAATGGAGTATGGAAATAGATCATCTGGATAGAGATGGCAGATGATCAAACGAACAGGGTCTTAGTAACCTGTCATGTGTGAGAGAGACATGATTATCAAATTCAGATCACACATGAGTACATTTGAGAAATCTTTTAAGTATTAGTATGTGACTTCTTAAGATTAGTATTACTAGATGTTTGATTAAGAAAAAAAAATTATATGATTAAATGTAAACTATTATTAAGAAATATATTTTAGATCAAAAAAAATTCAGATGAATCATTCAGATGAATAACCGAAAATAAAACGAACAACATCTGGATGGATCATTTGAATGGAGTATGGAAATAGATCATCTGGATAGAGATGGCAGATGATCAAACGAACAGGGTCTTAGTAACCTGTCATGTGTGAGAGAGACATGATTATCAAATTCAGATCACACATGAGTACATTTGAGAAATCTTTTAAGTATTAGTATGTGACTTCTTAAGATTAGTATTACTAGATGTTTGATTAAGAAAAAAAAATTATATGATTAAATGTAAACTATTATTAAGAAATATATTTTAGATCAAAAAAAATTCAGATGAATCATTCAGATGAATAACCGAAAATAAAACGAACAACATCTGGATGGATCATTTGAATGGAGTATGGAAATAGATCATCTGGATAGAGATGGCAGATGATCAAACGAACAGGGTCTTAGTAACCTGTCATGTGTGAGAGAGACATGATTATCAAATTCAGATCACACATGAGTACATTTGAGAAATCTTTTAAGTATTAGTATGTGACTTCTTAAGATTAGTATTACTAGATGTTTGATTAAGAAAAAAAAATTATATGATTAAATGTAAACTATTATTAAGAAATATATTTTAGATCAAAAAAAATTCAGATGAATCATTCAGATGAATAACCGAAAATAAAACGAACAACATCTGGATGGATCATTTGAATGGAGTATGGAAATAGATCATCTGGATAGAGATGGCAGATGATCAAACGAACAGGGTCTTAGTAACCTGTCATGTGTGAGAGAGACATGATTATCAAATTCAGATCACACATGAGTACATTTGAGAAATCTTTTAAGTATTAGTATGTGACTTCTTAAGATTAGTATTACTAGATGTTTGATTAAGAAAAAAAAATTATATGATTAAATGTAAACTATTATTAAGAAATATATTTTAGATCAAAAAAAATTCAGATGAATCATTCAGATGAATAACCGAAAATAAAACGAACAACATCTGGATGGATCATTTGAATGGAGTATGGAAATAGATCATCTGGATAGAGATGGCAGATGATCAAACGAACAGGGTCTTAGTAACCTGTCATGTGTGAGAGAGACATGATTATCAAATTCAGATCACACATGAGTACATTTGAGAAATCTTTTAAGTATTAGTATGTGACTTCTTAAGATTAGTATTACTAGATGTTTGATTAAGAAAAAAAAATTATATGATTAAATGTAAACTATTATTAAGAAATATATTTTAGATCAAAAAAAATTCAGATGAATCATTCAGATGAATAACCGAAAATAAAACGAACAACATCTGGATGGATCATTTGAATGGAGTATGGAAATAGATCATCTGGATAGAGATGGCAGATGATCAAACGAACAGGGTCTTAGTAACCTGTCATGTGTGAGAGAGACATGATTATCAAATTCAGATCACACATGAGTACATTTGAGAAATCTTTTAAGTATTAGTATGTGACTTCTTAAGATTAGTATTACTAGATGTTTGATTAAGAAAAAAAAATTATATGATTAAATGTAAACTATTATTAAGAAATATATTTTAGATCAAAAAAAATTCAGATGAATCATTCAGATGAATAACCGAAAATAAAACGAACAACATCTGGATGGATCATTTGAATGGAGTATGGAAATAGATCATCTGGATAGAGATGGCAGATGATCAAACGAACAGGGTCTTAGTAACCTGTCATGTGTGAGAGAGACATGATTATCAAATTCAGATCACACATGAGTACATTTGAGAAATCTTTTAAGTATTAGTATGTGACTTCTTAAGATTAGTATTACTAGATGTTTGATTAAGAAAAAAAAATTATATGATTAAATGTAAACTATTATTAAGAAATATATTTTAGATCAAAAAAAATTCAGATGAATCATTCAGATGAATAACCGAAAATAAAACGAACAACATCTGGATGGATCATTTGAATGGAGTATGGAAATAGATCATCTGGATAGAGATGGCAGATGATCAAACGAACAGGGTCTTAGTAACCTGTCATGTGTGAGAGAGACATGATTATCAAATTCAGATCACACATGAGTACATTTGAGAAATCTTTTAAGTATTAGTATGTGACTTCTTAAGATTAGTATTACTAGATGTTTGATTAAGAAAAAAAAATTATATGATTAAATGTAAACTATTATTAAGAAATATATTTTAGATCAAAAAAAATTCAGATGAATCATTCAGATGAATAACCGAAAATAAAACGAACAACATCTGGATGGATCATTTGAATGGAGTATGGAAATAGATCATCTGGATAGAGATGGCAGATGATCAAACGAACAGGGTCTTAGTAACCTGTCATGTGTGAGAGAGACATGATTATCAAATTCAGATCACACATGAGTACATTTGAGAAATCTTTTAAGTATTAGTATGTGACTTCTTAAGATTAGTATTACTAGATGTTTGATTAAGAAAAAAAAATTATATGATTAAATGTAAACTATTATTAAGAAATATATTTTAGATCAAAAAAAATTCAGATGAATCATTCAGATGAATAACCGAAAATAAAACGAACAACATCTGGATGGATCATTTGAATGGAGTATGGAAATAGATCATCTGGATAGAGATGGCAGATGATCAAACGAACAGGGTCTTAGTAACCTGTCATGTGTGAGAGAGACATGATTATCAAATTCAGATCACACATGAGTACATTTGAGAAATCTTTTAAGTATTAGTATGTGACTTCTTAAGATTAGTATTACTAGATGTTTGATTAAGAAAAAAAAATTATATGATTAAATGTAAACTATTATTAAGAAATATATTTTAGATCAAAAAAAATTCAGATGAATCATTCAGATGAATAACCGAAAATAAAACGAACAACATCTGGATGGATCATTTGAATGGAGTATGGAAATAGATCATCTGGATAGAGATGGCAGATGATCAAACGAACAGGGTCTTAGTAACCTGTCATGTGTGAGAGAGACATGATTATCAAATTCAGATCACACATGAGTACATTTGAGAAATCTTTTAAGTATTAGTATGTGACTTCTTAAGATTAGTATTACTAGATGTTTGATTAAGAAAAAAAAATTATATGATTAAATGTAAACTATTATTAAGAAATATATTTTAGATCAAAAAAAATTCAGATGAATCATTCAGATGAATAACCGAAAATAAAACGAACAACATCTGGATGGATCATTTGAATGGAGTATGGAAATAGATCATCTGGATAGAGATGGCAGATGATCAAACGAACAGGGTCTTAGTAACCTGTCATGTGTGAGAGAGACATGATTATCAAATTCAGATCACACATGAGTACATTTGAGAAATCTTTTAAGTATTAGTATGTGACTTCTTAAGATTAGTATTACTAGATGTTTGATTAAGAAAAAAAAATTATATGATTAAATGTAAACTATTATTAAGAAATATATTTTAGATCAAAAAAAATTCAGATGAATCATTCAGATGAATAACCGAAAATAAAACGAACAACATCTGGATGGATCATTTGAATGGAGTATGGAAATAGATCATCTGGATAGAGATGGCAGATGATCAAACGAACAGGGTCTTAGTAACCTGTCATGTGTGAGAGAGACATGATTATCAAATTCAGATCACACATGAGTACATTTGAGAAATCTTTTAAGTATTAGTATGTGACTTCTTAAGATTAGTATTACTAGATGTTTGATTAAGAAAAAAAAATTATATGATTAAATGTAAACTATTATTAAGAAATATATTTTAGATCAAAAAAAATTCAGATGAATCATTCAGATGAATAACCGAAAATAAAACGAACAACATCTGGATGGATCATTTGAATGGAGTATGGAAATAGATCATCTGGATAGAGATGGCAGATGATCAAACGAACAGGGTCTTAGTAACCTGTCATGTGTGAGAGAGACATGATTATCAAATTCAGATCACACATGAGTACATTTGAGAAATCTTTTAAGTATTAGTATGTGACTTCTTAAGATTAGTATTACTAGATGTTTGATTAAGAAAAAAAAATTATATGATTAAATGTAAACTATTATTAAGAAATATATTTTAGATCAAAAAAAATTCAGATGAATCATTCAGATGAATAACCGAAAATAAAACGAACAACATCTGGATGGATCATTTGAATGGAGTATGGAAATAGATCATCTGGATAGAGATGGCAGATGATCAAACGAACAGGGTCTTAGTAACCTGTCATGTGTGAGAGAGACATGATTATCAAATTCAGATCACACATGAGTACATTTGAGAAATCTTTTAAGTATTAGTATGTGACTTCTTAAGATTAGTATTACTAGATGTTTGATTAAGAAAAAAAAATTATATGATTAAATGTAAACTATTATTAAGAAATATATTTTAGATCAAAAAAAATTCAGATGAATCATTCAGATGAATAACCGAAAATAAAACGAACAACATCTGGATGGATCATTTGAATGGAGTATGGAAATAGATCATCTGGATAGAGATGGCAGATGATCAAACGAACAGGGTCTTAGTAACCTGTCATGTGTGAGAGAGACATGATTATCAAATTCAGATCACACATGAGTACATTTGAGAAATCTTTTAAGTATTAGTATGTGACTTCTTAAGATTAGTATTACTAGATGTTTGATTAAGAAAAAAAAATTATATGATTAAATGTAAACTATTATTAAGAAATATATTTTAGATCAAAAAAAATTCAGATGAATCATTCAGATGAATAACCGAAAATAAAACGAACAACATCTGGATGGATCATTTGAATGGAGTATGGAAATAGATCATCTGGATAGAGATGGCAGATGATCAAACGAACAGGGTCTTAGTAACCTGTCATGTGTGAGAGAGACATGATTATCAAATTCAGATCACACATGAGTACATTTGAGAAATCTTTTAAGTATTAGTATGTGACTTCTTAAGATTAGTATTACTAGATGTTTGATTAAGAAAAAAAAATTATATGATTAAATGTAAACTATTATTAAGAAATATATTTTAGATCAAAAAAAATTCAGATGAATCATTCAGATGAATAACCGAAAATAAAACGAACAACATCTGGATGGATCATTTGAATGGAGTATGGAAATAGATCATCTGGATAGAGATGGCAGATGATCAAACGAACAGGGTCTTAGTAACCTGTCATGTGTGAGAGAGACATGATTATCAAATTCAGATCACACATGAGTACATTTGAGAAATCTTTTAAGTATTAGTATGTGACTTCTTAAGATTAGTATTACTAGATGTTTGATTAAGAAAAAAAAATTATATGATTAAATGTAAACTATTATTAAGAAATATATTTTAGATCAAAAAAAATTCAGATGAATCATTCAGATGAATAACCGAAAATAAAACGAACAACATCTGGATGGATCATTTGAATGGAGTATGGAAATAGATCATCTGGATAGAGATGGCAGATGATCAAACGAACAGGGTCTTAGTAACCTGTCATGTGTGAGAGAGACATGATTATCAAATTCAGATCACACATGAGTACATTTGAGAAATCTTTTAAGTATTAGTATGTGACTTCTTAAGATTAGTATTACTAGATGTTTGATTAAGAAAAAAAAATTATATGATTAAATGTAAACTATTATTAAGAAATATATTTTAGATCAAAAAAAATTCAGATGAATCATTCAGATGAATAACCGAAAATAAAACGAACAACATCTGGATGGATCATTTGAATGGAGTATGGAAATAGATCATCTGGATAGAGATGGCAGATGATCAAACGAACAGGGTCTTAGTAACCTGTCATGTGTGAGAGAGACATGATTATCAAATTCAGATCACACATGAGTACATTTGAGAAATCTTTTAAGTATTAGTATGTGACTTCTTAAGATTAGTATTACTAGATGTTTGATTAAGAAAAAAAAATTATATGATTAAATGTAAACTATTATTAAGAAATATATTTTAGATCAAAAAAAATTCAGATGAATCATTCAGATGAATAACCGAAAATAAAACGAACAACATCTGGATGGATCATTTGAATGGAGTATGGAAATAGATCATCTGGATAGAGATGGCAGATGATCAAACGAACAGGGTCTTAGTAACCTGTCATGTGTGAGAGAGACATGATTATCAAATTCAGATCACACATGAGTACATTTGAGAAATCTTTTAAGTATTAGTATGTGACTTCTTAAGATTAGTATTACTAGATGTTTGATTAAGAAAAAAAAATTATATGATTAAATGTAAACTATTATTAAGAAATATATTTTAGATCAAAAAAAATTCAGATGAATCATTCAGATGAATAACCGAAAATAAAACGAACAACATCTGGATGGATCATTTGAATGGAGTATGGAAATAGATCATCTGGATAGAGATGGCAGATGATCAAACGAACAGGGTCTTAGTAACCTGTCATGTGTGAGAGAGACATGATTATCAAATTCAGATCACACATGAGTACATTTGAGAAATCTTTTAAGTATTAGTATGTGACTTCTTAAGATTAGTATTACTAGATGTTTGATTAAGAAAAAAAAATTATATGATTAAATGTAAACTATTATTAAGAAATATATTTTAGATCAAAAAAAATTCAGATGAATCATTCAGATGAATAACCGAAAATAAAACGAACAACATCTGGATGGATCATTTGAATGGAGTATGGAAATAGATCATCTGGATAGAGATGGCAGATGATCAAACGAACAGGGTCTTAGTAACCTGTCATGTGTGAGAGAGACATGATTATCAAATTCAGATCACACATGAGTACATTTGAGAAATCTTTTAAGTATTAGTATGTGACTTCTTAAGATTAGTATTACTAGATGTTTGATTAAGAAAAAAAAATTATATGATTAAATGTAAACTATTATTAAGAAATATATTTTAGATCAAAAAAAATTCAGATGAATCATTCAGATGAATAACCGAAAATAAAACGAACAACATCTGGATGGATCATTTGAATGGAGTATGGAAATAGATCATCTGGATAGAGATGGCAGATGATCAAACGAACAGGGTCTTAGTAACCTGTCATGTGTGAGAGAGACATGATTATCAAATTCAGATCACACATGAGTACATTTGAGAAATCTTTTAAGTATTAGTATGTGACTTCTTAAGATTAGTATTACTAGATGTTTGATTAAGAAAAAAAAATTATATGATTAAATGTAAACTATTATTAAGAAATATATTTTAGATCAAAAAAAATTCAGATGAATCATTCAGATGAATAACCGAAAATAAAACGAACAACATCTGGATGGATCATTTGAATGGAGTATGGAAATAGATCATCTGGATAGAGATGGCAGATGATCAAACGAACAGGGTCTTAGTAACCTGTCATGTGTGAGAGAGACATGATTATCAAATTCAGATCACACATGAGTACATTTGAGAAATCTTTTAAGTATTAGTATGTGACTTCTTAAGATTAGTATTACTAGATGTTTGATTAAGAAAAAAAAATTATATGATTAAATGTAAACTATTATTAAGAAATATATTTTAGATCAAAAAAAATTCAGATGAATCATTCAGATGAATAACCGAAAATAAAACGAACAACATCTGGATGGATCATTTGAATGGAGTATGGAAATAGATCATCTGGATAGAGATGGCAGATGATCAAACGAACAGGGTCTTAGTA
This sequence comes from Alliaria petiolata, assembly GCA_020283515.1. Classification (NCBI taxonomy): domain Eukaryota; kingdom Viridiplantae; phylum Streptophyta; class Magnoliopsida; order Brassicales; family Brassicaceae; genus Alliaria; species Alliaria petiolata. The sequence goes on along the minus strand of JAHZTW010000003.1, from coordinate 51,587,456 downwards.
ACCTGTCATGTGTGAGAGAGACATGATTATCAAATTCAGATCACACATGAGTACATTTGAGAAATCTTTTAAGTATTAGTATGTGACTTCTTAAGATTAGTATTACTAGATGTTTGATTAAGAAAAAAAAATTATATGATTAAATGTAAACTATTATTAAGAAATATATTTTAGATCAAAAAAAATTCAGATGAATCATTCAGATGAATAACCGAAAATAAAACGAACAACATCTGGATGGATCATTTGAATGGAGTATGGAAATAGATCATCTGGATAGAGATGGCAGATGATCAAACGAACAGGGTCTTAGTAACCTGTCATGTGTGAGAGAGACATGATTATCAAATTCAGATCACACATGAGTACATTTGAGAAATCTTTTAAGTATTAGTATGTGACTTCTTAAGATTAGTATTACTAGATGTTTGATTAAGAAAAAAAAATTATATGATTAAATGTAAACTATTATTAAGAAATATATTTTAGATCAAAAAAAATTCAGATGAATCATTCAGATGAATAACCGAAAATAAAACGAACAACATCTGGATGGATCATTTGAATGGAGTATGGAAATAGATCATCTGGATAGAGATGGCAGATGATCAAACGAACAGGGTCTTAGTAACCTGTCATGTGTGAGAGAGACATGATTATCAAATTCAGATCACACATGAGTACATTTGAGAAATCTTTTAAGTATTAGTATGTGACTTCTTAAGATTAGTATTACTAGATGTTTGATTAAGAAAAAAAAATTATATGATTAAATGTAAACTATTATTAAGAAATATATTTTAGATCAAAAAAAATTCAGATGAATCATTCAGATGAATAACCGAAAATAAAACGAACAACATCTGGATGGATCATTTGAATGGAGTATGGAAATAGATCATCTGGATAGAGATGGCAGATGATCAAACGAACAGGGTCTTAGTAACCTGTCATGTGTGAGAGAGACATGATTATCAAATTCAGATCACACATGAGTACATTTGAGAAATCTTTTAAGTATTAGTATGTGACTTCTTAAGATTAGTATTACTAGATGTTTGATTAAGAAAAAAAAATTATATGATTAAATGTAAACTATTATTAAGAAATATATTTTAGATCAAAAAAAATTCAGATGAATCATTCAGATGAATAACCGAAAATAAAACGAACAACATCTGGATGGATCATTTGAATGGAGTATGGAAATAGATCATCTGGATAGAGATGGCAGATGATCAAACGAACAGGGTCTTAGTAACCTGTCATGTGTGAGAGAGACATGATTATCAAATTCAGATCACACATGAGTACATTTGAGAAATCTTTTAAGTATTAGTATGTGACTTCTTAAGATTAGTATTACTAGATGTTTGATTAAGAAAAAAAAATTATATGATTAAATGTAAACTATTATTAAGAAATATATTTTAGATCAAAAAAAATTCAGATGAATCATTCAGATGAATAACCGAAAATAAAACGAACAACATCTGGATGGATCATTTGAATGGAGTATGGAAATAGATCATCTGGATAGAGATGGCAGATGATCAAACGAACAGGGTCTTAGTAACCTGTCATGTGTGAGAGAGACATGATTATCAAATTCAGATCACACATGAGTACATTTGAGAAATCTTTTAAGTATTAGTATGTGACTTCTTAAGATTAGTATTACTAGATGTTTGATTAAGAAAAAAAAATTATATGATTAAATGTAAACTATTATTAAGAAATATATTTTAGATCAAAAAAAATTCAGATGAATCATTCAGATGAATAACCGAAAATAAAACGAACAACATCTGGATGGATCATTTGAATGGAGTATGGAAATAGATCATCTGGATAGAGATGGCAGATGATCAAACGAACAGGGTCTTAGTAACCTGTCATGTGTGAGAGAGACATGATTATCAAATTCAGATCACACATGAGTACATTTGAGAAATCTTTTAAGTATTAGTATGTGACTTCTTAAGATTAGTATTACTAGATGTTTGATTAAGAAAAAAAAATTATATGATTAAATGTAAACTATTATTAAGAAATATATTTTAGATCAAAAAAAATTCAGATGAATCATTCAGATGAATAACCGAAAATAAAACGAACAACATCTGGATGGATCATTTGAATGGAGTATGGAAATAGATCATCTGGATAGAGATGGCAGATGATCAAACGAACAGGGTCTTAGTAACCTGTCATGTGTGAGAGAGACATGATTATCAAATTCAGATCACACATGAGTACATTTGAGAAATCTTTTAAGTATTAGTATGTGACTTCTTAAGATTAGTATTACTAGATGTTTGATTAAGAAAAAAAAATTATATGATTAAATGTAAACTATTATTAAGAAATATATTTTAGATCAAAAAAAATTCAGATGAATCATTCAGATGAATAACCGAAAATAAAACGAACAACATCTGGATGGATCATTTGAATGGAGTATGGAAATAGATCATCTGGATAGAGATGGCAGATGATCAAACGAACAGGGTCTTAGTAACCTGTCATGTGTGAGAGAGACATGATTATCAAATTCAGATCACACATGAGTACATTTGAGAAATCTTTTAAGTATTAGTATGTGACTTCTTAAGATTAGTATTACTAGATGTTTGATTAAGAAAAAAAAATTATATGATTAAATGTAAACTATTATTAAGAAATATATTTTAGATCAAAAAAAATTCAGATGAATCATTCAGATGAATAACCGAAAATAAAACGAACAACATCTGGATGGATCATTTGAATGGAGTATGGAAATAGATCATCTGGATAGAGATGGCAGATGATCAAACGAACAGGGTCTTAGTAACCTGTCATGTGTGAGAGAGACATGATTATCAAATTCAGATCACACATGAGTACATTTGAGAAATCTTTTAAGTATTAGTATGTGACTTCTTAAGATTAGTATTACTAGATGTTTGATTAAGAAAAAAAAATTATATGATTAAATGTAAACTATTATTAAGAAATATATTTTAGATCAAAAAAAATTCAGATGAATCATTCAGATGAATAACCGAAAATAAAACGAACAACATCTGGATGGATCATTTGAATGGAGTATGGAAATAGATCATCTGGATAGAGATGGCAGATGATCAAACGAACAGGGTCTTAGTAACCTGTCATGTGTGAGAGAGACATGATTATCAAATTCAGATCACACATGAGTACATTTGAGAAATCTTTTAAGTATTAGTATGTGACTTCTTAAGATTAGTATTACTAGATGTTTGATTAAGAAAAAAAAATTATATGATTAAATGTAAACTATTATTAAGAAATATATTTTAGATCAAAAAAAATTCAGATGAATCATTCAGATGAATAACCGAAAATAAAACGAACAACATCTGGATGGATCATTTGAATGGAGTATGGAAATAGATCATCTGGATAGAGATGGCAGATGATCAAACGAACAGGGTCTTAGTAACCTGTCATGTGTGAGAGAGACATGATTATCAAATTCAGATCACACATGAGTACATTTGAGAAATCTTTTAAGTATTAGTATGTGACTTCTTAAGATTAGTATTACTAGATGTTTGATTAAGAAAAAAAAATTATATGATTAAATGTAAACTATTATTAAGAAATATATTTTAGATCAAAAAAAATTCAGATGAATCATTCAGATGAATAACCGAAAATAAAACGAACAACATCTGGATGGATCATTTGAATGGAGTATGGAAATAGATCATCTGGATAGAGATGGCAGATGATCAAACGAACAGGGTCTTAGTAACCTGTCATGTGTGAGAGAGACATGATTATCAAATTCAGATCACACATGAGTACATTTGAGAAATCTTTTAAGTATTAGTATGTGACTTCTTAAGATTAGTATTACTAGATGTTTGATTAAGAAAAAAAAATTATATGATTAAATGTAAACTATTATTAAGAAATATATTTTAGATCAAAAAAAATTCAGATGAATCATTCAGATGAATAACCGAAAATAAAACGAACAACATCTGGATGGATCATTTGAATGGAGTATGGAAATAGATCATCTGGATAGAGATGGCAGATGATCAAACGAACAGGGTCTTAGTAACCTGTCATGTGTGAGAGAGACATGATTATCAAATTCAGATCACACATGAGTACATTTGAGAAATCTTTTAAGTATTAGTATGTGACTTCTTAAGATTAGTATTACTAGATGTTTGATTAAGAAAAAAAAATTATATGATTAAATGTAAACTATTATTAAGAAATATATTTTAGATCAAAAAAAATTCAGATGAATCATTCAGATGAATAACCGAAAATAAAACGAACAACATCTGGATGGATCATTTGAATGGAGTATGGAAATAGATCATCTGGATAGAGATGGCAGATGATCAAACGAACAGGGTCTTAGTAACCTGTCATGTGTGAGAGAGACATGATTATCAAATTCAGATCACACATGAGTACATTTGAGAAATCTTTTAAGTATTAGTATGTGACTTCTTAAGATTAGTATTACTAGATGTTTGATTAAGAAAAAAAAATTATATGATTAAATGTAAACTATTATTAAGAAATATATTTTAGATCAAAAAAAATTCAGATGAATCATTCAGATGAATAACCGAAAATAAAACGAACAACATCTGGATGGATCATTTGAATGGAGTATGGAAATAGATCATCTGGATAGAGATGGCAGATGATCAAACGAACAGGGTCTTAGTAACCTGTCATGTGTGAGAGAGACATGATTATCAAATTCAGATCACACATGAGTACATTTGAGAAATCTTTTAAGTATTAGTATGTGACTTCTTAAGATTAGTATTACTAGATGTTTGATTAAGAAAAAAAAATTATATGATTAAATGTAAACTATTATTAAGAAATATATTTTAGATCAAAAAAAATTCAGATGAATCATTCAGATGAATAACCGAAAATAAAACGAACAACATCTGGATGGATCATTTGAATGGAGTATGGAAATAGATCATCTGGATAGAGATGGCAGATGATCAAACGAACAGGGTCTTAGTAACCTGTCATGTGTGAGAGAGACATGATTATCAAATTCAGATCACACATGAGTACATTTGAGAAATCTTTTAAGTATTAGTATGTGACTTCTTAAGATTAGTATTACTAGATGTTTGATTAAGAAAAAAAAATTATATGATTAAATGTAAACTATTATTAAGAAATATATTTTAGATCAAAAAAAATTCAGATGAATCATTCAGATGAATAACCGAAAATAAAACGAACAACATCTGGATGGATCATTTGAATGGAGTATGGAAATAGATCATCTGGATAGAGATGGCAGATGATCAAACGAACAGGGTCTTAGTAACCTGTCATGTGTGAGAGAGACATGATTATCAAATTCAGATCACACATGAGTACATTTGAGAAATCTTTTAAGTATTAGTATGTGACTTCTTAAGATTAGTATTACTAGATGTTTGATTAAGAAAAAAAAATTATATGATTAAATGTAAACTATTATTAAGAAATATATTTTAGATCAAAAAAAATTCAGATGAATCATTCAGATGAATAACCGAAAATAAAACGAACAACATCTGGATGGATCATTTGAATGGAGTATGGAAATAGATCATCTGGATAGAGATGGCAGATGATCAAACGAACAGGGTCTTAGTAACCTGTCATGTGTGAGAGAGACATGATTATCAAATTCAGATCACACATGAGTACATTTGAGAAATCTTTTAAGTATTAGTATGTGACTTCTTAAGATTAGTATTACTAGATGTTTGATTAAGAAAAAAAAATTATATGATTAAATGTAAACTATTATTAAGAAATATATTTTAGATCAAAAAAAATTCAGATGAATCATTCAGATGAATAACCGAAAATAAAACGAACAACATCTGGATGGATCATTTGAATGGAGTATGGAAATAGATCATCTGGATAGAGATGGCAGATGATCAAACGAACAGGGTCTTAGTAACCTGTCATGTGTGAGAGAGACATGATTATCAAATTCAGATCACACATGAGTACATTTGAGAAATCTTTTAAGTATTAGTATGTGACTTCTTAAGATTAGTATTACTAGATGTTTGATTAAGAAAAAAAAATTATATGATTAAATGTAAACTATTATTAAGAAATATATTTTAGATCAAAAAAAATTCAGATGAATCATTCAGATGAATAACCGAAAATAAAACGAACAACATCTGGATGGATCATTTGAATGGAGTATGGAAATAGATCATCTGGATAGAGATGGCAGATGATCAAACGAACAGGGTCTTAGTAACCTGTCATGTGTGAGAGAGACATGATTATCAAATTCAGATCACACATGAGTACATTTGAGAAATCTTTTAAGTATTAGTATGTGACTTCTTAAGATTAGTATTACTAGATGTTTGATTAAGAAAAAAAAATTATATGATTAAATGTAAACTATTATTAAGAAATATATTTTAGATCAAAAAAAATTCAGATGAATCATTCAGATGAATAACCGAAAATAAAACGAACAACATCTGGATGGATCATTTGAATGGAGTATGGAAATAGATCATCTGGATAGAGATGGCAGATGATCAAACGAACAGGGTCTTAGTAACCTGTCATGTGTGAGAGAGACATGATTATCAAATTCAGATCACACATGAGTACATTTGAGAAATCTTTTAAGTATTAGTATGTGACTTCTTAAGATTAGTATTACTAGATGTTTGATTAAGAAAAAAAAATTATATGATTAAATGTAAACTATTATTAAGAAATATATTTTAGATCAAAAAAAATTCAGATGAATCATTCAGATGAATAACCGAAAATAAAACGAACAACATCTGGATGGATCATTTGAATGGAGTATGGAAATAGATCATCTGGATAGAGATGGCAGATGATCAAACGAACAGGGTCTTAGTAACCTGTCATGTGTGAGAGAGACATGATTATCAAATTCAGATCACACATGAGTACATTTGAGAAATCTTTTAAGTATTAGTATGTGACTTCTTAAGATTAGTATTACTAGATGTTTGATTAAGAAAAAAAAATTATATGATTAAATGTAAACTATTATTAAGAAATATATTTTAGATCAAAAAAAATTCAGATGAATCATTCAGATGAATAACCGAAAATAAAACGAACAACATCTGGATGGATCATTTGAATGGAGTATGGAAATAGATCATCTGGATAGAGATGGCAGATGATCAAACGAACAGGGTCTTAGTAACCTGTCATGTGTGAGAGAGACATGATTATCAAATTCAGATCACACATGAGTACATTTGAGAAATCTTTTAAGTATTAGTATGTGACTTCTTAAGATTAGTATTACTAGATGTTTGATTAAGAAAAAAAAATTATATGATTAAATGTAAACTATTATTAAGAAATATATTTTAGATCAAAAAAAATTCAGATGAATCATTCAGATGAATAACCGAAAATAAAACGAACAACATCTGGATGGATCATTTGAATGGAGTATGGAAATAGATCATCTGGATAGAGATGGCAGATGATCAAACGAACAGGGTCTTAGTAACCTGTCATGTGTGAGAGAGACATGATTATCAAATTCAGATCACACATGAGTACATTTGAGAAATCTTTTAAGTATTAGTATGTGACTTCTTAAGATTAGTATTACTAGATGTTTGATTAAGAAAAAAAAATTATATGATTAAATGTAAACTATTATTAAGAAATATATTTTAGATCAAAAAAAATTCAGATGAATCATTCAGATGAATAACCGAAAATAAAACGAACAACATCTGGATGGATCATTTGAATGGAGTATGGAAATAGATCATCTGGATAGAGATGGCAGATGATCAAACGAACAGGGTCTTAGTAACCTGTCATGTGTGAGAGAGACATGATTATCAAATTCAGATCACACATGAGTACATTTGAGAAATCTTTTAAGTATTAGTATGTGACTTCTTAAGATTAGTATTACTAGATGTTTGATTAAGAAAAAAAAATTATATGATTAAATGTAAACTATTATTAAGAAATATATTTTAGATCAAAAAAAATTCAGATGAATCATTCAGATGAATAACCGAAAATAAAACGAACAACATCTGGATGGATCATTTGAATGGAGTATGGAAATAGATCATCTGGATAGAGATGGCAGATGATCAAACGAACAGGGTCTTAGTAACCTGTCATGTGTGAGAGAGACATGATTATCAAATTCAGATCACACATGAGTACATTTGAGAAATCTTTTAAGTATTAGTATGTGACTTCTTAAGATTAGTATTACTAGATGTTTGATTAAGAAAAAAAAATTATATGATTAAATGTAAACTATTATTAAGAAATATATTTTAGATCAAAAAAAATTCAGATGAATCATTCAGATGAATAACCGAAAATAAAACGAACAACATCTGGATGGATCATTTGAATGGAGTATGGAAATAGATCATCTGGATAGAGATGGCAGATGATCAAACGAACAGGGTCTTAGTAACCTGTCATGTGTGAGAGAGACATGATTATCAAATTCAGATCACACATGAGTACATTTGAGAAATCTTTTAAGTATTAGTATGTGACTTCTTAAGATTAGTATTACTAGATGTTTGATTAAGAAAAAAAAATTATATGATTAAATGTAAACTATTATTAAGAAATATATTTTAGATCAAAAAAAATTCAGATGAATCATTCAGATGAATAACCGAAAATAAAACGAACAACATCTGGATGGATCATTTGAATGGAGTATGGAAATAGATCATCTGGATAGAGATGGCAGATGATCAAACGAACAGGGTCTTAGTAACCTGTCATGTGTGAGAGAGACATGATTATCAAATTCAGATCACACATGAGTACATTTGAGAAATCTTTTAAGTATTAGTATGTGACTTCTTAAGATTAGTATTACTAGATGTTTGATTAAGAAAAAAAAATTATATGATTAAATGTAAACTATTATTAAGAAATATATTTTAGATCAAAAAAAATTCAGATGAATCATTCAGATGAATAACCGAAAATAAAACGAACAACATCTGGATGGATCATTTGAATGGAGTATGGAAATAGATCATCTGGATAGAGATGGCAGATGATCAAACGAACAGGGTCTTAGTAACCTGTCATGTGTGAGAGAGACATGATTATCAAATTCAGATCACACATGAGTACATTTGAGAAATCTTTTAAGTATTAGTATGTGACTTCTTAAGATTAGTATTACTAGATGTTTGATTAAGAAAAAAAAATTATATGATTAAATGTAAACTATTATTAAGAAATATATTTTAGATCAAAAAAAATTCAGATGAATCATTCAGATGAATAACCGAAAATAAAACGAACAACATCTGGATGGATCATTTGAATGGAGTATGGAAATAGATCATCTGGATAGAGATGGCAGATGATCAAACGAACAGGGTCTTAGTAACCTGTCATGTGTGAGAGAGACATGATTATCAAATTCAGATCACACATGAGTACATTTGAGAAATCTTTTAAGTATTAGTATGTGACTTCTTAAGATTAGTATTACTAGATGTTTGATTAAGAAAAAAAAATTATATGATTAAATGTAAACTATTATTAAGAAATATATTTTAGATCAAAAAAAATTCAGATGAATCATTCAGATGAATAACCGAAAATAAAACGAACAACATCTGGATGGATCATTTGAATGGAGTATGGAAATAGATCATCTGGATAGAGATGGCAGATGATCAAACGAACAGGGTCTTAGTAACCTGTCATGTGTGAGAGAGACATGATTATCAAATTCAGATCACACATGAGTACATTTGAGAAATCTTTTAAGTATTAGTATGTGACTTCTTAAGATTAGTATTACTAGATGTTTGATTAAGAAAAAAAAATTATATGATTAAATGTAAACTATTATTAAGAAATATATTTTAGATCAAAAAAAATTCAGATGAATCATTCAGATGAATAACCGAAAATAAAACGAACAACATCTGGATGGATCATTTGAATGGAGTATGGAAATAGATCATCTGGATAGAGATGGCAGATGATCAAACGAACAGGGTCTTAGTAACCTGTCATGTGTGAGAGAGACATGATTATCAAATTCAGATCACACATGAGTACATTTGAGAAATCTTTTAAGTATTAGTATGTGACTTCTTAAGATTAGTATTACTAGATGTTTGATTAAGAAAAAAAAATTATATGATTAAATGTAAACTATTATTAAGAAATATATTTTAGATCAAAAAAAATTCAGATGAATCATTCAGATGAATAACCGAAAATAAAACGAACAACATCTGGATGGATCATTTGAATGGAGTATGGAAATAGATCATCTGGATAGAGATGGCAGATGATCAAACGAACAGGGTCTTAGTAACCTGTCATGTGTGAGAGAGACATGATTATCAAATTCAGATCACACATGAGTACATTTGAGAAATCTTTTAAGTATTAGTATGTGACTTCTTAAGATTAGTATTACTAGATGTTTGATTAAGAAAAAAAAATTATATGATTAAATGTAAACTATTATTAAGAAATATATTTTAGATCAAAAAAAATTCAGATGAATCATTCAGATGAATAACCGAAAATAAAACGAACAACATCTGGATGGATCATTTGAATGGAGTATGGAAATAGATCATCTGGATAGAGATGGCAGATGATCAAACGAACAGGGTCTTAGTAACCTGTCATGTGTGAGAGAGACATGATTATCAAATTCAGATCACACATGAGTACATTTGAGAAATCTTTTAAGTATTAGTATGTGACTTCTTAAGATTAGTATTACTAGATGTTTGATTAAGAAAAAAAAATTATATGATTAAATGTAAACTATTATTAAGAAATATATTTTAGATCAAAAAAAATTCAGATGAATCATTCAGATGAATAACCGAAAATAAAACGAACAACATCTGGATGGATCATTTGAATGGAGTATGGAAATAGATCATCTGGATAGAGATGGCAGATGATCAAACGAACAGGGTCTTAGTAACCTGTCATGTGTGAGAGAGACATGATTATCAAATTCAGATCACACATGAGTACATTTGAGAAATCTTTTAAGTATTAGTATGTGACTTCTTAAGATTAGTATTACTAGATGTTTGATTAAGAAAAAAAAATTATATGATTAAATGTAAACTATTATTAAGAAATATATTTTAGATCAAAAAAAATTCAGATGAATCATTCAGATGAATAACCGAAAATAAAACGAACAACATCTGGATGGATCATTTGAATGGAGTATGGAAATAGATCATCTGGATAGAGATGGCAGATGATCAAACGAACAGGGTCTTAGTAACCTGTCATGTGTGAGAGAGACATGATTATCAAATTCAGATCACACATGAGTACATTTGAGAAATCTTTTAAGTATTAGTATGTGACTTCTTAAGATTAGTATTACTAGATGTTTGATTAAGAAAAAAAAATTATATGATTAAATGTAAACTATTATTAAGAAATATATTTTAGATCAAAAAAAATTCAGATGAATCATTCAGATGAATAACCGAAAATAAAACGAACAACATCTGGATGGATCATTTGAATGGAGTATGGAAATAGATCATCTGGATAGAGATGGCAGATGATCAAACGAACAGGGTCTTAGTAACCTGTCATGTGTGAGAGAGACATGATTATCAAATTCAGATCACACATGAGTACATTTGAGAAATCTTTTAAGTATTAGTATGTGACTTCTTAAGATTAGTATTACTAGATGTTTGATTAAGAAAAAAAAATTATATGATTAAATGTAAACTATTATTAAGAAATATATTTTAGATCAAAAAAAATTCAGATGAATCATTCAGATGAATAACCGAAAATAAAACGAACAACATCTGGATGGATCATTTGAATGGAGTATGGAAATAGATCATCTGGATAGAGATGGCAGATGATCAAACGAACAGGGTCTTAGTAACCTGTCATGTGTGAGAGAGACATGATTATCAAATTCAGATCACACATGAGTACATTTGAGAAATCTTTTAAGTATTAGTATGTGACTTCTTAAGATTAGTATTACTAGATGTTTGATTAAGAAAAAAAAATTATATGATTAAATGTAAACTATTATTAAGAAATATATTTTAGATCAAAAAAAATTCAGATGAATCATTCAGATGAATAACCGAAAATAAAACGAACAACATCTGGATGGATCATTTGAATGGAGTATGGAAATAGATCATCTGGATAGAGATGGCAGATGATCAAACGAACAGGGTCTTAGTAACCTGTCATGTGTGAGAGAGACATGATTATCAAATTCAGATCACACATGAGTACATTTGAGAAATCTTTTAAGTATTAGTATGTGACTTCTTAAGATTAGTATTACTAGATGTTTGATTAAGAAAAAAAAATTATATGATTAAATGTAAACTATTATTAAGAAATATATTTTAGATCAAAAAAAATTCAGATGAATCATTCAGATGAATAACCGAAAATAAAACGAACAACATCTGGATGGATCATTTGAATGGAGTATGGAAATAGATCATCTGGATAGAGATGGCAGATGATCAAACGAACAGGGTCTTAGTAACCTGTCATGTGTGAGAGAGACATGATTATCAAATTCAGATCACACATGAGTACATTTGAGAAATCTTTTAAGTATTAGTATGTGACTTCTTAAGATTAGTATTACTAGATGTTTGATTAAGAAAAAAAAATTATATGATTAAATGTAAACTATTATTAAGAAATATATTTTAGATCAAAAAAAATTCAGATGAATCATTCAGATGAATAACCGAAAATAAAACGAACAACATCTGGATGGATCATTTGAATGGAGTATGGAAATAGATCATCTGGATAGAGATGGCAGATGATCAAACGAACAGGGTCTTAGTAACCTGTCATGTGTGAGAGAGACATGATTATCAAATTCAGATCACACATGAGTACATTTGAGAAATCTTTTAAGTATTAGTATGTGACTTCTTAAGATTAGTATTACTAGATGTTTGATTAAGAAAAAAAAATTATATGATTAAATGTAAACTATTATTAAGAAATATATTTTAGATCAAAAAAAATTCAGATGAATCATTCAGATGAATAACCGAAAATAAAACGAACAACATCTGGATGGATCATTTGAATGGAGTATGGAAATAGATCATCTGGATAGAGATGGCAGATGATCAAACGAACAGGGTCTTAGTAACCTGTCATGTGTGAGAGAGACATGATTATCAAATTCAGATCACACATGAGTACATTTGAGAAATCTTTTAAGTATTAGTATGTGACTTCTTAAGATTAGTATTACTAGATGTTTGATTAAGAAAAAAAAATTATATGATTAAATGTAAACTATTATTAAGAAATATATTTTAGATCAAAAAAAATTCAGATGAATCATTCAGATGAATAACCGAAAATAAAACGAACAACATCTGGATGGATCATTTGAATGGAGTATGGAAATAGATCATCTGGATAGAGATGGCAGATGATCAAACGAACAGGGTCTTAGTAACCTGTCATGTGTGAGAGAGACATGATTATCAAATTCAGATCACACATGAGTACATTTGAGAAATCTTTTAAGTATTAGTATGTGACTTCTTAAGATTAGTATTACTAGATGTTTGATTAAGAAAAAAAAATTATATGATTAAATGTAAACTATTATTAAGAAATATATTTTAGATCAAAAAAAATTCAGATGAATCATTCAGATGAATAACCGAAAATAAAACGAACAACATCTGGATGGATCATTTGAATGGAGTATGGAAATAGATCATCTGGATAGAGATGGCAGATGATCAAACGAACAGGGTCTTAGTAACCTGTCATGTGTGAGAGAGACATGATTATCAAATTCAGATCACACATGAGTACATTTGAGAAATCTTTTAAGTATTAGTATGTGACTTCTTAAGATTAGTATTACTAGATGTTTGATTAAGAAAAAAAAATTATATGATTAAATGTAAACTATTATTAAGAAATATATTTTAGATCAAAAAAAATTCAGATGAATCATTCAGATGAATAACCGAAAATAAAACGAACAACATCTGGATGGATCATTTGAATGGAGTATGGAAATAGATCATCTGGATAGAGATGGCAGATGATCAAACGAACAGGGTCTTAGTAACCTGTCATGTGTGAGAGAGACATGATTATCAAATTCAGATCACACATGAGTACATTTGAGAAATCTTTTAAGTATTAGTATGTGACTTCTTAAGATTAGTATTACTAGATGTTTGATTAAGAAAAAAAAATTATATGATTAAATGTAAACTATTATTAAGAAATATATTTTAGATCAAAAAAAATTCAGATGAATCATTCAGATGAATAACCGAAAATAAAACGAACAACATCTGGATGGATCATTTGAATGGAGTATGGAAATAGATCATCTGGATAGAGATGGCAGATGATCAAACGAACAGGGTCTTAGTAACCTGTCATGTGTGAGAGAGACATGATTATCAAATTCAGATCACACATGAGTACATTTGAGAAATCTTTTAAGTATTAGTATGTGACTTCTTAAGATTAGTATTACTAGATGTTTGATTAAGAAAAAAAAATTATATGATTAAATGTAAACTATTATTAAGAAATATATTTTAGATCAAAAAAAATTCAGATGAATCATTCAGATGAATAACCGAAAATAAAACGAACAACATCTGGATGGATCATTTGAATGGAGTATGGAAATAGATCATCTGGATAGAGATGGCAGATGATCAAACGAACAGGGTCTTAGTAACCTGTCATGTGTGAGAGAGACATGATTATCAAATTCAGATCACACATGAGTACATTTGAGAAATCTTTTAAGTATTAGTATGTGACTTCTTAAGATTAGTATTACTAGATGTTTGATTAAGAAAAAAAAATTATATGATTAAATGTAAACTATTATTAAGAAATATATTTTAGATCAAAAAAAATTCAGATGAATCATTCAGATGAATAACCGAAAATAAAACGAACAACATCTGGATGGATCATTTGAATGGAGTATGGAAATAGATCATCTGGATAGAGATGGCAGATGATCAAACGAACAGGGTCTTAGTAACCTGTCATGTGTGAGAGAGACATGATTATCAAATTCAGATCACACATGAGTACATTTGAGAAATCTTTTAAGTATTAGTATGTGACTTCTTAAGATTAGTATTACTAGATGTTTGATTAAGAAAAAAAAATTATATGATTAAATGTAAACTATTATTAAGAAATATATTTTAGATCAAAAAAAATTCAGATGAATCATTCAGATGAATAACCGAAAATAAAACGAACAACATCTGGATGGATCATTTGAATGGAGTATGGAAATAGATCATCTGGATAGAGATGGCAGATGATCAAACGAACAGGGTCTTAGTAACCTGTCATGTGTGAGAGAGACATGATTATCAAATTCAGATCACACATGAGTACATTTGAGAAATCTTTTAAGTATTAGTATGTGACTTCTTAAGATTAGTATTACTAGATGTTTGATTAAGAAAAAAAAATTATATGATTAAATGTAAACTATTATTAAGAAATATATTTTAGATCAAAAAAAATTCAGATGAATCATTCAGATGAATAACCGAAAATAAAACGAACAACATCTGGATGGATCATTTGAATGGAGTATGGAAATAGATCATCTGGATAGAGATGGCAGATGATCAAACGAACAGGGTCTTAGTAACCTGTCATGTGTGAGAGAGACATGATTATCAAATTCAGATCACACATGAGTACATTTGAGAAATCTTTTAAGTATTAGTATGTGACTTCTTAAGATTAGTATTACTAGATGTTTGATTAAGAAAAAAAAATTATATGATTAAATGTAAACTATTATTAAGAAATATATTTTAGATCAAAAAAAATTCAGATGAATCATTCAGATGAATAACCGAAAATAAAACGAACAACATCTGGATGGATCATTTGAATGGAGTATGGAAATAGATCATCTGGATAGAGATGGCAGATGATCAAACGAACAGGGTCTTAGTAACCTGTCATGTGTGAGAGAGACATGATTATCAAATTCAGATCACACATGAGTACATTTGAGAAATCTTTTAAGTATTAGTATGTGACTTCTTAAGATTAGTATTACTAGATGTTTGATTAAGAAAAAAAAATTATATGATTAAATGTAAACTATTATTAAGAAATATATTTTAGATCAAAAAAAATTCAGATGAATCATTCAGATGAATAACCGAAAATAAAACGAACAACATCTGGATGGATCATTTGAATGGAGTATGGAAATAGATCATCTGGATAGAGATGGCAGATGATCAAACGAACAGGGTCTTAGTAACCTGTCATGTGTGAGAGAGACATGATTATCAAATTCAGATCACACATGAGTACATTTGAGAAATCTTTTAAGTATTAGTATGTGACTTCTTAAGATTAGTATTACTAGATGTTTGATTAAGAAAAAAAAATTATATGATTAAATGTAAACTATTATTAAGAAATATATTTTAGATCAAAAAAAATTCAGATGAATCATTCAGATGAATAACCGAAAATAAAACGAACAACATCTGGATGGATCATTTGAATGGAGTATGGAAATAGATCATCTGGATAGAGATGGCAGATGATCAAACGAACAGGGTCTTAGTAACCTGTCATGTGTGAGAGAGACATGATTATCAAATTCAGATCACACATGAGTACATTTGAGAAATCTTTTAAGTATTAGTATGTGACTTCTTAAGATTAGTATTACTAGATGTTTGATTAAGAAAAAAAAATTATATGATTAAATGTAAACTATTATTAAGAAATATATTTTAGATCAAAAAAAATTCAGATGAATCATTCAGATGAATAACCGAAAATAAAACGAACAACATCTGGATGGATCATTTGAATGGAGTATGGAAATAGATCATCTGGATAGAGATGGCAGATGATCAAACGAACAGGGTCTTAGTAACCTGTCATGTGTGAGAGAGACATGATTATCAAATTCAGATCACACATGAGTACATTTGAGAAATCTTTTAAGTATTAGTATGTGACTTCTTAAGATTAGTATTACTAGATGTTTGATTAAGAAAAAAAAATTATATGATTAAATGTAAACTATTATTAAGAAATATATTTTAGATCAAAAAAAATTCAGATGAATCATTCAGATGAATAACCGAAAATAAAACGAACAACATCTGGATGGATCATTTGAATGGAGTATGGAAATAGATCATCTGGATAGAGATGGCAGATGATCAAACGAACAGGGTCTTAGTAACCTGTCATGTGTGAGAGAGACATGATTATCAAATTCAGATCACACATGAGTACATTTGAGAAATCTTTTAAGTATTAGTATGTGACTTCTTAAGATTAGTATTACTAGATGTTTGATTAAGAAAAAAAAATTATATGATTAAATGTAAACTATTATTAAGAAATATATTTTAGATCAAAAAAAATTCAGATGAATCATTCAGATGAATAACCGAAAATAAAACGAACAACATCTGGATGGATCATTTGAATGGAGTATGGAAATAGATCATCTGGATAGAGATGGCAGATGATCAAACGAACAGGGTCTTAGTAACCTGTCATGTGTGAGAGAGACATGATTATCAAATTCAGATCACACATGAGTACATTTGAGAAATCTTTTAAGTATTAGTATGTGACTTCTTAAGATTAGTATTACTAGATGTTTGATTAAGAAAAAAAAATTATATGATTAAATGTAAACTATTATTAAGAAATATATTTTAGATCAAAAAAAATTCAGATGAATCATTCAGATGAATAACCGAAAATAAAACGAACAACATCTGGATGGATCATTTGAATGGAGTATGGAAATAGATCATCTGGATAGAGATGGCAGATGATCAAACGAACAGGGTCTTAGTAACCTGTCATGTGTGAGAGAGACATGATTATCAAATTCAGATCACACATGAGTACATTTGAGAAATCTTTTAAGTATTAGTATGTGACTTCTTAAGATTAGTATTACTAGATGTTTGATTAAGAAAAAAAAATTATATGATTAAATGTAAACTATTATTAAGAAATATATTTTAGATCAAAAAAAATTCAGATGAATCATTCAGATGAATAACCGAAAATAAAACGAACAACATCTGGATGGATCATTTGAATGGAGTATGGAAATAGATCATCTGGATAGAGATGGCAGATGATCAAACGAACAGGGTCTTAGTAACCTGTCATGTGTGAGAGAGACATGATTATCAAATTCAGATCACACATGAGTACATTTGAGAAATCTTTTAAGTATTAGTATGTGACTTCTTAAGATTAGTATTACTAGATGTTTGATTAAGAAAAAAAAATTATATGATTAAATGTAAACTATTATTAAGAAATATATTTTAGATCAAAAAAAATTCAGATGAATCATTCAGATGAATAACCGAAAATAAAACGAACAACATCTGGATGGATCATTTGAATGGAGTATGGAAATAGATCATCTGGATAGAGATGGCAGATGATCAAACGAACAGGGTCTTAGTAACCTGTCATGTGTGAGAGAGACATGATTATCAAATTCAGATCACACATGAGTACATTTGAGAAATCTTTTAAGTATTAGTATGTGACTTCTTAAGATTAGTATTACTAGATGTTTGATTAAGAAAAAAAAATTATATGATTAAATGTAAACTATTATTAAGAAATATATTTTAGATCAAAAAAAATTCAGATGAATCATTCAGATGAATAACCGAAAATAAAACGAACAACATCTGGATGGATCATTTGAATGGAGTATGGAAATAGATCATCTGGATAGAGATGGCAGATGATCAAACGAACAGGGTCTTAGTAACCTGTCATGTGTGAGAGAGACATGATTATCAAATTCAGATCACACATGAGTACATTTGAGAAATCTTTTAAGTATTAGTATGTGACTTCTTAAGATTAGTATTACTAGATGTTTGATTAAGAAAAAAAAATTATATGATTAAATGTAAACTATTATTAAGAAATATATTTTAGATCAAAAAAAATTCAGATGAATCATTCAGATGAATAACCGAAAATAAAACGAACAACATCTGGATGGATCATTTGAATGGAGTATGGAAATAGATCATCTGGATAGAGATGGCAGATGATCAAACGAACAGGGTCTTAGTAACCTGTCATGTGTGAGAGAGACATGATTATCAAATTCAGATCACACATGAGTACATTTGAGAAATCTTTTAAGTATTAGTATGTGACTTCTTAAGATTAGTATTACTAGATGTTTGATTAAGAAAAAAAAATTATATGATTAAATGTAAACTATTATTAAGAAATATATTTTAGATCAAAAAAAATTCAGATGAATCATTCAGATGAATAACCGAAAATAAAACGAACAACATCTGGATGGATCATTTGAATGGAGTATGGAAATAGATCATCTGGATAGAGATGGCAGATGATCAAACGAACAGGGTCTTAGTAACCTGTCATGTGTGAGAGAGACATGATTATCAAATTCAGATCACACATGAGTACATTTGAGAAATCTTTTAAGTATTAGTATGTGACTTCTTAAGATTAGTATTACTAGATGTTTGATTAAGAAAAAAAAATTATATGATTAAATGTAAACTATTATTAAGAAATATATTTTAGATCAAAAAAAATTCAGATGAATCATTCAGATGAATAACCGAAAATAAAACGAACAACATCTGGATGGATCATTTGAATGGAGTATGGAAATAGATCATCTGGATAGAGATGGCAGATGATCAAACGAACAGGGTCTTAGTAACCTGTCATGTGTGAGAGAGACATGATTATCAAATTCAGATCACACATGAGTACATTTGAGAAATCTTTTAAGTATTAGTATGTGACTTCTTAAGATTAGTATTACTAGATGTTTGATTAAGAAAAAAAAATTATATGATTAAATGTAAACTATTATTAAGAAATATATTTTAGATCAAAAAAAATTCAGATGAATCATTCAGATGAATAACCGAAAATAAAACGAACAACATCTGGATGGATCATTTGAATGGAGTATGGAAATAGATCATCTGGATAGAGATGGCAGATGATCAAACGAACAGGGTCTTAGTAACCTGTCATGTGTGAGAGAGACATGATTATCAAATTCAGATCACACATGAGTACATTTGAGAAATCTTTTAAGTATTAGTATGTGACTTCTTAAGATTAGTATTACTAGATGTTTGATTAAGAAAAAAAAATTATATGATTAAATGTAAACTATTATTAAGAAATATATTTTAGATCAAAAAAAATTCAGATGAATCATTCAGATGAATAACCGAAAATAAAACGAACAACATCTGGATGGATCATTTGAATGGAGTATGGAAATAGATCATCTGGATAGAGATGGCAGATGATCAAACGAACAGGGTCTTAGTAACCTGTCATGTGTGAGAGAGACATGATTATCAAATTCAGATCACACATGAGTACATTTGAGAAATCTTTTAAGTATTAGTATGTGACTTCTTAAGATTAGTATTACTAGATGTTTGATTAAGAAAAAAAAATTATATGATTAAATGTAAACTATTATTAAGAAATATATTTTAGATCAAAAAAAATTCAGATGAATCATTCAGATGAATAACCGAAAATAAAACGAACAACATCTGGATGGATCATTTGAATGGAGTATGGAAATAGATCATCTGGATAGAGATGGCAGATGATCAAACGAACAGGGTCTTAGTAACCTGTCATGTGTGAGAGAGACATGATTATCAAATTCAGATCACACATGAGTACATTTGAGAAATCTTTTAAGTATTAGTATGTGACTTCTTAAGATTAGTATTACTAGATGTTTGATTAAGAAAAAAAAATTATATGATTAAATGTAAACTATTATTAAGAAATATATTTTAGATCAAAAAAAATTCAGATGAATCATTCAGATGAATAACCGAAAATAAAACGAACAACATCTGGATGGATCATTTGAATGGAGTATGGAAATAGATCATCTGGATAGAGATGGCAGATGATCAAACGAACAGGGTCTTAGTAACCTGTCATGTGTGAGAGAGACATGATTATCAAATTCAGATCACACATGAGTACATTTGAGAAATCTTTTAAGTATTAGTATGTGACTTCTTAAGATTAGTATTACTAGATGTTTGATTAAGAAAAAAAAATTATATGATTAAATGTAAACTATTATTAAGAAATATATTTTAGATCAAAAAAAATTCAGATGAATCATTCAGATGAATAACCGAAAATAAAACGAACAACATCTGGATGGATCATTTGAATGGAGTATGGAAATAGATCATCTGGATAGAGATGGCAGATGATCAAACGAACAGGGTCTTAGTAACCTGTCATGTGTGAGAGAGACATGATTATCAAATTCAGATCACACATGAGTACATTTGAGAAATCTTTTAAGTATTAGTATGTGACTTCTTAAGATTAGTATTACTAGATGTTTGATTAAGAAAAAAAAATTATATGATTAAATGTAAACTATTATTAAGAAATATATTTTAGATCAAAAAAAATTCAGATGAATCATTCAGATGAATAACCGAAAATAAAACGAACAACATCTGGATGGATCATTTGAATGGAGTATGGAAATAGATCATCTGGATAGAGATGGCAGATGATCAAACGAACAGGGTCTTAGTAACCTGTCATGTGTGAGAGAGACATGATTATCAAATTCAGATCACACATGAGTACATTTGAGAAATCTTTTAAGTATTAGTATGTGACTTCTTAAGATTAGTATTACTAGATGTTTGATTAAGAAAAAAAAATTATATGATTAAATGTAAACTATTATTAAGAAATATATTTTAGATCAAAAAAAATTCAGATGAATCATTCAGATGAATAACCGAAAATAAAACGAACAACATCTGGATGGATCATTTGAATGGAGTATGGAAATAGATCATCTGGATAGAGATGGCAGATGATCAAACGAACAGGGTCTTAGTAACCTGTCATGTGTGAGAGAGACATGATTATCAAATTCAGATCACACATGAGTACATTTGAGAAATCTTTTAAGTATTAGTATGTGACTTCTTAAGATTAGTATTACTAGATGTTTGATTAAGAAAAAAAAATTATATGATTAAATGTAAACTATTATTAAGAAATATATTTTAGATCAAAAAAAATTCAGATGAATCATTCAGATGAATAACCGAAAATAAAACGAACAACATCTGGATGGATCATTTGAATGGAGTATGGAAATAGATCATCTGGATAGAGATGGCAGATGATCAAACGAACAGGGTCTTAGTAACCTGTCATGTGTGAGAGAGACATGATTATCAAATTCAGATCACACATGAGTACATTTGAGAAATCTTTTAAGTATTAGTATGTGACTTCTTAAGATTAGTATTACTAGATGTTTGATTAAGAAAAAAAAATTATATGATTAAATGTAAACTATTATTAAGAAATATATTTTAGATCAAAAAAAATTCAGATGAATCATTCAGATGAATAACCGAAAATAAAACGAACAACATCTGGATGGATCATTTGAATGGAGTATGGAAATAGATCATCTGGATAGAGATGGCAGATGATCAAACGAACAGGGTCTTAGTAACCTGTCATGTGTGAGAGAGACATGATTATCAAATTCAGATCACACATGAGTACATTTGAGAAATCTTTTAAGTATTAGTATGTGACTTCTTAAGATTAGTATTACTAGATGTTTGATTAAGAAAAAAAAATTATATGATTAAATGTAAACTATTATTAAGAAATATATTTTAGATCAAAAAAAATTCAGATGAATCATTCAGATGAATAACCGAAAATAAAACGAACAACATCTGGATGGATCATTTGAATGGAGTATGGAAATAGATCATCTGGATAGAGATGGCAGATGATCAAACGAACAGGGTCTTAGTAACCTGTCATGTGTGAGAGAGACATGATTATCAAATTCAGATCACACATGAGTACATTTGAGAAATCTTTTAAGTATTAGTATGTGACTTCTTAAGATTAGTATTACTAGATGTTTGATTAAGAAAAAAAAATTATATGATTAAATGTAAACTATTATTAAGAAATATATTTTAGATCAAAAAAAATTCAGATGAATCATTCAGATGAATAACCGAAAATAAAACGAACAACATCTGGATGGATCATTTGAATGGAGTATGGAAATAGATCATCTGGATAGAGATGGCAGATGATCAAACGAACAGGGTCTTAGTAACCTGTCATGTGTGAGAGAGACATGATTATCAAATTCAGATCACACATGAGTACATTTGAGAAATCTTTTAAGTATTAGTATGTGACTTCTTAAGATTAGTATTACTAGATGTTTGATTAAGAAAAAAAAATTATATGATTAAATGTAAACTATTATTAAGAAATATATTTTAGATCAAAAAAAATTCAGATGAATCATTCAGATGAATAACCGAAAATAAAACGAACAACATCTGGATGGATCATTTGAATGGAGTATGGAAATAGATCATCTGGATAGAGATGGCAGATGATCAAACGAACAGGGTCTTAGTAACCTGTCATGTGTGAGAGAGACATGATTATCAAATTCAGATCACACATGAGTACATTTGAGAAATCTTTTAAGTATTAGTATGTGACTTCTTAAGATTAGTATTACTAGATGTTTGATTAAGAAAAAAAAATTATATGATTAAATGTAAACTATTATTAAGAAATATATTTTAGATCAAAAAAAATTCAGATGAATCATTCAGATGAATAACCGAAAATAAAACGAACAACATCTGGATGGATCATTTGAATGGAGTATGGAAATAGATCATCTGGATAGAGATGGCAGATGATCAAACGAACAGGGTCTTAGTAACCTGTCATGTGTGAGAGAGACATGATTATCAAATTCAGATCACACATGAGTACATTTGAGAAATCTTTTAAGTATTAGTATGTGACTTCTTAAGATTAGTATTACTAGATGTTTGATTAAGAAAAAAAAATTATATGATTAAATGTAAACTATTATTAAGAAATATATTTTAGATCAAAAAAAATTCAGATGAATCATTCAGATGAATAACCGAAAATAAAACGAACAACATCTGGATGGATCATTTGAATGGAGTATGGAAATAGATCATCTGGATAGAGATGGCAGATGATCAAACGAACAGGGTCTTAGTAACCTGTCATGTGTGAGAGAGACATGATTATCAAATTCAGATCACACATGAGTACATTTGAGAAATCTTTTAAGTATTAGTATGTGACTTCTTAAGATTAGTATTACTAGATGTTTGATTAAGAAAAAAAAATTATATGATTAAATGTAAACTATTATTAAGAAATATATTTTAGATCAAAAAAAATTCAGATGAATCATTCAGATGAATAACCGAAAATAAAACGAACAACATCTGGATGGATCATTTGAATGGAGTATGGAAATAGATCATCTGGATAGAGATGGCAGATGATCAAACAAACAAGGTCTTAGTAACCTGTCATGTGTGAGAGAGACATGATTATCAAATTCAGATCACACATGAGTACATTTGAGAAATCTTTTAAGTATTAGTATGTGACTTCTTAAGATTATCCCATAATTCTTAGAAGTATGGACGACTTATGTGGCTCCGATGCTGACGAGGAACTAAGCAAATTGTCATAATGATTTTGTTCGTTTTTGACCACCATGCCAGGCGAGCGTTTTATAGTAAGTAGTATAGCTACCTTCCAGTCATTTGGGTTGGCTAATACAATTATTAGTTATACTAAGTTTATCTAAACTATTACATGCGACAGTTAGAAAATTTTCTAAACTAAAAATGATATTTAATCAAATCATGTTCTTAATTTTAAATAACTAACTTTTAATATATACTTGGAGAGAACTTGCGATTTTATTTAAATTTGAATTTTAAATAATATTTTTTTAATCTATATTTTAACTATTGATTTTAACCTCTTTTTAAAAAAAAAAAATTCTAAATTTTTGTCTTGATGATCTGTGCAATTTTTTTCATACATTATTTATTCTTTAGTTTTTATACTTTTTCATTTGTCTAAATCTTAATATTATAATATTTTTGTGTCTTTCATTTTATCATTTTGAGTATTTCTTTTACATATCTTGCATTGGATCCATGTCTTTTTTCATGATTTAAAATTTTGTATATTTTTGTATCCATTCTTCTTTTTCTTTATTTATTTCTTCTTCTCTATATTTTTTATATAATTTGTTATCTTCTCAAATTTTTATTGAATATTTTGTTGTGTCTTAAGATTTTATAGGTTGCAGTTAACTTTTTAATTTATTCAATATCATAATTATTTTTCACTTGTACCAAAGTTTGATTCCCCTCTAGACCGCCCGGATCCCACGAGTGAATAGAAAATTGGATCTACATTGGATCTCACTCCTAATTTATTTAAAAATAAAGACTAAATCACTCAACAAAAAAATAATATAATAATATATTTAAAATTATGTAATATATAAAATTTATATATTTATTATTTTTAAATTAAATTTAAATTTTATCTATTTTTAATAATTTTTAAATAGTTGAATTCAAATTTAATAGTTTTTAAGTATAGTTAATTGTAAATATGTGAATATTTATTTATTTTAATTGATGTTTTTAAAAAAAATTGTTTTTTAGTTTATCATTTCTTTATTTATGTGTTGGACAACCTGCGAAGTCTGTAATTGATATTGTTTTTTTAATTTATAATTTTTTTTTGAAGTGCTTGCAATTTAATATGAAAAATATAGAAACAATATCAGAAGTTTTTAGAGAGGATCATCAAAGACTCAAAGAGTATGCATAGTATAATGGAAAAATGGCTATATTTTATTGAGAGAATTATGAGTTCGATTCACCATAAATGCAAATAAGAGGATAAATATATTTTGTTTACTTCAAATTTAATACAAATAAAATAATTTTTTTGAAAATTAAATAATGAATGACACGTGGCACTCTCTCAAACGCTGACCGGTAAAGTTGAGGGAGAATTACATAAATTGAATTTTATTTAGTTAAATAACTAATTATTAGTATATATTATATAAATTGAATTTTATTTAGTTGAAGAGTCATAATCACCTTTTCCTTTTTTTTGGTTCTTGTATATATCTCTCTATAACTCTGTGATTTAGTACCGTAGACCCACCCTTATAAACCTATGGGTTGAACTTACCTATCCCCCGCACGTACTAGACCTAAATCCAATCTCTAGTGCTGTATTTTTTTTTGGAAGAATAAACTTGCCACCACATAAAAATGTACGTTTTAATGTTTTTGAAACTTTATATAACGTAAGACTTAAAAAGTGAATAATAAAACGGAAAACTTTATACATCCGTCGATGGAGAGTACTCGTGTCAATTGGTCACCGAATCATACGAGATAACGTACAAAGTAATAAGCAAATGATAGAGAGCACTTATTACCTTCTATTTCAACTTTCAAGCTCCTAAATCAGTAAATTGTACTGTATTTCATAAAGTCGTGAAATCCGCGACTCTTTAAAAGGAAGAAAACGTAAGCTGATAAACAGCAAAGAAAATCAAAGAGAGAGAGAAGGATAGGAAAGAAAAACAAAAAACAGAGATTCTTTCAAACTGAAGAAAACAAAAATGAGATGGGGATAACTTCAGGTATCTTTTCTTTGGTCTGTGTTCTTTTTTTTTTTTTTTGCTAAAATTTGGTCTGTGTTCTTGATCTCACTAAATCTCTTGCTTTGTGTTTTCTTATCTGTTAACACCTTTTTTGGCTTCTTTGGGTTAACACCTTTAAGTGAAGAAAACTAGCTTCTTTGATCTGTGTGTCTTGATCTCACTAAATCTCCTCAATCTCTTTGTTTTGCTACCTACCTGAAAATCTGATCTTTAATGGAGCTTTGTTGAAATCACAAACGAAGCTAGTTTTTTTTTTTTTTTTTTAAATCTTAGGTTAGCTTCAGCTTTAGAATTTAGTGAGGTGGATAAAAGTTGATGTTAGTAGGCCATAAAAAAAACATTGATTTCTTGAAATAATTGTTGTAATATATCAGAAATTTGTGCCAAAAAAGAAGGAAAGAAAATTTAATAATTTATGAACGTTGCGTGGTGACTTGGATGAGTTCCACCAAACTTTTTTAAATGTTTCTTGGTCATTTCCATTTAATATATTTCCTATTCTTTAATTTTGGTAGCTTTGGTATAGTTGTTTTGATTCTCATTGGGTACAAACTATGAAAAGTCTAAAGCTTTTGCTGAGAAATCTGAGTGGAAGAAGTTTTTTCGTGTTCTTGCGGGATTTAAATGAAGCAGAAGCACATTGTAAAAAAGAAGTATTTATAACGCAGAAGTTTAATATCTGGCGGATCAATGTCATTCCGAAGAATTGTTCGTGATGTTAGAGAAAGCTTTTCAAGGCGTAGTTCCAAAGTAAGGAGTAAATCCCACGGTGCATTGCTTGAGACACATCATCAAGATCCTGTAGTAACCAAGAACAGTCGTTGGGCTAATTTGCCTCCTGAGATACTTCGAGATGTGGTGAAAAAATTGGAAGAAAGCAAGAGCACGTGGCCTGCTCGTAAAGATGTTGTTGCTTGTGCTGCCGTCTGCAAGTCATGGAGAAAAATGTGCAAAGATACTGTAAAAAGTCCTGAGTTCTCGTCCAAACTCACATTTCCGGTTTCCTTGAAACAGGTGCAATGTTTTGTTATTTGTCGATCTCAAGTACTCCAGAAAATTCTGATAACTCTTTGATCTTTGCAGCCCGGGCCTAGGGACGGAACTATAAAAAGCTTCATCAAAAGGGATAAGTCTAATTTTACTTACCATCTTTACCTTTCTCTTCGTCCTTGTAAGTTCTTCATCGTTCTCGATGTTACCAAGCCTCTGCATCAGTGTGGGATTTGTATCAATTGAAATTTTCTAGTTACATAGCGAAATCTTGAAAATAAAACTGGAATAAAAATTTCTCTTCTACTTGATTTTCTGATCGATCATATTTGTACAGCCTTACTTGTTGAAGATGGAAAGTTTCTTCTCTCGGCAAAGCGTACACGGCGAGCTACATACACAGAGTTTGTGATATCGATGGATGCAGATTGCGTTTCAAGATCAAGCAGCACTTACATTGGCAAAATGAGGTAAGAAGAAGATAAGGAAAAAAAATATATCCTTCCAAACATGATTTAGTTCTTGATTAACTCTAACAAAAATTGTTTTCAGGTCTAATTTTCTTGGATCGAAATTCATAATATATGATGCGGCTCCTGCTTACAACAGCTGCCAGAAACTGTCTCAGCCAAACAGGAGTCGTAGGTTCAACTCCAAGAAAGTCTCTCCCAAAGTCCCCTCTGGAAACTACGAGATCGCTCAGGTTACATACGAGGTGAATGTGCTTGGACGCCGCAGACCTCGCCGTATGCATTGCATTATGCACTCTATACGGGCCTTAGCTCTAGATCCTGGCGACACTTTCCCTGGCCAACCCGAGCTTCTGGAACGTTCCTTTGACGGTTCCTCAAAGATAATCGACAACTCGGGAGAATTCAGCAGCGCCCGGTTCTCTGACATTGTTGGACCGCAAGGCGAAGATGAGAACCAAGTAAAGGAACGACCTTTGTTGCTGAGAAACAAACCGCCAAGGTGGCATGAAAAATTGGAATGCTGGTGCCTTAACTTCAGAGGGAGAGTGACAATTGCTTCGGTTAAGAATTTTCAATTGATGACGGCTGCAGCGGTCCAGGCTGGTGCTGCGACGCTCAAGCCTGATGCTGCATCAGTTCAGCCGCCCAGTGGTGGAGCATTGACCAAGGCGGCATCATCGCAGCAGCCAGGGCAATCAGACCATGATAAGATAATATTGCAGTTTGGAAGAGTGGGTAAGGATATGTTTGTAAACTATAATTACATGAACCCTAAGATCTTCAAACAACTGAATAATCACATAATAGATTATGAAGAGATTTATTGGAGTTACCTCCTGCTATTGTCGCGGAAGATGAAAAATCTATGAGATAGGACTTTTAGCTTTCTCTCCCCTTGCCTATAAACTTTCTTTTAAGTGTTGTGCTCTTATGTTTGTGATGTCTTTACAATGGACTAAAGGCATCTATTTATAGGTGGAGAGAGGACCTAAATTCCTCATTAGGTTTTCCTTAAGATCAATCTCAACCGTCCATCAAAGTAGAGATTCATAGGAATTAACTCCTTCATTTCCAATTTAATTGGTCAACAAATATCATAAAGAATAGCATTAATTCATAAGAAAACTGATGACTATTAGACCATATAATAGGAGAAGGAATTATTTCTTACAGTCTCCCACTTGGTCGTTAGTAACATCCATTAATGTTTTCTGTATGAAATCATAAGGTCGGCATAATATGCTATAACTTTATTTTTCATTTGTTCATCATAAGTGTCTTGGCTAATCAAATAATCAATGAGAGTCATGGCGGTCGCATATCATTCTGCAACATGATCCCTTCCATGTACTACTACATTGACTATTTTCATAGTTAGACCATAAACATAAGTAGGAGTTATCGTAATGGTCCCTTTTATGTCTTTAAATAAAGACGCATTCTGTTATCATAAATCCAACAAATAATGTGTGTGCACATTGGAAACAGAATAAATGAAAGATGTAAAAGTCATAAAAGAGCTCACATAAAAGTCATAAAAGAGCTCACATAAAAGTCATAAAAGATCTCACATAAAAGTCATACATAGGCAAAACATAAACAGACAACATCATCAAAAGCGATCTTCAAGACCCATACTTTCAGCATGCTTAATAAAGGTCTTTGGAGGTAATGCTTTTGTGAATATGTCTGCAACCATAAGCTCAGTGCCTATGTGTTCGATGACAAACTTTCCTCTTTTGACATCTTGCTTTAGTGATAGATATTTAAGGTCCATATGCTTGGCCCCTTTAGATATCCTATCATGCTTAGAGAAGAAGATTGCAGCTTGATTGTCACAATAAAGAGTTAAAGGCTTGTCAACAAAGTTCAAAGCCTCAAACTTAGACACGAAATTCTGCAACCATGTTCCCTGAATTGAAGCCTCATAACATGCTACATACTCAGCTTCCATAGTGGATGTGTAAATCAACTGCGACTTTTGGTTTTTCCATGATACAGCACCTCCGCCAAGGAGATACACGTAGCCAAGAGTGCAGTGCCTGGAATCATGACATCCACCAAAATCTGAGTCTGAAAACCCAACCATCTGTGGATGTGTTGATTTTCTATACGTCAGCATGTAGTTTCTTGTCCCCTTTAGGTATCTCAAAACTTTCTTTGCAGCTTGCCAATGAGCGAGTCCTTGGTTACTCTGAAATCTACCCAGCATGCCAACTGCGTGGCTAATATCAGGTCTTGTGCAAACCTGAGCATACATCAAACTTCCCACAAGAGATGCATAAGGGTATTTTTGCATTTCAGTACGTTCCATTTCATTCTGCGGACATTGCTTAAGATCAAGCTTGTCACCTTTCTGCATAGGAACAATGCTAGAAGAACATGTCATCATGCCAAATCGCTCAAGAACTTTATCAATATATGCTTTCTGAGACAAGCCTAAAATTCCAAGTGATCTATCAAGGAATATTTCAATTCCAATCACATAGGATGCCTCACCCATATCTTTCATATCAAAGTTCTTAGAGAGATAACTCTTAGTCTCATGTAATAGACCAAGGTCACTGCTGGCCAATAATATGTCATCAACATACAGTACCAAAAATATGAACTTACTCCCACTGAACTTGAGATAAATGCAAGGATCTACAATGTTTTCTTTGAAACCGAATTTCGTAATGGTTTCATCAAACTTTAGATACCATTGCCTCGAAGCTTGTTTCAGTCCATATATTGATTTGTTTAATTTGCAGACCATGTCTTCCTGACCTTCAATTATGAAGCCTTCAGGTTGACGCATATAGACTTCTTCTTGCAAGTCTCCATTAAAAAAGGCAGTTTTCACATCCATTTGATGTAACTCAAGATCATATTGAGCTACTAATGACATGATAATTCTGAATGAGTCTTTTCTAGACACAGGTGAAAAAGTCTCACTATAATCGATGCCTTCTTTCTGATTAAACCCTTTGGCTACAAGTCTGGCTTTATATCGTTCAACATTGCCATTACAGTCAAGCTTGGTCTTAAAGATCCACTTGCACCCAACTGCTTTGTGTCCTTCAGGCAATGGAACAACATTCCAAACCCCATTCTTAGCCATCGAGTCTATCTCATCTTTGCTGGCATCAATCCATTTATCAGAATTAACATCTTTAATGGCTTGTGAATAAGAAATCGGGTCTTTAATATTCCCTTCTCCAGATTCTACTTTAATATTCCCTTCTCATTTTTTTTTTTTTAAACTAAAAAAAAAATTCAAACAAAACCGTTACGGATTTTGTACAGAATAATCTGTAAAATTTATTACAATTAATGCATATAAAACCGTTCATATACAAATAATGCACAAAACGTAACTTTCTGCACTAATTATGTGCATTAAGTGCAAATTATGTACAAAATTATTTTATGCGAATTATGCATAGAATAATAATATACGAGTTATGCACAAAACGATTTGACTTCTTTATTTCGTACAAAATAAGAAAAAATATTATTCGCACAGATTATGCACGAAAAATTTACGATAATAATTCGCAAATTCACGAGAAATGCACAGATTAAGGTTTGCGGAAATAAAACTTTATTAACCGATGCACAAAAATTGCACTTTATGGATTTGCGAAAAAACAAAAAAAAAAAAAATTATTTCGCAAACACCCGAAAATTGCACAAATAATTATTTGCAAAATTTCTTAAACTGCTATTCACGAAAATTGCACAGATAGAAATCAACAATAATTTTTCAAATTATAAAACGCACGATTTATGCACGGATAATAATTTGCGATAATATTCAGATTAACAACGCACGATTTATGCACGGAAAATAATCTGTGATAATTTTCTACATGACGAATGCACAGATTATGCACAAACAAAAATTAAACACAGATTTTGATTTCTAACAATCTAACTTTCATGTTACAATTTTCAGTGATACAATTTAAGATCTATTATTTTTAAAGGACTAAACAGATGTTTACAACCATGCTCTGATACCACATGTAAACTATAATTACATGAACCCTAAGATCTTCAAACAACTGAATAATCACATAATAGATTATGAAGAGATTTATTGGAGTTACCTCCTGCCATTGTCGCGGAAGATGAAAAGTCTATGAGATAGGACTTTTAGCTTTCTCTCCCCTTGCCTGTAAATTTTCTTTTAGGTGTTGTGCTCTTATGTTTGTGATGTCTTTACAATGGACTAAAGACATCTATTTATAGGTGGAGAGAGGACCTAAATTTCTCATTAGGTTTTCCTTAAGATCAATCTCAACCGTCATCAAAATAGAGATTTATAGGAATTAACTCCTTCATTTCCAATTTAATTGATCAACAAATATTATAAAGAATAGCATTAATTCATAAGAAAACTGATGACTATTAGACCATATAATAGGAAAAGGAATTATTCCTTACAATGTTCACCATGGACTATCGCTAGCCTCTCTCTGCGTTTCAAGCCTTTGCCATCTGCTTGAGCAGCTTCGACACTAAATTGGCATGTGAATGAGAATAGAAAGACCCATGGTTCACACAGAAGATGGGTTTAAATTAAATAGTAACGGTTTGGATTTATAGTAGCAATCGCTTGTTTTGTTATTTCTTTCGGTTTCTCCGGTCCGGTATGGAAGTGAATTTGAACATCATCTTCATATTATTTGTGAGTTTAATTATTAAAAAAAGAGTTGTTGTGCTGTACTCCCAACAAATATTAGAGCATTTTCATGACAAATTATGATTTCACAAATATTAGATTGGTTGGATTAGGATTATTTAACAAATAACATTAAAATTAACAAAGTTCAATAAAAAAACGAGTGAGAAAATTTATAATTTCACAATTACAGTTACTAAAATAGATTTCTAAAATTTTATAACAAATATGTATTGTTATTTTTAAATAGAATACAAAATTAATAGTATATTACATAAACGATTACACATATCTTCATCACAAATAAAATATTATTTTTTACAACAAAAAAATAGTTATATTTTTGGGTAAATATATTTAAGAAATTAATTTTTTGTAGGAATAGTAATTTCATATATGAGTTTGAATGATCATTTGATAAAAAAAACTTTAAAAATTGTTATATGAAATATGATGATTTCATTATAATATATTAATGTGTGGTAGGTGGACACAAATTAGTTTTTAGAGGGGTGATAATTTTTTTCATTATTAATTAAAAATTAATATTACTTTAAACATTTTATATTTATTTTGGTTTCATTTGATTTAATCTTCTTTTAATTTGTTTAATTCATTCTAGTAATTATTTCATTATATATAAAGCACTAATTTATAATGATATAATATTACAAACGACTAAAATAATTGTTCTCTGGTACAATTTTCAGTTAATTTTGTTGTTTAGATTGGTTGAAAAAATATGCAAATATTTGATGAATTTGTCACTAATAACCACTATAATTTTAGTAGTCCTCTCCATGAAGCTGGCAGCTCAGATTTTGAAACTTTTAGAAGCTGACATTTCAATATACAAAAAAATATAGAGCATGAAAACATTTCATTAAGACACTTCATCAAAAAGCTAACATCTCATCATAAAAGTATATTTCATCCAACATTATCACTGTAAATCAAAATTTTTAGAAGATTTTGAGTCACAAGATTTTTAGATATTAAACATTCTAAGCAAATCATGTAAAAGTTGTCACTAAAAAGATGAATCATAGCACATACGGTTTGAAAACTCGTCATAGGATTTTGTTCTAATTCCCGACTAAATTTTGACTCAATAAAACAGTTTGTACTCGATACAAAATTTTTAAGGAAAGAAGTGGAAAAGTTATATACTAAGAATCCTAGCCGCTCAAAGGGCGAATTTAGGCGATTTCCGATCTTGTCCGATGGGGCAGGCTGCCTCGCCGGAATTTAAATCTCAACAATGTTCAACGGAATTACAAGTTACTGAGGGGCCAAAGAAGGTCTGGGCTGCTGTCGTGGAAGGTGGGGCAGATACAACAACGGATTTCAAGCCCTCGTTTGAGAGAAAGAACGACATGGCCTCTGTCGTAGTACCGTCAAAGATATATAAGAATGAGGATCCTCTTTGGAAGAACTTTATTGTGGGATATTTCATCTGTGATGCTCCGCATGTGGGAAAGATTCACTCTATGTCCAATCGGATCTGGGTTGTACCTGGTAAGCAACTCAAGATTGATGTCCAATTTATCGGTAAGAACACGGTGCTGTTCAAAATTGATGATGCCCAAACTCGAGCTAGAGTGGTGCGTCGGCGATATTGGCACATATCTGAGGTCCCATTGGTGGTTAATGAATGGAATCCCGAGACGGCGCAGGAACCTCCGAATCTCTCCGCCATGCCCCTCTGGGTGGATCTCAAAGGGGTGCCGTGTCATTTGTATTCTCTCAAGGGGCTCAAATTTTTGGGCAATACAGTTGGCAAATTTGTCAAGCTACATCCTACCACAGAGCGTTGTACTAGATTGGATGTGGCGAGATTGCTAGTGGAGGTTGATTTGCAGTCAGAGCTAACAGAACATATCAGTTTTTTGGATAGAGAGGGTACTCCAGTGCAGGTGAAGGTGGTGTATCAGTGGCTCCCGTCAAGATGTACTGTCTGTCAAACTTGGGGACACACCACTATGGATTGTCAGGGGAACAACGTAACAATTCTACAGAGGAGTGCTTCTCCAGTCGGGGATGTCCCAGCTATCTCGATAGTAAAGGATCTGATTACGGATTTGGATAACACAGTCGCAGTTGTACAAGGTACGGACTTGCCTACCGAACAAGCTCCTAGTAGGGGCACCGGGACTGAAACAACAAGTGTGCTTGGATCAGAGGCAGCTAAGGGTACTCCAGTCGAGGAGTGGGTTACAGTATCGGGGCCACGTCTCTCACCAGAAGGAACAAAAAACACAAATGCAGACACGATCTCCCATAGTCAGGAATCGGGTTCCCCTTCTCGGTATCACATACTGGCTCATGTAGCAGAGGAGGAAGAGAGAGAGGAGTTGGAAGAGGAAGTGGAAGAGGGAGAGGTTATTGAGGAGAGTAAGGAGGAGATCGGAAAAGGGGGCAAAAAGAATCGAGGAAAAGGGCTTAAGTCTTCAAGCCGACAGGATAGTCTGCCGATATCCAAAACAAAGGGTCTGAAGAAGTTTGTCACCAAAGAATCCAAAAAAGTTTCCTTACGGAAATGATGACGTCTTTCTTCACTTGGAATATGCGTGGATTCAATTCACCGTGCAAACATAAGGTGGTTCGTAGATGGATACAGCAGGAAAAGCCTTTGTTTGGTTGCTTCGTAGAAACAAGGGTACAACAGAAAAATGCAAGTGGGATACTGAGGTCAGTTATACCGGGATGGTCTTCGTTTACAAACTATGACAATCATAGGTTGGGGAGAATTTGGTTCTGTTGGTCAAATACAGTGTAGGTTACTTTGCTCCATAAAAGTGCACAAATTCTTACTTGTGCCATCCAGATTTCGGGTACAGGGGAAGAGTTTATTTGCTCAGCGATTTATGCAGCAAACCTTGAGATAGAAAGAAGAATATTATGGGAGGAAATAAGGGCGACAAAAGCGGCTTATGGACACTTGTCAAAGCCATGGATCTTATTGGGGGATTTCAACGAAACACTGGCGTCATGTGAACATTCGTGAGGTCTTGCCCAATATACCAACCAGGCAGGAACTCGTCAGTTCCAAAACCTTGTGGTGGACTGCAACCTTGTCGATCTTACTCATACAAGAGCTATATTTACATGGTGGAACAAGCGTGAATGTGATCCAATTGGGAAGAAATTAGATCGAGCGCTGATAAATGGGGAATGGCTGAATATGTACCCTCAATCTTATGCAACATTCGAGGCATGTGGTATCTCTGACCATGCTAACTGAGCACGACCAGTTTCTGCCTACCGTAGCAAATATCTGGGGAGAACAGCCCAAAATTCATCATTCCCGAGCAGCTTTGAGCATGTTTCACAAAAAATTGAAGTCCCTAAAGTTTCACTTACGGGCTCTCAATAGAACACATTTTGGTGAACTTCCCCAGCGTACCAAGAATGCGTATGAGGAGCTGTGTGCTCGCCAAAATGAGGCGTTATTAGATCCAACGGCTGAGAGGATGAGGGCCGCTTCCGAAGCTACAGATCGCTGGAATCAGTTAGCGCAAGCAGAAGAGAAATTCTTTCGGCAAAAGTCATGTGTTAAATGGCTCACTGTGGGGGATCAGAACACGGGTGCTTTCCATCGAGCTGTCGCTGGTCGCAGTGCCCGTAATGCAATAAAACAGTTAGTAACTGAGTGAGGAGAGATACTTACTGCACTACCAGATATTAAACGTGAAGCAGTGTCTTATTTCCAGCGTTTTCTCCAGACACAGGCTACAGATTCTGTTGAGGTTTCATTGGATTTTCTTGAGGAACTAGTCTGTTATCACTGTGTGGGTGCCAGTGCGACTAAGCTTGTTGCTCCCATCTCTGCGGCAGAAATCGAAGCAGCTTTACTGTCTCTCCCAAGCGACAAAATCTCTGGCCCGGGCGGTTTTACTAAAGAGTTTTACGTCTCTGCATGGGCTGTAATAGGCAAGGACTTCTGTGCTGCTGTCGAGTCCTTCTTTCTCTTTGGATTTC
This sequence comes from Alliaria petiolata, assembly GCA_020283515.1. Classification (NCBI taxonomy): domain Eukaryota; kingdom Viridiplantae; phylum Streptophyta; class Magnoliopsida; order Brassicales; family Brassicaceae; genus Alliaria; species Alliaria petiolata. The sequence goes on along the minus strand of JAHZTW010000003.1, from coordinate 51,550,585 downwards.
TGCCTTCAGGGGTTAATGCCACTATTCTCTTCCTTATACCAAAAACCGAGAATGCTAGAACAATGAAGGATTATAGACCTATAGCTTGCTGCAATCTTCTGTATAAAGTGATATCCAAGATACTTGCAAACCGACTCAAACTGCTATTGCCGGAAGCCATTGAATCTAATCAGAGTGCTTTTATTAAGGATCGTCTTCTGCTGGAGAATGTGTTACTGGCGTCCGAACTGGTTAATGGGTATCACAATTCTTCTTTATCCCCTCGATGTGTAATCAAGTATGACATTACAAAAGCATTTTATACAGTCAAGTGGTCTTTCATACGGAATGTACTACAGGCGATGGGGCTACCACTGCTCTTCATCAATTGGATCTATACTTGTATTTCCACAGCAAGCTTTTCTGTGGCGGTTAATGGAGAATTGGAGGGGTTTTTTACTAGTGCGCGAGGGATACGCCAGGGCTACTCTCTATCTCCATACCTGTAAGTGATACTCAATAATGTCCTATCATTGATGTTAAACAAGGCGGCAGAGTCTGGGGAATTTGGTTATCACCCAAGGTGTAAAGAAGTAAAGCTCACACATCTGAGTTTTGCGGACGACATATTGGTCTTTACAGATGGAACAGCTAGATCTCTAAAAGGAATTACTGATGTATTCCGAGAGTTTGCGCTCATATCGGGTCTGCACATTAATGCATCCAAGTCATCCATCTATATGGCAGGGGAGGGAGATCTCCAGTTTCATGCAGAGTTAGAAGTACTAGGCATCCCTAAAGGTACTCTTCCCATTCGCTACCTCGGGCTCCCGCTGACGACAAAAGGGCTGGCTGTAGTGGATTATGAGCCTTTGGTGGATCAGATTCGCATAAGATTTCTTTCCTGGGCGCATAGCCCCCTCTCTTATGCTGGCCGACTGCAGTTAATCAAGTCAGTCATTACGAGCATTGTCAACTTTTGGTGCACAGCTTACATACTCCCAAATAAGTGTTTGGCACAGATAGAGAGTATGTGTAATGCATTCCTTTGGTCAGGTTCTCCAAATGACTCTCATAAGGCAAAGGTGTCGTGGGAAGAGATCTGTTGTCCAAAGTCTGAGGGAGGATTAGGCTTACGTAGGCTGCGAGACTCATCCAAAGTCTTTGCGCTTAGCCTGATCTGGCGAATCTTCTCCTTATCGGGTTCATTATGAGTGGCTTGGATTCATCAATATCTACTTAAAGATACTTCGTTTTGGGCGGTAAAGCAGGGTAGCAAAGGCTCCTGGGTCTGGCGTAAGCTGTTAAAGTTACGAGATGAAGCGTACCCCTTCCTAAGGTACGATCTTCGGGATGGTAAAGCCTCTTTTTTCTGGTATGATGATTGGCTGGAGAAGGGTAAGCTGCTCAATATTACAGGAGATGTGGGGACACAAGTTTTTGGACTTTCCAGGAATGCTAAAGTGGTTGATGCCACAAATGGTATTGTTTGGACTTTTCGAGGGAGAAGAGGAAGGCATTTTAGGGATCTGTATGCTAAGATTCTCACAATGGCCACACCAAAAAGAGATGCTGGGAAAGATAAGGTACTTTGGAGGCATGAACAAGGAGTGTACCGCAATAATTTCTCAGCTGTGAAAACTTGGAATCAGATCAGGATGCGCAGGGACACAGTATCATGGCGTAGTCTTGTCTGGTTTGCTCAGGGAGTTCCTCGGCAGTCATTATTGGTATGGCTCACAGTTAGGAACAGACTCTCCACAGGGGATCGCATGCGGAGTTGGGGGCTTGTGCAAAACTGTATCTTCTGTGATGAACCTGATGAATCACGCGATCATCTTTTCTTTGCGTGCCCTTATATCTACACGGTCTGGCTCGCGGTGGCTGGAGAATTGATGGGGGAAGCTGTGACACCAGACTGGAGCGACACATTGATACATCTTCTTCAAGTAAGTCACCACACTATGGATCTTATTTTGTTGAGGATGGTCTTCCAGACCTCAATATACCTCACCAGCAGCTTGCACGAATGATCGATAAGGCCATAAGGAATCGCATTAGTTCTCTTGACTATAAACATCCCCACAAGCTAGAGGGCCTGCGTAGGAGATGGTTCGAAAAAGGGTTCTCCACCATTAGTAGTTACAGTCTCTCTTTTTATTGTTTGTCCGATACAAAATGTATATAAACATTCTTTTCCAGCTTGATCAATAAATTTGATATTCTATCAAAAAAAAAAAAAAAAAAATTTAAGGAAAGAATAATTTTAATTTTCTTAAAATAAACCGAAACACTTTATTTTCACCTTTAAAAGTCTTAAATACCTAGTATCATTTGATTTGGCTAAATCTTTTGATAAGAAGCTCACGCCAACTTTAATATATGTAGAGAGCTAGTTGATCGGAATTTATAGTCTAGATAATTTGATCTTTATATGACGGAACCAGGACTAGTGTTGAAGGAACTATAGTGAGATTTTTTTAGGTTGAGTTCTGATTGATGTCGTTCGATGGTTATGGTTTAGAAGGACGGTCACTGAGATTTACTAGTTTCCACGATTTTCAAACATCTTACCGAGCTTTTATTTCTGTTTTCTTTGAGGACAAACAAAAATCTAAGTATAGGGAAGTTGATAACACTCGTATTTTGCACATTTACCTATGATTTTAAGATCTTTTGCATGCGTTTTAACTCGGTCTTCAATAGTTTTCAAACAATTTCTATTTTTTTCTAGTTTAAAAGGTATTTCGTGTAACTTGGACAAAAATGACACTTTTTGAAACTTTTTGAGCAAAACAGCTTTCGGACAGATTCTGACCGCAAAACGTATTGCATTCGATGAAAATCTTCGAAAAAATTACTACGGCTCATATTCGGACACAAGAATGACAATTGAGCTACGCTCCATAAAAAAATGGTTTTAAAGGAATCCCATGGTTAGATCTCTAGATATACTCATTTTACTAAAGACATGTTTCGCTGCCTCGAAAGTGAAGCAAGTGCATAAGCCAAAGATGAAAGAAGGCCATTCTTTGGACCACAAGCTACTCCTCACGCGGAGAATCAAGCCCCGACCAGCATGTGACATCTTCATTAAGCCCAACTTCAACCTGCTTGTTTTAAAAGCTTTTAATCAACCTAAAAAAGACTAAAATACCATGATTCTTGAAAACATATAAAAGCCAAATGTTTAGGGTTTATAAGCATCAAGAATCAAAGTAGACCAAAAAATACAGCCACCATTCGTAAGCATTTAAGCGTTTTACTTTGTTATTTTCTTAGTTCTTAGTTTTTGCTTTTCCGTACTTTCAAGTTAGCAAAACTTTATCTTTGTAGTTCGCAAAGAAGATTTCAAAATCCTCTTTATTTACTTTATTGAATTCACATATGTTAATGTCTTTCATGATGAACTTCGTTTCTATGTGCCAGCAGTTTATTAGTTGGGTTTAAAGGATTTTCGAAAGGGTTTAATCATGGATCTTAGATATTAGGTTGATAGACTTAGGATAAATTTCCGTATCTTCATACTATTCTTGTTTTTAATGCATGTTTGCTTAATTGATCACCTAGCAGTTGAACTTATGATTAACAAAATCATTAACGTATTGAATGTGTTAACCGAAACTAGAGTAGGTGAGCAATTGTGTCATAAGATATGAAAACATACTTACGGAGCATTGTGGACGTCTATGAACTCGAATCTAATGCGTTCGCTACTGCATAATTACCAACGAATGCTGAGTAATAAAGTTGTTAGACATAGGTAATTGATTCCATGAGAATATGTTGATTTTTAAGTTCTAGAACCTAGTTCATATAAATCACATATAATCATACCTATTTGCTTGTTTGATTCCATCCATAAACCACATATAATTTCCTAACTTCCAACGTTTTTAATCCTTGAATTTTTTACATCTTTTATCATAAGATTTCGTACTAGTGTCATATTAAATTTTGATTCAAGAAAACGTTTTTGACCTTAAAATATTTTAAAAAATTTAAAAATTGAAAAAATAAAACCAAAACAAACTAATCCGAAAGAAACTCGTCTGATAATAATGACTTATTTCTCATACTTAAAACTTTCCATCTTGATTCTGATGTGAATATAAAGTGAAAGAACGTAATAATCAAATCGAAAATATTGTAAATAATAAATGAGGACGGTGTGATTTTTTTTTTAAATGCATATAAGAAAACATTAAAACTGAAAACAGTAAAAAAATGAACATTTAAAAAAAAAGTTTGTTAGATAAAGAAAAAATATGCGTATTTGCGGGGATATTCACCTAAAGTAAATAACGTAAAATAAAAGTAACTTCAAAAAGAATATAAGTAAAAACAAAAAAAAAGTGAGATCCTTTCACATATATGTTAGAAGGTTATTTAATGTGAAGTTGAAAATTGGGTCCTAGAGTAAGACAGAGAGAAAAGGGTTCGGCTAAAAAGTGAGAGGAGAGGCACGAAGAAAGAAAAACTCGATATAAAGATAATTAGTAGATAGGGTTAAAGCATTGACGACGAAGCCCTTCTTCGATCTACACTTCTCTTCTCTCAGATTCTCTCTCTCTCCTCTTCTCCCTCTCTCTCTCTCTCTGTCTCTCGCAGGCAAGGCAAGTTGATTCTCCCTCTCTCTTTCTCTCTTCATAGCATGTATATAAGTTTTCGATGTTTTATTGCTTCGGTTTCTTCATACAAACTTTGATTTCGGTTCCTGTCATCGATTTCTTGCCAATGTTATATATTTTCCTGATCGATGTTTGTATTTTGATTGGATATAATCTCTCTGAATCTACTTGTTTCGAATTCGAATTGAGAACTGTTCGATTTTAGATTCCGTGAGCGGGAAAATTGATGTGGGGTTTCTTTGGTTTACAGGTTCTTAATGGCGGAATCTTCCAAAGTCATCCATGTTCGTAATGTTGGACATGAGATTTCCGAAGTAAAAATCCCCTCTTTCTTCTTCTTCTATTGATTAGAGAACTATGCAATCTATCATTTTGTGACCCTCAAGCTTTTAATTTTGTTATTGTTCAAACAGAATGATTTGCTTCAGCTTTTCCAGCCATTTGGTGTCATAACTAAGCTTGTGATGCTCAGGGCAAAGAATCAGGTCTCTAAAAACTCCACCTTTCTGTCTAATTTCTTTCGAGGAACTTGTGGCCGGCCTTACGTGAGATTTTTTTTTTTCTACTTATTGTGAAGGCTCTTCTCCAGATGCAAGATGTTTCTTCAGCAATCAGTGCTCTTCAGTTTTTCACCAATGTGCAGCCAACCATAAGGTTTGTGACCACAATGAGTCCTGCCTTTTTATTTTCCTTAGCTTTTGTTTTGAACCGTTTTACACTATTTTATTTGAACATTGTCAATTACAGAGGTAGGAATGTGTACATCCAATTCTCGTCACACCAGGAATTGACCACAATAGAGCAGAACATTCATGGACGGGAAGATGAGGTTTGTAATTTGCTGTGTAATTATATGAGAATCTAAGATGTTGTGTTGTTATGTTATTTTCTTGTTCATTTCATCTTATGTCAAATGAGAATCCTTACATTTGCTTGTGGTTTCATAAACCGTCTCATCTTTTTTTCTCTCGCTCTTTATTCACTCTTCTTTTCGTTCTCTCTTCTTTCCGTCTGCTGCGGGGATGGTGGATGTACAGCCGAATCGTATTCTCTTAGTCACAGTCCATCACATGCTGTATCCGATTACTGTTGACGTGCTGCATCAAGTTTTTTCTCCCTATGGATTTGTGGAGAAGCTCGTCACTTTCCAGAAGTCTGCTGGTCAGCTTCTCCGTGTTCTTTTCTTCCTCTTCTATTCTGTTTAGCTCGATCGGGTTTCTAGTAGAGAATCACTTGTTTATTTGTTTGTTTCATGTTATTGACCTCTTTTATATAATATGGCTATGAAAAAACTCTGTATTTCCATTAATTTGCTCAGTTTGAGGATCTTTAACTTAAGCTTGTTTGTGAACTGTTTTAGGTTTTCAAGCTCTTATACAGTATCAGGCTCAACAGTGTGCTGCCTCTGCTAGAACTGCTCTACAGGTGCTTTTTCTATACGACTACATCTGCCTTAATTTTCTAATAACTAAACTAATATATGTCCTCTTCTTTGTGGCAGGGTCGTAACATATATGATGGGTGTTGTCAGTTGGATATCCAGTTCTCAAAGTATGCTATGTTTGCTTACATATGTTGTTGAAGGCATCTATTGTTGCTTTGTTAGTTTCTACATTTTTTGCTCTAGTATTGTGAGTATTGACCTGTTCTTTCATGTTCAGCCTTGAGGAGCTGCAAGTAAACTACAACAATGATCGATCTAGGTATGGATCATGTGTCCCTGGCTTCCATTTTCTTTGCGATTGTACAAATTGATGTTATTTTGGTGTTCATATAACTGATTTTATATTCCTTTTGAATAGGGATTATACAAATCCAAACCTGCCGTCAGAGCAAAAAGGCCGTTCATCTCATGTATGACCAGCTTTACTAAGTAATTACCTATGTTTTTTATCCCTTTATGCCTGTCTTAATGTTTTGATTTTCTTCTCTTCCAGCCTGGCTATGGTGATGCAGGAGGTATGTGTCTTACATGATTGTAACTTAATGTGATATTCTTCTATACTGTGGGCTTTTGCTAATTCACTTTTTTCTTTCCAGTGGCATATCCTCAGGTGTGTAATGGCTCATGATACATGGTTTTTGCGACGCTTTGGTCCAAATATCGCCAGAATCACTTTATCCTGTTTTTATTGATTGAAACTCCGACTCCATTCTTGATTTCTTTATTCGTTATTAGTTCCGGTTACTTGCATAACTAATCTCTTTACTTAAAAACTAGATGGCAAACACAGCTGCGATTGCCGCTGCCTTTGGAGGAGGCTTGCCTCCGGGTATAACCGGCACAAATGAGAGGTGTACAGTCCTTGTCTCTAACCTGAATGCAGATGTAAGTCGGATCATTTCTGATTTGCTTTTGACAACTTTTAAGTTTTGTTATATTTTTCCGGGCTTACCAGATTCATTTGTTTCAGAGTGTTGATGAGGATAAGCTATTCAATCTTTTCTCTCTTTACGGGAACATTGTAAGGATAAAGCTTCTTCGGAACAAACCTGACCATGCCCTTGTCCAAATGGGAGATGGTTTCCAAGCTGAACTTGCAGTACATTTCCTCAAGGTTTGTATTTGGGATAAGTTTTGAGTTTAAAAAAATGGATGGTGTAAAAAATGGGATTGTTCATTTGTGTATTATATGTTGTGTGTTTCTTGCAGGGAGCGATGCTGTTTGGTAAGCGGCTAGAAGTAAACTTCTCGAAGCACCCAAACATAACACCAGGCACAGACTCGCATGACTATGTAAACTCAAACCTGAACCGCTTCAACCGCAATGCTGCAAAGAACTACCGCTATTGCTGCTCCCCTACCAAGATGATTCACTTATCGACTCTTCCGCAAGACGTGACAGAGGAGGAAGTGGTGAGCCATGTCCAAGAGCACGGGGCGATAGTGAACACAAAAGTGTTTGAGATGAACGGGAAAAAGCAAGCTCTGGTGCAGTTTGAGAACGAGGAGGAAGCTGCGGAAGCACTAGTGTGCAAGCACGCGACTTCTCTAGGCGGATCAATTATCAGAATCTCCTTCTCTCAGCTACAGACGATTTAAAGTCCGAGAAAGCGCCTCTCTCTCTCTCTCTCTCCCTCCCTCTTTCTCTCTCTCTAATAACATTAGGGTTTGGTGAGGATAATGAATGTATGTTGCTTTAACTCAAACCTATTTGCTTCTTGTTTGGAACTTTACTGCACTCTTTTAACTTCTTGGTTCCTTGGTTTAAAATTGTTTGTGTTGATTTCATTGGCTTATATTTGATGGTAATAAAGACATGAAAGGCAAAGGTAGAGAGAAACAAGTACAGTAATATTGTATCATTCATTGTTCTCTCTGTGTTTCTGCGAACTTCATTATGTATCCTTTCTCAAATTGTCAATTCTCTTGTTGCATATTTGCTTTTAAAATCTACTACAAACAAAAATGGGGGGTGGGGGGCGGGGAAACCTCAATTGTTTGGTTGTCCAGTAAGAATGATTTATTAAATCATCGACCTTTTTATTTTGCAAGATAAATCTTGATTACGAAAAGATGCAGGTCAATACACCTTTGAATTGATGGTGTGGCGATAATGAACATATGTGACAAACTAACAGAAATCAAAACGCATCGTTTCAAAAAGATAGAAGAAATGATGATGTTTCCATAAATCACATTTTAAACCCTTAAAGTTTAAGACTCACTAACACTTTAAATCTTCAGACATTTGCACTCTTACTTTAAACCATCAAAGTAAAAAAAAACTCACACATTTAACCGTTAAAGTAGCTCCCCGAGTTTGCACTATCGAATGAATGAATGGAATACTTAACTCTGTGACAAAATAGTTAACTTTATGATGGAATAGTAAACAACCGTTAATCTAATAAAAACATGTTTATTATTTTATTACTGTTTTAATTCAAATTATTAAAAGAAACGAAAAAATATATTTTGAAATAACAAAAACAATAACATATATATATTTTTGTTATGAACTATTATGTGATGTCCATTATAAGCCCATAAGCCCATAAGCCCATAAGCCCATAAGCCCATTAGGTTTTACTTTGTCACCAAGTAAAACCCTCTCTTGTACTCCTATATAAAGGACCCCTTACTCATTCGAATAATACATCAACACCAATTCCTTCTTCTCTTCTCTTTATTCACAACACGTTATCAGCACGAAACCCTAGCCGTCTGAGCTAAGATGTACTTAGTTTTAGATTTTAGTTTTTATTGCTTTCCGATATTAAGAACCATGTCTATCTATCGATTCATGGTTCATAATATCAATCCACACAGTCACGTATGATATATCGATCCAAGTTATCGAGCTAGCCACATGTTGCGCTTAATCATGAATGTGACTTGTCGATTTTTGTGTGCTTTATTTAAGTTCTAGGAAATTTTTAATTTGCACGGATTTTGCACAAAATAATTTTCATCCGAACTGTGCAATATCAGATCTGCACTATTTTTATTCGATTATTGTTTCATACTGTTTATGCAGATAGTTTGCACGAAATTTCTTAACCTGAATCTGATCTATTAAATCGAATATTGTTCATACTAGTTATGCACCTACTTTGCACATAATTGTTTAAACCGAAATTTGCACGGTTGTATTTATCAGGTTATTATTCAGATTTGTTTTCTGTTTTCAAAACTGTTAATCCCGAATTCTGCAAACATGATTATGATCCAATTTTGCAATTTTAGACTTGAATTTATGTGTTTATACTTGCATCAGTTTTTGTGAAACACGAGTTTTGCACAAACATGTTTATAATCCGATTTTTGCACTGAACATATAGATTTCTGTTTTAGACATGCATTGGTTTCTATCTTCAATACTGTTTAATCCGAATTTTGCACCGACATGCTTACAATCCGAATTTTGCACTAAACAATTTAGACTTAATTTTTGTGTTTATACATGAATTGGTTTTTGTTAAACCCGAATTTTGCACAGATATGACAAAAACCCGAATTTTGCACAGATATGATATAAACCCGGATTTTTCACAGAACTATTGCATCATGCTTGTCTGTTCTCTTTATCACAAAATTTGCACATGTTTATCAATCTGATATTTTTTGTGAGCTGATTTATTGACAACCTAGTTTAATGACACGATAGAATTAAACTAATGAATGATATGATTGATTGAGTTATTTTTATATGATCTTATTATCATTGTTTATATTATATGTAAATCATATTTATGTGCCATTACCTCTTTGATGATATTTAAGCATTGAGTTTATGATTATAACTAAGACTACATGACTTGAAGTCTATAAGTGATACAGAGATGTTAGAATACATCAAACATTTATTGTTGTCTTGCAGACACAATAACATAAAGATATTTGAGAAATATTTTGAAATTATTTATATCTTATCTCTTTGAACTTCTTTTAAAACTCAAATTGTCACCTGTAGTGATTATAAAGATTACATGTCATTGATATTAATTGTTTTTATTATGCTTTTATTTATACATATGTAGTTTGATAATATTTTTTTTTTTTTATCATCATTTATATGAATATCATGTTTTTAACTGTAAAAGATCCAGAAGTTCTTTATATCTAAGATTAAAAGACTTGAAGTCTGTAAATAATCATAAAGCTCATTATGAGTCTTTGCATCTAATATTACAAGACTTGAAGTCTGTAAATAATTTTTTAGTTATGTTAAAGATTATGTGAAGAGAATATCAATGATGCATAGATGCTAGAAGGCATACTCTACTCCTTAGACAAATATTGTTGTCTTGCAGACACAATACCATTAAAAGAAGTTTAAGAATTATTTTGAGAAAATGATGACCTATTGATGAAAAGTCAAGAATCACATCCAACTGGTTATGATCCATTCTCTGAAGTGAATGTGATATCATATATTCAGAAAGAAAAGAACCATACCAATAACTTTGGCCAAGTAAGTACTTATAGATGTGATCATTGACGAGAATATGAATATGAATATAGATATGTTTAAGGTCAAGGTCAATGAGTTTCTTTTAAGAACTCAAATTCTCATCAGAAATGAGAAAATAAAGATGGTAACAAAGAAAAGATATATCTCTTATATGAAAAATAAAATAATTTAGTACAATCTCTCTGGTAGTATAAAGATTATTGAAAGCTCTAGAAGAGCATATTTATTTGCCTATGGAAATACAATTTAAATTTGACTCAAAAGTTAAAAGAATCAAAGATACAATACATGATCCAAGTTGGATATGTTATTGATTCTATACTAGGATTCAATTCGAGATGAATGAACCTGAAGTGTCATCATCTCGAGGGGGAGAATCGATGAATCTCACAATCAATAATAAGTGAAATATCTAGAAGATTATGTTCACACTTAAAATGATCTTGATGAATCATTGATAGAGTAAAATCAAAGAATCCCACAATCCATAGTAAGTGGAACATCAAGTAGATATGTTCACACTCAAAATGATCTTGATGAATCATTTATAAATTAACTGTAATGGATTTCAAAGTTAATCAAGTTGAGACAATAAAGAAATAAAAGTTTAGTACTTTTAAATCATTATTATTAACCAAGGCAGTAAAAGTATTTTGGAGAAACTATATGTATTCTCTACTAGATTATACTACAAAAAGATTAGTATAATGGAGATAAATGTTAAACCATAAGTTTAATTTATATCATTGTTTGGCATGAGCCGGTTAGACCATAACGGTTCAAGAATGATGCGAAAAATAATTAATGTAGACATTCATTGAAGGACCTGAAGATTATTCCTAATGATGTTTCATGTAATGCTTACTCACAAGGTAAATATGATAATATGATTATCACTAGTCAAATTAAATTTGGATTTAACAAAATGGTTGTGTGTATTCTTGTTATATATCTACAACCTGAAGTTTGGAAGAGTATTTGGTAATGCTAGTGAATTCACATCTTAAGCCTTTGATGATAAAATCATAAGTATAAATGTTAAAAATGCATAAGCATTAATTCGCATTAAGCCAACGAGTAATCAAAAGTTTTCCCCATCAAAATTGGTTTTGGGTCAGAAACCAAATATTTTTCATCTAGAATATTTGGATGTGCAGTATACATCCACATTGCTCCACCACAGCGGTATAAGATGGATCCTCAAATGAGGCTGGAAATATGTTGGATATGAATCTCCATTGATAATTAAGTATAAAGAGCTATCCATGATGGATATGTTCAACTTTATTTTCCAACATTAGGGGGGGAAAATAAACAGCTGGAAAAGAAAATAAGTTGGAATGAATTATCTTTGATCCTCGGACTAAAGAAATTGAATTAAAAGTCTTAAAGATAATTCATTTACAATGCTTAGTAAATCAAGTTGCCAGACGTATTTACAGACCCAAATAAAGTGGCAAAGTCACATATACCATCTATAAATGCTCCAATAAGAATTAATGTCTCAGAAGGACAATATCAAGCTGCTAGTGAGTCTAAAGAACGCATGAAGCGTGATTGACTTGTTCCAAAGAATAGAATCCTCGAAAATAAAAATGAGCAGAATTTGACAATGGTCAGATCGAGGAAACAAAGATTTTTGAATGATCTCAAGAAGAGAAATTAAACATGACAAGAAAGAAATTCAGGTACCTGAGATAATGAAGAGATCGATCTCAATAATTTATGTCATGTGTAGATTAAAATGGAACCCAAAAGCAAATCGACGTCGATAATATTTTTGCATGCAATATAGCAGTTGATATGATGATAAAGAGGATCATGAAATCTATTGCAGAGTATACATGAAATTATGATTGGCCAATCTATAAAAAAGCAATAGACATTGAATTCAGCTCTCTTGGAGAGATGAATATTTGGACCAGTTGTCCATACACCTAAGAGTGTAAAACCAGTGGGAAATAAATAAGATTTTATATGAAAGAATGATGGATACGAAATTGATTATGAGACGATATACTCTCATGTGGTGGATGCAACTACTTTCAAGTTCCTTATCAGTCTGGCAAGAAAAGAAGGACTTCACATTTATGACCCACTGGAATGTGATACATAAATGAAAATCCCGGAAGGATACAATCTCTGAAGGATTAAGGTTGTCAAAATTATGTTCTTGAAGTATCTAGCTATTCGATCGAATTAAGACAAATACATTTTATGGGGTATAAGTCAATATTATAAGGTTAACTGATATACCCATGTGTATTTATCAAAAGATTATGGATTAATGAGATCCTTAATTTGAACAGAGTTAAAACTCTTGAAGAGTTAATAAAATCATTATTTGGAAGAAAATTCATTTGGAAATACGACATTGTCTTCAAGTGTTCCAAATTGAAATATCTAAGTGATAGAGATACTATCACAAAAGATCCTTGCAAGATTATGTAATGAATGCTCACATATATTTGGTCTCGAAGTACCATATTTAAAATGCTAGTTAAGCAATGTGTAGATTTCTTTCATGATTGAAAGATGTGTTTCCATATAATAAGAAAGAAAGCTAAAACAGTAAAGAAGAGCATGAATAAAATGTTATGTACAAGTATGTACAATACAAGTTTAGAAAACTGTATGTAAATAGAAATTTGGCTTGAAGTCCAAATAGAGTTAATAAACTAACGTTTATGTGAAAATGTTGTTATGGACAAGAAGTCCAGTAATCGAAGAGATTACAAGATAATCATACAATTTTATTAATTAAAGCTTATGCTTATAACAATTCTCAAAATATGGTATATGATTGGAATGCATCTCTTGAAGAAGATGATTCCAAGGGGAGAAATATAATGATGTGCGTGGTTGTACTCTTTTTCCTTATCTTGGTTTTTATCCCACTGGGTTTTTCCATGAAAGGTTTTAACGAGGCAACAAAGAACACGCAATTGATAGACATCTAAAAGGAAATGTAAAGATGAAAGTTTATCACCCTTCCAAAGTATTTGTCATACTTTAATGATAACAAGTGAATTAGAGAGAATGATCAAGACTAATCATTAGCAAGACTCATGCACTGCAGAAGAATGGCGATGTAAGGATTCTACAAATTCATTCAAGTGAAGATTCGACAGACAGATTTACCAAGGCGTTAGAAGCTATTTCATCATATTGGATTGGGTCATCTCAAAGATATCAAGTGATGTACTCATGAGGGGGAGTTAATGCGCGCTGCACTCTTTTTCCCTTAGCTATGGTTTTTCCCATTGGGTTTTCCTAGTAATGTTTTTAACGAGGCAGCATCATACGCGCTTTAGGAAATATTTTTGTATAATGAACATCAAGGAGGAGTGTTATGAACTATTATGTGATGTCCATTATAAGCCCATAAGCCCATTAGGTTTTACTTTGTCACCAAGTAAAACCCTCTCTTGTACTCCTATATAAAGGACCCCTTACTCATTCGAATAATACATNGTTTTACTTTGTCACCAAGTAAAACCCTCTCTTGTACTCCTATATAAAGGACCCCTTACTCATTCGAATAATACATCAACACCAATTCCTTCTTCTCTTCTCTTTATTCACAACAATTTTGAGATTTTGTCCTGTGTTTTTGTTTTTGTTATTTAAAAAAGTTTTTTTCTTTTTATTTCATAACAAAAATTAAAAATAGTAATAAAATAATAAGCGCCTTTTTATTAGACCTATGGTTGTTCACTATTACGTCACAGAGTTAATTATTCCGTTCAGTTATTCGGCGGCACAAAATCGTGAGCTACTTTGACGGTTAAAAGTGTTAGCTTTTTTACTTTGATGGTTTAGAGTGTGCAAATGTTTAAAGGTTGAAAATGTTAGTAAATGTTAATTTGAGGGTTTAAAATACGATTCTCCCTAAGTTAAAACACACATAAAAATAGAATTGGGGGAAACTCAAAACTAGGGTTCTCTGGTTTTGAAATTGATTTGGGGAAAATCGTGTCTAGTGAAATGGTGTGTTGAGGGTGTAATGAATTGTGCGTAAGAATCGACTAGGGTGGTTTTCAGAGCTCAAGATGAGGTAAATTCTCTTATTTTCATTTTGTTATCAGGAGAAATCGATTTTTTCTCTCTTTGTTTGAAGTTTCAGTTTTGATTTCGTTTGATTTTGTTTGAGTTTCGATGAGTTATGAGTTATATTGCTTTTACGGTGTGGTAAAATTTAAAGGAACTTTACCAATAACATTAAAAAGCATTCAACAACAACAACATAACTACTTCAACAAGCAAATCAATGCCATTACAACGTGAAATGGTGTCTAGTGAAATGGGTGTGTTGTGAAATGGTGTGTCGAGGGTGTAATGAATCATATGTAGGAATCGAGTATGGTGGTTTTGTGAAATGGTGTCTAGTGAAATGGTGTGTTGAGGGTGTAATGAATCGTACGTAGGAATCGAGTATGGTGGTTTTCAGAACTCAAGATAAGGTAAATTCTCTAATTTTCGATTTGTTCTCAGGAGAAATTGATTTGTTCTCTCTTTGTCTGAAGTTTCAATTTTTATTTTGTTTGATTTTGTTTGCAGTTTCGATGAGTTATGAGTTATATTTCTTTTTAGAGTGTTGTAAAAATTAAAGCAACTTTACCAATAACTTCAAAAGCATTCAACAACAACAACTTAATTACTTCAACAAGCAAATCAATGCCATTACAATGACAAGAACTCTCACTGCCACTACAATCTTCAGCTCAAAGACATTTTCTTCGCTCTTCCTCCTCAATGATTCCTTCATCTTCTCCAACAAAATTGGTTTTCCATTTATACATATATATATTCTTCAGCTCTTGAATCTCGTCCACCGCCTTCTAGAGATTGCGACGCATAGTTTTTATCTGAGCAATATTCACAAAACTCTTCAGTTTCTCCTGCTTTTTAATGCTCAAGTATTGGATCCCATCTAACATGTCTTCTATAGCCAACTTTTAAATCTGACAACAAAAATAAACAGCTTACAAGCTAAATACATACTCGCATCACTCGTGTGGCATGAGTAAAATTTCCTTACAGAATTCATGGTTGGGTGCGAAGTCAAAACCACATCAAATACCACCACAAAAACACCTATGTTGAATACCATAAGTTACATGGCAGCGACCACGAGAGCTAACACAAGACCTCAACGAAGAGCTTAAAGAGAAACTGAAAGTCATCCTCCTTGACAACAAGGAAAATCACACACAGTGAATGAAATCACATTTTTCAGAGATGATGAAATTTCAAACCCGCGGTTCAAGCGATTCTCGATGAAACTAAATATCGATGAACCCATAAATCCAAAAATCTGTTATTTTCGACATCTAAACATGTTCCTGTCTGAATAAACACGCGATACAAACTAAGATCGAATTATTGAGACAAGAGGAAATTTCTAACTCACGATTGCACATATTCTCTAGGAAAGTAAAAATCGAATTATCCATAAATTCTAAATTTTTCTATTTTCGACATCTAAACACGTTCCACTACGAAGAAACACGCGACATAGCTTTACAAACTTAATTACCGGAGCGGTAGTTTCAGACTGAAATTGATCGCTTCTTTCTCGTTGATGGGACTGATAAGTTAGCGGTCCCTATCGCATTTGTGATGAAGAAGCCTCAGACTTAAGGTCGTGTAGCTCGCAAGAACGAGAAGAAACAAAGTGGCTAAGTGAGGAATGGGAGTCAAGAAATGAATAAGACTCTAACTGAGAAAGAGTCTCCCTAGTATTATTAAATAATGCTCAGTTGTGTGAAACGTTGTCGTTTTGGCTATCGAGAACTTGTGATATAAGATTCGGTGGTGAATCTTATGGCAGGAGGAAGATGGGATCTAGAGGCTGGGATATCACACTCTCTCTTCTAGATCGGTGGATGAACGGTGGTAGAACAAAGGCTTGAGTCCACAAGTCTTTGAGCCGAGGGTGGAGTCTAACAAGCTGGCTTTCACGCTCTCTCTTGTTGGATGGTTAAAGGGGATCGTGAGGGTGGATCGAATGGCACCACAGAGAGATGGAAAATCTCTGATACTGCACACAAGGTGAATCTCACACGCAAGAACACAAGTACGATTCTAAGCAAGCGGCGGCCTCTAGGTTTAGAAGAAAGTTCGTCTCTTTATTGATAATCAAAAGGTAACCAAAAATACAACTGCTGCAAGGAAGCTTTATAAAGAGCTCGTCAGCTAGCCCTAAGGCCAAAAACATAAAACAAAACGACAACTTAAATCCTAGAAAACTAACAAAATGCACAAAGGCGAAAATACATCAAAAATGGAAAGTTCATTAAACGAAAAAGAAAATAAAAGAATGATGAGGACCTCAACCCATTAGACCATATTCCCACAATGAGGCTGCCACCAAGAACAAGATCTGGTACTAAAGCATTGCGTGAGGACTTAAACAAAGATGTAGAGAACTTGATGAATCAAAGAGAGCTTGAAGACATCACGGATCAGCTCAACAAGCTTGCTATTTCTCCAAAGAATGCATCTCAAGACATGCTGGAAAACCAGGAGGAACTCAAAGGGGACGGTTCAAGCATGGAAACTATGGATTATATCAAGAAATGGCCTATCATTCAAGAGCAGAAAGGGATTGCCTTATTTAGCATTATGCTAAACACGCCTACCATCTAAATATCAAGGTAAGTCCATTTATATTCATTTCCATATGATTATTGGCTAATAAAACTTTGGTTTATTTCTGTTTTGAGTTTATTTACATTTCTTAGTAATAAGGCATATGTTGGCCATTTTTATTTCATTATTATCATAGCTTTTTTTTTAATGTAATCTGTTTCAAAGACTCCTAGAAGGGCACAGCTGTTTGAACCATATATAAGGTTCCCTCACAGCCTTGTATCATTTTTAACCTATCAATAAAGCAGAAACTTTTTGTGTTCTAAAGAATTCAGCCCCATTTTCATTGAGCTATCGTGCGATTCATAGTTTCTTGAGAACAGACTTATCATTGCTTATTCCATAAAGCTTTGTGGCGTCTATCATTTCCCCCATCTATTCCATCTCATTACTTGATCCAATCTGAGAGAGTTACACAGCCATCAAATCGAATTCCATCCCCTATTCACATCAATCCATTCACTGATCAAACACAGAGAGTTGCACATCCAACTGTTTGATTCCATTGATTCACCATCCTGTAAAAACATACCCCCTTGTTCTTATATCATCTGGTATCAGAGCTTAGGCTCCAAGTCAGGTGAATCTATCCCTTGTTTTTGTTTATGTATTTTTATTTTCATTGCTTTGTGTTTCATCATCTAGAAATTTTTTGTTTGTTTGCTTCTGTTATTGCTTGCGCTTGATTAGATCTTGTTGCTGCATTCATTTTGTGTTCTTATTTCCAGAAAAGCCAAAAAAGAGATCTAGTTCCTGTTTGCATTGCTTTTGTTTCTTATCATTCATCATCTAGTTCTGCCTAAGTTTTCATTCATAAAATAAATAAAAAAATTGTGTTTTCATTTTTCTGTTTAGTTGCTTGAGTTTCTGCCATTGTTGTTCTTCATTCATTCATCATTAAAAACGAAAAAGGAAGAAGAAAGCATAAGCATTTGAATCATTTAGTCAACTGTTGCTAGCCAAAAACGTGTTTCTGTTCTATATAAGGCAAATCTATTTGTGGCAATACCATATTTGTTGCTCCTGGCCATTACTGCTTGTTGACTTTCCCATTTTGCTTAGTCCAGAAACCCATCCTTGTTTTTTGCACCTGCATTTGAATTGTTTTGTGGCTTAACTCATTGCATTCTCACCATATTTACTCATTTCTAGTTTTGATTCTAGCATTGTACATCATCCTTTAAAAAAAAAAAAAAAAAAAAAACAGTAACTTGTTTTATTTGTTACCATTTGCATTCATTTGGCTATCTTTTGTTTGTCATTACTCATATAAGTTAGACTCATTAGCATTTCTGTTTGAGCATTTGCATCCCTTAATAAAAAAAAAAAAATATATCATTAATATCATATTAGTTCATTCATTTTGTTGCTACTGCACACTTGAATCATATTGTATTAGTGTCTGGTGTTGCATTGTTTTACAAACTATTTCATACCACACTATTACACTTGATATGTTTGTTATTTTTGTTTGAATACAGGAAGTCATGGGAGAAGCTGCTGATCAAGCTGACTTCACTCGCATCCTTGTTGGGATTCAGGCTAGTCTCACTCAGCTCACCAATGCTCAAGCCACGCTTGGAGAGAGCGTATAACCCGGATTGAGCAACCACCACCTACTCCTGTACCACGCAGAGGTCCTGTTAGAGTTGTTAATGGACAGAGGAACCCTCATGAAGAGGAAGATGATGATATGCCAGACTTAGAGGATGATCCTCTACTCCATCAGAGAAGACCAACACCACCTGATCCTGCTAGAAAGTACAATCAAAGTGGGAATTATCCAAGAGACAGAAACATAGAAGATGATTATGCAAGAGATGGAGGCAAAGATCTCAAGCTCACTGCCCCCTACCTTTGCTGGAAAGATCAATCCAGATGCTTACTTGGATTGGGAGAGAAGAATGGAGTATATCTTTGAATACTACAAGTATTCTGATGCAAGAAAGGTGTCTCTTGTTGCTGCACAACTCACTGAGAATGCCTTAGCTTGGTGGGACAAAGATGTTTCAGAGAGAAGAAGGCATAAACATGAGCAAGTCAGCACTTGGGGAGATATGAGGTTCAATATGAGGAAGAGATATGTACATGCTCACTACCACAGAGACTTGCAGAGGAGATTTCAAAAACTTTCTCAAGGAAACAAGTCTGTAGAGGAGTATAATGGAACCCTTGGATGAATTATGCTCTTTGTTGGTGCGTTGGATAGATCGGATAGATTGAATAGATGGTGGATCGAATGAGATCGTCGAGAGATGCGGAAGTCTCTTGGTATTCTCCACTCCACGGAACCGAGGAAGTAACCCTTGCCAAACTCAACGAAATGTTCAAGATGAACAAAGAGATTTCTCTCGAAGAAAAGATGATTAAAAACTTGGATGATTTTATTAGAATGAGTTTACAAAATACTTATAGAATTCGCAACACAGAAAAAGAAAAGAGAAATTAAGTTTTGTTGATTTTCTAAGCATAGAAAATGAAAACAAAGACTAGAATTTATGTCCTGGTCAATGATATGGGTCAAATTTACCCTAAAGTAACTCTCTCAAATTAAGAGATCAGTTGTAGTACTTAGGGATCGAATCCACAGAGAAGGGATAGTCACACAACAGTTTTCTAAATTCGAATTAAGCTAAGAAATAAGATGGAATTAAAAGACAGAAAGCAATTAAAAACGATGTAAATTCAGGAGACGAAACGCTAGGTTCAAAAAAATTCTCAGGTGATCTAAATTGTAGGTCTAGACAGGATGTTAGGAATTATTAAGAACTGTTCTTGAACTCGAAACACTAATGTAAAATCAACCAACTCTCGCTGCGAATATTATCTATGTCTAAACCCTAGAATTACAAATCTCTTTGCAAATCCTATCAATTCAAACAAGCATTAATATCAGGTTCAATTGTTCACAAAATCCTAAACCAAATCTCTTTACGAATAGGTATTTTGCTCATCTAACATTAGTTCATGCAATTAATTATACTCTCGCATCTATTAATCAACCTAAGATCAGATTCTAGGTCGCGAAGCTAGAATAAACATTAAACACAAATCCAGATGAAGAACTCTAATGATTTTATCCTAACAATTTTAATTCAACCTAACAATTCATCAATCACCTTTGAAAAACCCTAAACCTAACTAGCTGACTACTCAGACATGGTGAATGAAACAAACATCATGAATAAAGAAGAATGCATAAAAGAAATCAATAGAAATAATGGAGTTCCAAATTTGCTCTGAAGGTAACAAATTCTTCTCTCTAAAAATCTCTAAGACATAAAATTATGAAAAAGTATTCAAAGGTAATTAGCTAAACAATGCCTGAAATCTATTTATAGAAGAGGATTTTCGTCCAGGGGCAATCTTGTAATTCTTCAAAACTTGGGCAATTTCCTTTTTCCATCAGATGGTGTCGATCGACACCGTGCGTGTAAATCCACTCTTTCGACTTCATCACTTCGCAGCTTCTTGCAGAATGCTCCAAAAAGCTTCAGAATCTCCAATTATGCTCCAAACGTAGTCCCACCTATAAAGACTCAGAAAGGACTCGAAAACTAACAAAAGACTCTATAAAAACACTTATATCATGGTCTAAAAATGGGTAAAAACCATGATATATCAACTCCCCCAGACTTAGCTTTTGCTTGCCCTCAAGCAAAACAGAAACCAAATATAGAGTCGAGGTTTGAAAACAGAAATATCCAGCTAACCTTCAGTATGCCACAACTCGTTAACACTCTTAAATCCACATGCTATAGAGCCAATCTTAGGTAATGTTCAGTGTACTTACCACAAGCTTAGCAATCTCCCAGTTTGAATCCAGATCCTTTCCTTGGTAAAATTTCGAACTCTAACAGTGGTATTGCCACAAAACTTTTTTGATTCTTTTCCCTTCCTTAGTGCCTGAACAAGATTCTCTTTGTACAGCTCTCCTATTTTCTCTTCCCTTAGTCAACTGCTACCCATTTTCAGGGTGTTCTAAGATCTTTTCATTGACTCTTCTTATTCTTTTGAAGTCTCGGGAAATAGTGCTACTCTCTACTTGTGTTCCTTGTGAGGAGACGTGTTCAAGAGCACTCACTAATATTGTTCCTTATGAGGAGACAGGCTCATGAGGTTCATTGCACTATTCCCAGACTTAGATTCTTTTTCTTTCTTCTTCTTTTCTCAAGGGAAGATCAAGGAGAGACTGCAATTTTCTATTTGTTCAGACTGAAAGAGGAATCAAGTTCTGCGCATACCTAGTTCACATTAGGGGACCTGAACTCTCTCTGTTAGATTGATCCACTTGCAGCTTTCTACTTAGTAAGACCAGCAATCAATTACTAAAGCAATGGTCCTTCAAGTCTCAACATTCTGCGGTTAGTTCTTCTGAAAACTGAAAATTTCACTGATTTTGACTCAATAAAACAAAAGTTTTTGACTCTCAAAACAAAGCACAAAGTCAGTAATCACCTCCCCCAGACTTAAACAACACTGTCCCCAGTGTTATCAAGCCCGAAGTTGGCTAAAAGAAATATTAGAAACAACATAAAAGACCAGATAGAATACTTACCTTCGTCTGCGCGTGGTGTCGATCGACACATAGTGGGGTCGATCGACACAGGTCTAAGTCGAATCCAATGGCGCCTTTTTCAACTGACTGAAATTTGGACTTAGTAAAACCAAAACAAAATAAAAAGAAAAACGTACCTAACAGTGGGTTGCCTCCCACTCAGCGCTCGTTTTCAGTCATTAGCTTGACTGTGTCAGGGCAGACGTCTGGTGGATCAGAGGGTTGCATTGAATGCTTCCCAGACGAATGTCTTCTCATCCAAGGTGGTGTATAAGCATTAGGTGCATGAAAGCGACCAAGGAAATGAGGAACAGCAGCAGGGTGAGACTTGAGTTCGGGTGGGACACTTCTTTTTCCTGTAGCATCATCAAAAAAAACACCAAGCCTTCTACGAGAATCTCGTGGCTTGCATAAGTGTGAAGTATCTTTTGAACCTCTAAAGTTCTTATTGACAAGATCAGGAGGTTTGGAATTGATTCCAGGAAGTGCATACCTTTGCTTTCTTCGAGGTTTATGGCATGTAGGATGTGGAGGCATCTGTTGGACCAAAGATGATGGAACTGCAGCATTGGAAGCGACTTCTGGTGTGATCCGTGAAGTGTGTCGATCGACACTACTAGTCTCGATCGATACTGAGTCAGTAGCTCGAATTTCTTCACCTTTTCTGCAGTTCATCTCTGCAATCCTTGTCTCCATGACAAAAACGTCTTCCTCCATTGGCTTGTCATTGATTTGAACATCGTTTCTGCTCATAGTTTGGAAGAGATGATCATTTCCACCCCAGTCTTCAAGCTCCACAACTTTCTTAGAATTCCCAGCTAATGCCTCTTGAATAACCAGCTTGTCCTCTTGCTTTTCAGTATCAAGCTCCTTGACATACTAAGCAGTAATATCATCCGCATCTTCCAGGATTGAACCTTCATTCATGGA
The DNA here is from genome assembly GCA_020283515.1 of Alliaria petiolata. Taxonomy (NCBI): domain Eukaryota; kingdom Viridiplantae; phylum Streptophyta; class Magnoliopsida; order Brassicales; family Brassicaceae; genus Alliaria; species Alliaria petiolata. The sequence goes on along the minus strand of JAHZTW010000003.1, from coordinate 51,527,915 downwards.
CATCTCTACTGAAAAAGTTTGACCATCGATGGTGGATGGTCCTCTTAACTTGTCCACGTCGAAGTTCATGATAACGTCACCCAAATCAAGCTCCATTTTCCCTCTTCTCACATCAATGATGGCACCAGCTGAAGCCAAGAATGATCTTCCCAGAATAAGAGTGTCTGCAGGTTCTTCATCATACTTCAAAACCACAAAGTCTGTGGGAATAATGCAACCTTCAATCTTCAAGGGAACATCTTCTAGAACACCTTCTGGGATTCTCTTTGATCGATCAGCCAGGATAAGAGAGATTCTGCTTGGTAAGGGATAAGGTATCTTGGGCTTGTACACCCTTTCCTCTGCAGTTGTTGAAGCTTCAGGTCGATTTGGTGAAGTCTGGGCATGGTGTCGATCGACACCAGCCTTGTGTCGATCGACACACGGGCTCGAGCTCTCGACTTCGCGATGTTCTTCGGGTGTCGATTGACACTCTTCTTCTGTGTCGATCGACACTGGATCTGCAGGGGCGTCTGGAGCTTCTTCTTCGATTTCCCCCAACTCCACAAGGTCTTCAGCACTTAGATTCTTCTTCTTCTCTGGTTCCAGCTTGCTTCTGCTCCTTGTCGTGATGGCATTGACATGGTGTCTCGAATTCGTGTCCGTCTTTCCAGGAAGGAATCTTTCTTCCCTATGAACAGCTTCTGCGGTTTGAGCAACTTGAACATCCAGCTTTTTCATGTGAGAGTTTATGCTCTCAATCTTTCCATTCAGGTCTTGATATAGTGAATCAATCTTCCCATTGAAGTCCACTGTCATCTTCTGCTGTCCTTCCAAGATTTGCTCAAACATAGCTTCCATTTTGTTGTCTTGCGCAGGAGGCTTCTGGTAGGAAGAAGAACCATAAGTTCTGTTGAAGTTGTTGCTCTGAAAAGGCTTCTGGTAGGAAGAACCATAGCCTTGCTGATTGCCAAATATTTGACCTTGAAAACCAGCTCCATTAATGTAGTTAACTTATTCTTCCTTAGGTTCAAAAGTCTCTACTTCATTAGCAAAATGGACCTGCTTCTTTCCCATCAAGATATCCAGCTTCTTGTTGACTTCAGCAATTTGGTTTTCTCCAGCTACTCCTGCGTTTTGTCTCCTCTCAAAATCAGCATTCTTGGTGCTGTTGCTAGATGCCAAGTTCTCTATAAGCTCTATTGCGTCATCTGGAAATCTGATGTTGAAGTTCCCATTGCTTGCAGCGTCTAAGGCCATCTGGTATCTCCAGTCGATCCCGCGGTAGAATATTCCGATAAGCTGCGGCTCGCTGAATCCATGATGTGGGCAGTCCCTTTGGTAAGATCTGAACCTCACCCAAGAAGCTTTGAATGCCTCAGTAGGTCATTGAGAGAATGTAGTGATCTTCATTCTCAGCTCCTCCGATCTCGCATCATCAAAGAAATTGCAAAGGAATACATTCTTTGTGTTTTCCCATGTGGTCAAGGATCCAGGTGGCAACTGCTTCAGCCAGTATGATGCATCTCCAGCAAGCGAATAGGGGAAAAACTTGCAGAAAAGATAATCATAGGTCACTCCATTAGCCTTGATGCTTGAAGCTAAGTCTTCGAATCTCTCTACGTGGTCCATGGGGTGTTCAGTGGGAAGACCATGGAAAGGGTGCTGAGCCACCAATGTGAAGTAAGTAGGCTTCAACTCATAGTCATTCATTTGGAATACGGGAGGACGGATCGCAGCTCTATTAACATAGAACTGGTATGGGCGGTTGTACTCGCCTAATGTTCTTCCAAGTCCATCGTTTGCATGTGCTCGGTGTCGATCGACACCAAGATTGTGTCGATCGACACCAAGATTGTGTCGATCGACACCATCGAGCACCTCTTGTTCGGCGACAACATCTCCATTGTCATCTATTTTCTGGCCTTGGTTGTTCCTTCGGTGCCCTTCCGTATCGAACAGATTGCCAGCTTCATCCCTTATCAAAATCACAGGCTCCGCCATCTCTGTCTGCGAGGGGTGTCGATCGATGCTCAATGTGGTGTCGATCGACGCCTTCACAGCTTTGCGGTTGGTTCGTTCTAGATGTGCTAGCGCCTGGTTGTCAAGTTTGATTAGCTCCTTTTCCTTGTTGCTCCTGGTATTGCGATTAAGCATACACTTGAAACCAAGAATAAAAAGCTAAAAATTAGTAACCAAAAACAAAAATAAAAACCTAGACAAAATTCTAATATTAGAACTCTGTAGGCAACTAATCTCCTTCCCCGGCAACGGCACCAAAATTTGATATGGGTCAAATTTACCCTAAAGCAACTCTCTCAAATTAACAGATCAGTTGTAGTACTTAGGGATCGAATCCACAGAGAAGGGATAGTCACACAGCAGTTTTCTAAATTTGAATTAAGCTAAGAAATAAGATGGAATTAAAAGACAGAAAGCAATTAAAAACGATGTAAATTCAGGAGACGAAACGCTAGGTTCAGGGAAATTCTCAGGTGATCTAAATTGTAGGTCTAGACAGGATGTTAGGAATTATTAAGAACTGTTCTTGAACTCGAAACACTAATGTAAAATCAACCAACTCTCGCTGCGAAGATTATCTATGCCTAAACCCTAGAATTCCAAATCTCTTTGCAAAT
>JAHZTW010000003.1:51491823-51515535 GCA_020283515.1 Alliaria petiolata | reverse complement strand
TTTTCTTCTCTCTAGAGTTGGGTTTAGATCCAAACTCTCTCTTTGATATTTTGGATTGATCTTCATGAATCATGCCACTCTAGTGAAGGATTCTTCACCCTCTATCTTTTATATTTATGTTTATGTCTTTTATTTTGCTTTTCTTCATGCTTAGTTCATAGATTTTTGTTGGATCATGGGTAATGCTAGATTAGGACGAATTGATGGTTAGATGATTATGATTTAGGTTGTATGTTGTTAGATCCTTCATTTAGGTTGCTCTTGATGCTAGATTAGTTTTGAGAAAAGTGATTTAGACCTTAGGTAATTTCATGTTCGAAAGGTGTTCGATGAAATGGCTGAACCAAACATTTTATGAGCTTTGCATATCCTAGCCAACGAGAGTTGATGTCTAGGGTGTTTAGTGAACTGGATTGAAGTTGTTTCTTAATGCTCATAGATTATCTCGATTACCAACGACAACTGATGTTAATTGGGTAATTAGTGAAGTGATTTTTTTTTTTTTTTGTCATCAGCTTCAACTCTTAGAACGGTTCAGAAATCCAAACCGGAGGAGTTGAATGTACATAATCTAAACGATAAAGGTAGTTCCGAGCACCGCGTGCTAACTTGTCTGCCTTTACGTTTTGTGCGCGTGGAATATGCGAGATGGTGAAGGATGTGAACTCCTTTCTGCTTGTCTCGTATTCCTCCAGATGTAGTGTGAAAGCCGGCCATTCTTCTGGTTTAGACACCATCTTCACCAAATCCGAACAGTCTGTGACGAACGCCACCATCTTTCTTCCAGCATTGAGCATGCAGTGCATTGCCCATATCAATGCTTCCAGCTCTGAGTGGAGTGGTGAAATGAAGTGATTAGTACCATGAGAGTGGATTAGTCATAGCTATGAATTTCATGTTCTAGGATTGTGCTTAATTCAATCTTTGAAATCATTGTTTGATTGTTATCTAGTTCTCACGATAGTTGAACCCATGATCCAATACTTTTCATTTAATTTTCTTCTTGCATTTCTTTCATTTCTAGATTTAACAAAAACCCAAAAACAACAATTTTCTCTAGAGTAGTTTGTGTCTTGTATCTCTAGTGTTGCAATCTTTAGTCCCTTTGGATTCGATCCTCAAATACTACAATGATATGAGTATGATAACAGGATTTTGCCAATCAATTACTCAATCCTACTACACATGTCATTGTAGAATTTGAGGATCAATCCATATGGGTTTGTTGTGACAAAAATAATTCATAAAACTTCTTAATCTAAGCAAGTCTAGTGAAGATTTTGGTATGTGATTAGTAACATTAAACAAGATGAAAGACAAGCTATCTTCAAGATAATTAAAAACAAACCAGAGTTTCTAAATGGTTTTTGTAAATTTTGGAAAGATGAATCCAAGGTTATGGTATTGATTTTCAGGTGTTTAAAAGTGTAATCAATGATGTCATTCTACTCATATAAATGCTAATCTCCAAGCTTAGAACTTCAAGAATATATTAACCCACTTTCATGGACTTAATCCTTTCATCACATTTTTAATCAAGAACAAACTTTCGTTTGTGATCAAAGATGCAACAAGCATAAAGATCCAGTTCTAATATGCTAATAAACACCTTAGACAATCACTTTCATGAGCTAAGTATGTAAATCTCTTGCTTAAATGATCCAGAAATTTTACTAATCTTTTGGATGAGAAAATTCCCTAGAAATCTAATTCAACATGATCAAGGTTGAAATTAGCATTAAGAGCATTAAGCAAGAAGATATATGGAAGAATCAACTCATAGACATCAAGACTAACACCCTAAACACCCTAGATCTAACCAACCTTAGATTCTATAGAACTACTCACAGTTCATGATCAAACCAACAAAAACTTGTAAAAACTTGATAATAAGCATTAGGAAGAGTAAAGGTAAGAGATTAGAGAAGAAGAACTCTTGAATTGAAATTTTTGATCCAAAGGTCTTGCAAATAAAATCACCAAATACAGAGATTGTTTCTGGAAAAGTTTAGAAATAAAAAGTCAACTAGATAATGATGATCAACAGTGTATTTTCGTCTTAAGTAAAAAAAACCGCGGGTTCCATATCGGTGTGATCATACCGATACAGCATACCGATATGTGTATCGGTGTGATCACACCGATACAAAAGGTAGATATGCGTATCGGTGTGATCACACCGATACAACACACCGATACTGCTTTCTTCATGTCCTTTGCGAGTTTTGCTGCATGTTTTCCTTCTGTTCTTCCCCTTCTTGGCTTTTTTGCTCATTCATCAACCTCCCAATAGCCTCTTCAAGCTCTAGAATACCTGAGAAACACTTCAAATGCAACATATATATAATATCCTAAGCTAAGACTCACTAAACTCTAAAATGAATGCAATCTATCCTAAAACTATCTAATGAATGCATGTATGGATGCAAAACTATCCTATATGAGTGTTAAAAACATGCTAAAATGAGAGACTATCAACTCCCCCAAACTTGCATTTTGCTTGCCCTCAAGAAAACAATTATGACTAATGAGAGAGAGGTGTGAAAGAGGGAGCTCAAATCCAAAAATGCCAACCAAAGAGATCAAGTCATTGTCCAAGTTTACAATTCTAGGATGCATGTCGAGTTTGCTCTACTTTAAAAACTTTAGCCACACTCATCACAAACATGAATTGAATTCAAGTCTAGCCTACACAAGCCTTCCTATCCTTCATTCCTTTAACATTCATTCAATTTGTAACCATGGATCATGCTTATGCACTGCAAGTGAACTCATTTGGATAATGGAAAAGTTTATGAGATAAAAAATGATCTCATTCTTGTGGGTTTTCCATTGCAAGGGATCTCTCAAGAAAGAATGAACTTTGGCAAAATGCTAAGGGTAAAGAACAACTTGTGCATACAAGGACAAACTTCCATCTACCCAAGTACCAATTGCAATTTTAACCCTTATCTCTAAACCCAACAAAGTCCCTCATATTCTACCCTTTTCTTAAGGCATTTGCCTTCTTGACCCACACAATCTCCTCATATTCACTTCCATTTAAACTCTTAGGAGAATTTCTTCTTCAATCTTTGGTAAACAAATGGTTTTGGCTTTTTACTCTCATTACTTAGCTCTCATTTTACATTCTAGGTAAGCCAATCTAATCATCCTTGAGATGCTTTTGCCATTTTTGACTTTTTTTCTTTTCTTTAGCTTAGAGGCTTACCAAACATTTATACTTAGAGCTATTTTACAAATTTTCTTTGCCAACCAATCCAAAATTGTTTCCTTATACCTTCTCCAAATCTTTTCTTCTCTTCCCACTTTTTTTCTTCTTCTTTAGACAGCAACTCAAGCCCCTACTTAAGCTAACCAACCTAGCTTATGTCTAGCCCAATGATGTGTGAGCTAGTTCTACATGGAAGACTCTCCTTGTCGTGCTAAACCCAACACTTTTTGATAAGTTCATTCGAAAATTAGGCCTCAGAACACACACAAGAGCTTTTTGGCTTGAAAGAAGGTTTGGTTAGGGGTGTGGTAAGCTACTTGGGATAACAAGAGAGTGGTAGAAGAAAAGAAGACATCCCAAATATGTATATGATATCCATGAGTCACTTACCAATGTATAAACATGATAATTGCAATTCAAGATTAATGGTTCTTATAAATAGGAATGAGTTCAATTCACAGCAAGCTTCAACCAAAACATGAAAATCAAGACATGAATTCCAAGTGTGGTGCTATCTTAACTTCAAACTCATTTGCATGCATCAAACAATTATGAACGTGGGCAATGGTTTCATCTCAAAAATCAGCATTTTACAAGGAAAACTTATCATAGCTCCCTATGCAATATGAATGCAAGCCTACATGAAATGCAAATAGACTCAAACATAAAATGCAAATACATCTTCTAAATGCTTTTTTTTTGTTGTTATTTTTTCAAAATTTTCAATTTTTTTTTTTTTTTTTTTTATGCATTAGATGATGCATGAAGACTCAAATGTGTAAAATAGAAAATAAGAAACACAAAACATAAAGTCAAATCTCTCAACCTCTCCCCCAAACTTAAATTACACAGTCCCTTGTGTAATAAAAGTTCAAGAGAGACTCAATCAATATGACAAAAATTATGAAACACAAAGCTAAATGATATGTATAATGGAGGTTGAAGTGTTACCTCTAGAATGGTATGGAGGAGGAGGAAGACGAACCTGCTGACCACAAACACTCAAAACACACATTATTGAAATAAAAGCAAGAATATATACAAGGATAAACATGGGAATGCCTCCCAAGAGCGCTTGTTTAACGTCTCTAAGCTTGACTTTTCAAACCCTTAGTCTTGTGGAGGATCTTGGAGTTGAACTGAAGTTCCTTCTCCTTTCTTGATGAACATGGTGTTTGCTCCAGTGTGTAACAACTTCTTCTTCTTCTTAGACCTCGTTCTTGCCCTCTTTGGTGTCTCAACTATAGGTTCCAGCATCTTGTTTCCATCAAACATAGCAAGTAGGCACTCACCATCAAATCCTAATCCATCATACTCATTTTGGTCAAAAGTATCATCTTCTTTCAGCATCACACAAGTGAATCCCATCAGCTGACCCTTTGTATATGGTGGTTCTTCATCAGTTTTCATAGTAGCACATGTGATTGTGCCACAAAAACCCAAGGTAGAAGGCTTCATAGGATAGAAAACCTTATCATTCACACTCTTTAGAATCACCCTCTTGTTGGTGAAATCAAGGCTTGCACCAACTGTGTTAAGAAAGGGAGTTCCTAAGAGAAGAGGTAGCTTGGCTGTTTGAACCATGTCCATGACTATGAAGTCAGTTGGGACTAGACACTCACCAACCTTCAATGGATAATCTTCAACAAGGCCTAGTGGCTGCCTTGAAGAAGCATCAACAAAGGTGATAGGTGATGGATATTTTTTCATGTTTGTAATCCCAAGCCTCTTAAACATTTCAAGGGTCATCACATTGACACTTGATCCAGAATCACACAAAGCTTCATAAATCTTCAAATCCCCAAGAGAGCAAGAAATCAAAAAAATTTCAGGATTACCAAGCTTTGGAATAGTCTTAGGCTCATCTCTTGTTGTGCTTGGTGGATCAAAGCTTTCCATCAGCTTTTCTACCTTCTCTCTATTAGCCAGCAAGTCTTTGATGAATCTTATGTGACCTTTGACTTGAGACAAGTTCTCTACATTGGGCAAAGGTGCACCAGCCTTCTCCATGCTTCCTCTAAAGCTTGAGAGCACTTTCTTTTGTGCCTTAATCAATATTCGCCCAGGATATGGTAGTGGTGGCTTATAAATAGGAAGATCACTGTAAGAAGCTTCTCCTTTGTGGGGCAAGGTTGCCTCCATATCACTCTTCTTAGCCACTTCTCTTACATCCTCATCAACTCTCGCTTTCGTAGAAGTCATGAGCTCATCAAACACTCTTTTACCCATGTATTTAGCAACAACCATGTAGTCATTTTCAATGATCACCTCCCCATCTTGAACCCCAATGTCCTCATTGATTGTAGATGCAATCTTGAACCCCAAGTCATGAGCTCATCAAACACTCTTTTACCCATGTCTTTAGCAACAATCATGTAGTCATTTTCAATGATCACCTCCCCATCTTGAACCCCAATGTCCTCATTGATTGTAGATGCAATCTCGTTGGAGGGTGACACTGCATCATGTGGACCTTCTAGTAGTTCCTCAAACTCTCTCACAACAAGCTCATACTCATCCTCATTAATAGAGTAGATAGCATTGCAGTACTCCTTTGGGTTAGCTATTGCTTTTCCAGGAAGTTGACCTTGAGTGTTTGAAGAAGAAGAGGCACCCTTGTTCTCTAGTTGTTGGAATTTTGATGACAAGGTCTCAAACTTTGAATGTAGATCATTGTGGGAGCAATCTACTTTGTTGTGAATTTCTGCCATCTTTTTGTTCATCTCCATAACTCCATTAGCTTGGCCTTTCAATATTTGTTGAAGCATGCCTCTCATATCCAAGTCTTGTGGTGATGAGTTGCTTCCTTGCCCTTTTGGCGCAAAACCGGGTGGTGCATGTGGTTGTTTTGATTGAAAGTTCCCCTGATTTCCTTGAAAGTTGGTTTGGTTCCCTTTAAAAGTGTTCTTTGGAACATAGCCTTGCTGTTGGTTGTATGGCACAAAAGGTCTTTGTGGAGGAAATTGGATTTGTCCTTGGTTTGGGTAAACCTGATCTTGTGGGTTCTCCACATTGTTGCTTCTGTAGGAGAGATTGTTGTTGTTGCTGGTCCTATAGTTGTTGTAACCTTTTTGAAATCCTTGGCCATTAACATAGTTGACCTCTTCTCTGAAATCCTCATTTGTTTCTTGATGAGGTCCATGGCTGTCTTCATAATCACCCACATAATGTACTGATTTTTGAGAAGCTTGCAGCAGCTTATCCATCTTGTCATTGAGAGCTTTCATTTCCCTTCTTCTTTGATCTTCAGTATCTCCTCCACCTCGTGATCATCTATCATAGTCTTTATTATAATTCCCATCACTTTGGGCTAGGTTCTCGACCAGCTGAAGACCATCTTCTACCTCCTTCCCCAGGAAATTTCCATTGCTTGCACTGTCTAGAAGCATGCAAAATTTAGGAAGCACACCTCTGTAGAGAGTGCTTAGTAGAGACTCTTCAGAAAATCCATGGTGTGGGCATTGCATGGTATAGCTCTTGAACCTTTCCCATGCTTCACAAAAACTTTCATTGCTCCTTTGAGTGAAGCTAGAGATGTCATTTCTCAGCTTTTCAGTTCTTGAGTTGGAGAAAAATTTGGCCAAGAAAGACTTCTTGTATTGATCCCAAGAAGTGATGGAACCTTGTGGAAGTGTCTTCTCCCATAGGTGTGCTTTGTCCCCAAGAGAAAATGGGAACAATCTCAGCTTGAAACCATCCTCTGAAATCCCATTGATCTTTGTCATGCTGCAGATTCTATCAAACTCATCCAAGTGGTCCAAAGGATCTTCCATTGGTAGTCCATGGAACTTGTTGTTCTGCACCATAGAGATCAACCCACTCTTGATTTCGAAATTGTTGTTCTCAACTGGAGGAGGGATGATGCCTTTACGATTGCCATGAGTGTTAGGCGCATCTCCAGCTCCAAATTGGCGTGGATGTCTAGGTGGGTGCTGTGGAACTCTTGCTCCTTGAGCTATCTGTTGGTGGTCAAGATAATGAGGTGGTGGTTGACCACCTGCTTCCTGCGGATTGTCCATGCCCAGGCGTGCTATATGGGCTGCTCTTTCTTGCTCTCTTCTTGCAAATACTCTTCTACTCAGTCTATGAATGTTGTCTATTGGTTCAACAAGATCTTCTTGTCCTCTAGACCTCAAGTTCATGCACCTATAGAGAGGAAAAACAGAGCAAGCAAAAGAGATTAGTAATGAACCGAAAAATAAAACTTAGTCTCAAGAGGATTTAAAATCCTAATGCACAAAACAGAACCCAAATGGCAACGGCGCCAAATTGATAACAGGATTTTACCAATCAATTACTCAATCCTACTACACATGTCATTGTAGTATTTGAGGATCAATCCATATGGGTTTGTTGTGACAAAAGGAATTCATAAAACTTCTTAATCTAAGCAAGTCTAGTGAAGGTTTTGGTATGTGATTAGTAACATTAAACAAGGTGAATGACAAACTATCTTCAAGATAAGTAAAAACAAAACAGAGATTAGTAAAAACAAAACAGAGTTTCTAAAAGGTTTTTGTAAATTTTGGAAAGATGAATCCAAGGTTATGGTATTGATTTTCAGGTGTTTAAAAGTGTAATCAATGATGTCATTCTACTCATATAAATGCTAATCCCCAAGCTTAGAACTTCAAGAATAGATTAAACCACTTTCATGGACTTAATCTTTTCATCACATTTCTAATCAAGAACAAACTTTCATTTGTGATCAAAGATGCAACAAGCATAAAGATTCAGTTCTAATCTGCTAATAAACACCTTAGACAATCACTTTCATGAGCTAAGTATGTAAATCTCTTGCTTAAATGATCCAGGAATTTTACTAATCTTTTGGATGAGAAAATTCCCTAGAAATCTAATTCAACATGATCAAGGTTGAAATTAGCATTAAGAGCACTAAGCAAGAAGAGATATGGAAGAATCAACTCATAGACATCAAGACTAACACCCTAAACACCCTAGATCTAACCAACCTTAGATTCTAAAGAACTACTCACAGTTCATGATCAAACCAACAAAAACTTGTAAAAACTTGATAATAAGCATTAGGAAGAGTAAAGGGAAGAGATTTGAGAAGAAGAACTCTTGAATTGAAGTTTTTGATCCAAAGGTCTTGCAAATAAAATCACCAAATACAGAGAGAGTTTCTGGAAAAATTTAGAAATAAAAAGTCAACTAGATAATGATGATCAACAGTGTATTTTCGTCTTAAGTAAAGAAAATCGCGGGTTCCATATCGGTGTGATCATACCGATACAGCAGACCGATATGCGTATCGGTGTGATCACACCGATACAAAAGGCAGATATGCGTATCGGTGTGATCACACCGATACAACACACCGATACTGCTTTCTTCATGTCCTTTGCGAGTTTTGCTGCATGTTTTCCTTCTGTTCTTCCCCTTCTTGGTTTTCTTGCTCATTCATCAACCTCCCGATAGCCTCTTCAAGCTCTAGAATACCTGAGAAACACTTCAAATGCAACATATATATAATATCCTAAGCTAAGACTCACTAAACTCTAAAATTAATGCAATCTAGCCTAAAACTATCTAGTGAATGCATCTATGGATGCAAAACTATCCTATATGAGTGTTAAAAACATGCTAAAATGAGAGACTATCAGAGTAGTTGGGGTTAATTGATATATTAGCATGTAAAAAATCTTACTATCAATTTGGCGACGTTGCCGGGGACTAAACGATTGCCATTAGATTTTGGATTCAAATTAAGACTAGAGCCTTTTTATTTCCTTTTTGAGATTTATACGATTGGAGAAGGAACACTAGTTCCATTGCACTGTCATCTTTGAGTTTCATTTTGCCAAAAGTCAAGCTTTGTGACTATAAACTAGCACACTTGGGAGGTAGTCCCATGACTATCCTTTATATATATTTATTCCTCTTACTTTTTGATCTTTTTGTTTAGTGCTTTCAGGGTCACAAGTGGATTTATATGGTCCAACGAGGTTGGCAAATGCCAAGGAGCCACAACCAACTATGGAACCGAGCTGGTGTATCAATCACGGCCAGGAAAATGGTAGGCCAAATACCGAGCTCAAAACAGATATTTCTGTTCGGTATGACCGACCATTGGCATTTCCACTAAGAACCGATACCGAGGGCCCAGCTCTTCACTCCTCCTCCTCTTCACGATTTTGAGGTATCTCCACCTCCCTTGTATATATTTCTTTTAGATTTTCGTTTTTGTGTTTTATGTCATGTTGATTGAGGTCTCCTCTAGACTTTTATTACATAAGGGACTGTGTAATTTAAGTTTGGGGGAGAGGTTGAGAGATTTGACAAATGTGTTTTGTGAGTCTTATTTTCCTTTTATGCATTTTGAGTCTTATGCATTTGAAAAACCAAAAAAAATGTAGATCACATACCAAAATCTTAGCCATCGAAAAACCAAAAAAAATTTAAAAATTTGAAAATTTTCCAAAAAGAAAGGTATTTAGATGTTGCATTTGCATTTTAAGATTGAGTCTAGTTGCATCACATGTAGGAATTGCATTCATATGCATTGGGAGCAATGATGAGCTAATCCTTGTAGAGTGTCAACTCATGTAATCAATTCAAGTTCTTTGATGCATTTGAACAAGTCTAGAAAGTAAGGAAGATCCATGCTTGGACCACTTCACTTGCCACTAGATTTTGGTCGAAATATGGTCTTGAATTTGACAGCCAACTCTACTCACTTGAACCGAATTTTGACATCTAATTATCATGCTTTGCATTGAAAGTGAATTCATGGATAATATACATATTTGAGATTTCTTACTCACTTTGCCACTCTCTTGCTAGCTCAAGTAGTACTCCCACCTTACCTTACCTCCTTTGAAGCTAAATGTTCTAGAGTTAATACTTGTGAGGTCTTATTTTGATTGTACTTAGCATAAAGTGTTAGTTTTGAGATGACAAGTTTAGGCTCTCATGTAGATTCTAGCTCTTGCATTTTGGGGCTAGTTATAGGCTTAGGATTTTGGGTATGGATCGTGGTATTGCTTGGTGCTTTGGAATGAAATTATATGCTTGCATTTGGCATGTTGAGTTGTGGAAAGGAGTAGAAAGAACAAGGGAGATAAGAGGCTTGAAAGGAAATAAGGGAAGCACAGTTTGAAATGGTGGATCTTGTGTGATTAAATGTATAGCTCTAAGTTTGAAAAGTTATAGGTAGCATCAAGCAAAGAAAAAGAAAAATCAAAAGAGCCAAAAGGCCAAACAAAAGAAAGGGCTACCTGGAAATAAAAAGAAGAGCTAAGTTTGTAAAAGATCACACCATTCACTATGAGATAAAGGTTGATGAAGATTCCCCTTAGAGCTTTAAAAGAAGAAGAGATTCAAGGGTTTAGCAAGGCACAAAGAGCCTTGTGAGAAGAGGGAAGCTTTAGAGGGTTGAGTGAGCTTGAAAAGAAATAATGAGAGGGGTTTAGGCCAATTGATAGCATTATGGGTAGATGAGAGCCTAGTCTTGTATGCATCACTTGTCTTTTACCTTTAGCATTATGCATAAAGTTCAATCCTCTTTGAGCGAAACCCTTGTTTGCAATGGAAGCCACATGAATTGAGATGATCATTCTTATATCAAAGTCTAGTCTCTTAGCCAAATGAATTCACTTGCATTGCATTGACATGATTCACGGTTTGCAATTAATGAATGTTAAAGAAATTGTTTGATATGTAGACTTATCTAGATTGAGTTATTTGTGCATTTGATTGTTGTGACGAGCATGACTAACTCTTTTGGAGTAGGATGAATTCAAGTGCATCTTAGAATTAAGAACTAGGACATTGAGTTGATTATGTTTGTGGGCATTCTTGGATATTAAGCTCCCACTTTCACATCCCTCTCTTAGATTTTTCATATTTGTTTGCTTGAGGGCAAGCAAAAGGCAAGTTTTGAGGAGCAATGATGAGCTAATCCTTGTAGAGTGCCAACTCATGTAATCAATTCAATGCCCTAGTTAGTAGTTCTTTGATGCATTTGAACAAGTCTAGAAAGTAAGGAAGAACCATGCTTGGACCACTTCACTTGCCACTAGATTTTGGTCGAAATATGGTCTTGAATTTGACAGCCAACTCTACTCACTTGAACTGAATTTTGACATCTAATTATCATGCCTTGCATTGAAAGTGAATTCATGGATAATATACATATTTGAGTTTTTTTACTCACTTTGCCACTCTCTTGCTAGCTCAAGTAGTACTCCCACCTTACCTTACCTCCTTTGAAGCTAAATGTTCTAGAGTTAATACTTGTGAGGTCTTATTTTGATTGTACTTAGCATAAAGTGTTAGTTTTGAGATGATAAGTTTAGGCTCTCATTTAGATTTTAGCTCTTGCATTTTGGGGCTAGTTATAGGCTTAGGATTTTGGGTATGGATCGTGGTATTGCTTGGTGCTTTGGAATGAAATTATATGCTTGCATTTGGCATGTTGAGTTGTGGATAGGAGTAGAAAGAACAAGGGAGATAAGAGGCTTGTAAGGAAATAAGGGAAGCATATTTTGAAATGGTGGATCTTGTGTGATTAAATGTATAGCTCTAAGTTTGAAAAGTTATAGGTAGCATCAAGCAAAGAAAAAGAAAAATCAAAAGAGCCAAAAGGCCAAAGAAAAGAAAGGGCTACCTAGAAATAAAAAGAAGATCTAAGTTTGTAAAAGATCACACCATTCACTATGAGATAAAGGTTGATGAAGATTCCCCCTAGAGCTTTAAAAGAAGAAGAGATTCATGGGTTTAGCAAGGCACAAAGAGCCTTGGGAGAAAAGGGAAGCTTTAGAGGGTTGAGTGAGCTTGAAAAGAAATAATGAGAGGGGTTTAGGGCCATTGATAGCATTATGGGTAGATGAGAGTCTAGTCTTGTATGCATCACTTGTCTTTTACCTTTAGCATTATGCATAAAGTTCAATCCTCGTTGAGTGAAACCCTTGTTTGCAATGGAAGCCACATGAATTGAGATGATCATTCTTATCTCAAAGCCTAGTCCCTTAGCCAAATGAATTCACTTGCATTGCATTGACATGATTCACGGTTTGCAATTAATGAATGTTAAAGAGTTGGTTTGATAGAGAGACTTATCTAGATTGAGTTCTTTGTACATTTGATTGTTGTGATGCGCATGGCTAACTCTTTTGGAGTAGGATGAATTCAAGTGCATCTTAGAATTAAGAACTAGGACATTGAGTTGATTATGTTTGTTGGCATTCTTGGATACTGAGCTCCCACTTTCACACCTCTCTCTTAGATTTGTCATATTTGTTTGCTTGAGGGCAAGCAAAAGGCAAGTTTTGGGGAGCTGATAGAATCATAATTTAGCATATTTTAGCATTCAATTTAGATAGTTTTGCATGTACTTTTGCATTCATTTAGCCACTTTTAGTCCCATTTGCATCCATATTAGAGTTTAGTGAGTTTTACCTTAGGTAGTTGCATATTTGTACATATTGAGTCCTTATTAGGTGTTTTGGAGGCTTGGAGGACCATATGGAGTTTCATGGATGACCAAGAGGAGGAATAGAAGCAGCCAAATGAGAAGCAAAAGTCTTTTATAGGCATATCGAGCAATTGGAGGCGCGAAATGTATGGGTCCGGACGAAGGCCTTCACTTAGATTCGGACTCCGACGTCTTCTTCAAAGTTGTAGAGGATCCAGTGAGAATTCCAATGCCGTTGGTATCAAGTCATTCGGACTCCGGGTTAGATCTAAGTGCAAGGCCTTCGTCCGGACCCATACATTTCGCGCCTCCAGTTGCTCGATATGCCTCTAAAAGACTTTTGCTTCTCACCATGTCTCCCTAACCGCAGCTCGTTCGATACGTCCATATCGAGCAGATACATCGAGCTACTAAGTTCGATACGGTCCAACCAAGAAGACGGCATATCGAGCATTTGTATCGAGCTACCAAGCTCGATACAAACCAACAAGAAGACTGAAGATAGTGTGTCGAGCATTTGTATCGAGCGAGTAAGGTCGGTACAATCTTTAGCAACACATCGAGCTTCATATCGAGCTACCTAGCTCGATACAGATCCATGTAGGGTAAAGATTGGACCAGACGAAGGCTTTACATTTCGATTTAGTCTTCGTGCTCTTCATGAAAGTTGTAGGTCATTGAATCAGATTTCATTTGGAGGTAGTTTCATGTCATTACGAGCTGCGGTTAGGGAGATATGGTGATTTCCACAAGACTGCTCCTCCGGGTCAAAACCCGGTTTGTTCCGGGTTGACCCGGTTTGCCTTCCTTCCCTATAAATACACTCTTGGCCACACAAAAAACCTAAGTTTTTTTCTCTCTAGAGTTGGGTTTAGATCCAAAATCTCTCTTTGATATTTTGGATTGATCTTCATGAATCATGCCACTCTAGTGAAGGATTCTTCACCCTCTATCTTTTATATTTATGTTTATGCTTTTTATTTTGCTTTTCTTCATGCTTAGTTCATAGATTTTTGTTGGATAATGGGTAATGCTAGATTAGGACGAATTGATGGTTAGATGATTATGATTTAGGTTGTATGTTGTTAGATCCTTCATTTAGGTTGATCTTGATGCTAGATTACCTTTGAGAAAAAAGTGATTTAGACCTTAGGTAATTTCATGCCCGAAAGGTGTTCGATGAAATGGCTGAACCAAACCTTTTATGAGCTTTGCATATCCTAGCCAACGAGAGTTGATGTCTAGGGTGTTTAGTGAACTGGATTGAAGTTGTTTCTTAATGCTCATGGATTATCTCGATTACCAAGGACAATTGATGTTTATTGGGTTATTAGTGAAGTGATTAGTACCATGAGAGTGAATTAGTCATAGCTATGAATTTCATGTTCTAGGATGGTGCTTAATTCAATCTTTGAAATCATTGTTTGATTGTTATCTAGTTCTCACGATAGTTGAACCCATGATCCAATACTTTTCATTTATTTTCCTTCTTGCATTTCTTTCATTTCTAGATTTAACAAAAACCCAAGAATAACAATTTGCTCTAGATTAGTTTGTGTCTTGTATCTTTAGTGTTGCAATCTTTAGTCTCTATGGATTCGATCCTCAAATACTACAATGATATGAGTAGATGGGGTTGATTGATATATTAGCATGTAAAAAATCTTACTATCATGCTTTCTGTTGGTTTCTTTTTTTATCTAGATCCTCAATAGTTTGGTTCTTCCTCTTCTAGATTATTTGGTTCGATTTTTATTCTTATTTCCAATTTGTTGAAACGCTTTCGTTTTCGAATCCCATCAATGTATTTATCAATCTCCAGTTACATGAGTTAGTTGCGGGTCCCAACGTTGAAACTATATAAAACTAGTGGGTAATCCGCGCGAATTACATGTCGTTTTATAATTTAGTCAGAAAAACATCGCCAATAAAAAATATCAATTTACTCCGTCATTAACAGATCCGAGTTTTTAATATTCATATTCACAAATAAAATTTAGATAGTTATATATTTAATCTTGGTCCCACTTGTTAATTTTGGATCTAAAAACAAAATCGTAAATATTACTTACATATCTCTTTTTAATTTTGTTTTTTGAGTTGATGTTCATTCATACTAATTTAATTTTCTTCCATAAACGTATAAAATTTTTTGAAATACATTACAAACAATATTGGTATCCTTTCATAAATGTTTGATGTATTTTTAAGATGCATTTATAATCTCTCTCTCGTTCTCTCACTCTCATGAACACAACATATTGAATTACATATAACATTTTGTAAAGAGTATTTGGTATGTAGTTTATGATTTCATTGTTACTATGCATATTGTATCTAACCTATTTTATCTTTGTTGGTTTGAATTGTTTATTTTTTTAAAAATTTTAATTTATAAACATCACAATCATTTATATTTTAATTCTGAAACAAAATTTGTAATTAAATTATTTTTTTTATAATTTTTATAATTAAATTTAAGTTGTGATTTCGATTCAGACTTCACTAGACTTCTTATGCAGTTTCAGACTTCGTAAGGATATAACAGTCATTGTGGTTTCTGTTTTTGTGTTTGGTCATTAGGGAGGAAAATATAATTTCCCTACCCCTTTGGGTTAATTTTTCATTAGATAAATTTTGGGATCTACTTTTATTTTCAAAATCAATATATAGGTGATTTTATGCAATTCTCCCTTTAACTTAACCTTCACTATTTTCCATATTTATCTTCCTCTCGCCATTCTCAATGTATGCGACTTCACTTAAATGTTTTAGAATTTTCATAAGATTTTACCCATTTTTAAAAAAAAAATTATCTTGTACATGTTAAAGTTTTGGGATAACAATTTATGTCTCTCATAACATGCATTCTTGTCATTTGAGCTTCTAGAAGCTCCCGCCAGTATTATATTGTTAAAGGAATTTCGTTAACTTGAACACTGCTTTCTAACAATTACAAATTCGAAATGCATGTTTTTATTCATCCCCTTCGCATTCTTACAAGTATATAATACACTTATAGTTAATATTGTTTTTCCTAATTTAAAAAGTTTAAAATTAAAAATAATCAAATTAAGACATATATTTTAAAAACAATGTACTTTTTTTTGAAGAATAACTATTATTGATATTTTAAAAAATTATAATATAGATGACAATATTTTTTTTAATACAAATTTTTTTTTTTGGTGAGAAGTTATATAAATTTTATAATTTATAAATATTAAACTTTAAAATTATAAGACTAATTAGATAAACTCTCTCTCTTTTTTTTTTCTTTCATAAACGCAGCATATTTAATTACAAACAATATTTTGGTCGAGTTTTAACTTAATTTACACAAAATTTTGGCACGGTTTTAACTTAATCTTCATAATATTTTGCCCCGATATAAACACTAAATAGATAATGGATGTTGTTATTTTAGATGGATTAAAGATTAAAGATACAAAATTCTTAAAGATACAAAATTTTTAAAATTAGTGGGATGATGGATGTTGTTATTTTAGATTATAAAGTTTTATAATAGATTAATGATGTCATTATAATGTTTTAATATTTTTGAAAATTGTAGCTTTTTGAAATGATTTTGGATCCGAAAAGTTATTTTACGTATTTGGGAAAACTTGATCTAAATCCAATATGTGTATATCCAATTATTTAAATAAAAGTAGACTATTTTCACTAATCATATGAAGACAAATTTATAAATGAGTAAAATTATTAATAATATTTTTGATGTATTTTTTTAAAATAAATATTTTGTTGAACTATATAAATAAATGTGATAAAACTAAAATGATTAAATTAGAGTTTCTTTAAATCAATATATTCATTATATTTTATAATGAAATGACTTTTCAACTTCTAATGTTAGTTATTAAAAGATAAAATAACATAAAACATAATAAATGAAACAAACAAAAATCTTAAAATTAACAAACTAAATAGATGATATGGCACAATCTTAGACCATGTTTTTTTTTTTGGGCCAGCCATTTGAGTACCATGAAATAAATTGCTCAAGTCACTCAAATACCAAACCTTAATTTCAATAAGGATATACAGGAGTATCACGAACACCATTTCATACAAAATAATTAAGCTGTTAATTTGTTATGTTAATTTGTTATCATATAATTTATATTTGATTGACGCTAAAAGAAATAGGCATTTTGTTTATATTCTTTTCTAAACCACGAGGACATTGCTAAACGAAAAAAGTAACCGAACACGCCAATTAATGTTTAGAAGAAAGAGAAGACATCGGAAAGCATGTCATAACAATGGGATCCAACTTGCTCATGGTATTATGTGGTCACTCTCGGTGCTTTTTGACAGAGTAACTTTCTGCAACAATTAGGTTATAGGCCATCTCGGCGTTAACCAAATCCTCTTGAGCCAGTTGCCTTGCAAAGTCCGCTGGACCGTGAGATCCATATCCAATAGTTTAAAACGTAAACAAACAAACAAAAATTGAATAGAAGGAAAAATAAAAGAGAAAGTTAAATCAAACCTGCAAGAATTCCATAGGCCACGATGTGCAGTTTATTGAATCGGTAAAGATCTTTTTGTCCACAAGAAAAGCAACCCGGCCTCTTCTAGAGATACCAAACCATGTTCAAAAGTTGTTTTCAAGCCGTCCTCTCAATATCTGGTTATCTTCATCCCAAGCCGCCGCATTTATCGTCCTTTTTTTAATCACTCGAATATAAACAAATATATCAAAACTGAACAATGCAATATTGATGTAAAGAAAAATTAAACCTAAAAAAGGTTCGAATAATAAATTAAACTTGTCAGGATTCGAAATTGGCCCTGTTTTGCAGCAGCATCAGTTGCTTGTTTCCCCATTCGAATGCGACTGTCCCCATTTTCTTTTGCTATTGAATCTCTCTTCTGATGTTTCTTGTGTTTGAGAGTTGTGACCCTCTCTGTTTATATAGTCATGTGCATGTGAAATACTTTATATACAAATTTGTACTATTATAAAAATATACATTAGTGGTTTCCATTTGCGGACCTAGATTTTTTTTTTTACCGGATGCAAATTTAATATTAATGATTAATGATTAATTTTATAATATATAATAATTATTAATTTTAAAATATATTTATAGTATTAATTATTAATTTTAAAATATATTAGTATTAAATCTGTATAATTTTAAAAATATACATTAGTGGTTTCCAGTGGCGGATCAAGAATTTTTTACCGGATGCAAATTTAATATTAATGATTAATTATTAATTTAAAAATATATTAATAGTATTAATTTAATTTTCAAATACATTCATATCAAACACTAATTAAACTAAATTATTCGGATAGTAGGTAAATAATATTTATGAAGAAAAAATTAAGACAAAACAACAAAATTATAGTTTTTCATATTATACTATCTAACTAAATTAGGTATTTCTGATTTTCTTTAGATTTGATTTAGTTCAGTTAAATGGTTTAATGTGCTATAAATCAAGAAGAGATTTAACAAAAATAAACAAAAAAACTGAGCGTAAACTAGAAGTTTGAACCATCGTCGTCGGTTTTAATTACATTGAGTACAACTAGCTGATCTAACTATTACTCTCTATGTATTTGAAAGATTGATATTTAGGACTTTTCACACAAATTAAGACATCATAACTATTTATTTTATTATTTGTTTATTTTTTACTTTTTAGTTATTTTATTAAGTATTTTATTTTTCTATAAATTTAACATGGGTCATGTGACCCCCTACTCTACAAGTAGGTTTACCTATGGTGGTTTTTAGTGGTACACAAGTTTAAGGCTCTAGAAACTTTAGCTTTAGTAATATGGGAGTCGTGTCTCATATATATGTCAAACATTTCAGAAATGTTGCACACATGGTTGTGGTTAGGCCTGCGACTTCGGGTAGTTCGCATCCATTCGGTTCGGTTTTTCGGTTTTTCGGATAATTCGGATTTTAAAATTTTGGCCGAAACTAACCAAAATGCATAAAAGATCGGTTCGGTTCGGTTCTCGGTTACTTCGGTTAATAATTTTTTGACCGAAAATACCCGAACTTATGAAGATTTGTATGAAATATCGAAAATTTTAATGAAAATTCGGATAATTTTGGTTAATTGATTTTAAATTCGGGTAATTTGGGTAATTCAGATAATTCGGATAATTCAGATAGTTTGGTTCTATTATGCTAAATCATGAGTATTAGTTTTATAAACTCATCATTTCTAAATGTGAATCATTATTTTTTATTGAAAATGAATCATATTTTGTATAAACAAAGAACTACAAAGTACAAATAATAAAGTGAAGAAAAAAAATAATCAACAACATCAAATATTCTTACTCCTTACTCCTTAGTACTGAATTTTGAACGTAGTACAATTTTCAATCTATAAGAAAACCATATAAAATACAAGTAGTACAAGTCAATGTCATTAAAACATCAACTCATTATGTTCGATTACAACTACAACTGAAGCAACACAATTAAGACAAATTACAAGCATAAAAAGTAAACAAAGATGATTCCTTAATAAGAGTGGTCATGTGGAACGAAGATTGGTGCATCAAAAGACTCTTCTCACAATTTATAATCTGCAATATTGTTTGCGACAATAAAAAAACAAGAAGTTAATATTTAACCAATTAACTTAATAAAAATTTAATAAGAAAACAGAAAGATAGTGACTATTGACCAAGTTATGAATCAGCTATAATCAATCAAGCTACATTACATTATCAGAGATTAGAACATTAACCGTACACGTTTATACCTTGACTCTTTGTTTATGTATCTTATCAAAAACTTAAAATGTTCTCAAATGGTATATATGTGAAGCAATAAATTCCCAACATATACGGAACAAGATGACAAGAAGCTCATGTATTGAGTTCAAAACTAAACCAAGATTAGAATCAGAATAAAAACTAAATAGATTCAGCAAACAAACAACTTAAATACTACACAAGATTTAGCCATGTAGAAAGAAGCGACAATAAAATTTTCAAGCAAATCATACACAAGATTCAGCCAAATAGATTCACCAAACAAACATAAACATTTAGCCATATGATATGTCTATATTTTGCATGATTTTAGCATCCATTTAGTATAAGTTTCTCATCATTTAAGAGTCTAATATAGCAAAATAGTGTTGCATTGTATCATTTAGAGTCCTAGAATGTTTTTGCATAGTTCTTTGCATATCTTGTTGCATTTGGAACCTTAATCAGGTGAAAAGGACACTATGGAAGTGTGGATGGAGCTGGAGAAGGATTGCATAGCACTTAGAGGGGCAAGGAGAGACAAAGAAGATGAAGGAGAAGATTTTTCGCGCTGGATCGACGAGTCTGTTGGACGAAGGACGCCGGACCAAAAATCCAGGGGTTCAATTCGACGAGCTGGATCGACGAAAGACGTCGGACCAAAAATCCAGGGGTTCGATTCGACGACATGGATCGGTGAACTTCGTCGAACCAAACCCAGATAACAAGAAGAAAGGCCGAAGGCCAGGAGCTCGGTTCGACGACTCGGTCCGATGAACTTCGTCGAACCAAAATGTCAGGGTGTCGGATCGACGAGTTGGATCGATGAACACGTCGATCCGAACCCAGACGAATCTTTTTCTTCCACTCTATGGGTCCCTCCTATAAATACTCTTTAGACCTAATTTTTATTCTAAGTTTTTTTCTGATTAGTCTTGTCAAGAACCTTTTAGCCTCTTTGGGCAAATACTTTGTTTAAGCTTGAATCTTTGAGTTTAATGCAATATCTCTTTTAGATTTCTTGTTTAATCTTTCTCTAATCATGTTTTGCTTGTCTTCTCTCTTTGATTTGATGGGCTTAATGATGATTAGTGAGTAGTTCTCTAGGAATTTAGGGATGGATTAGATTAGGGATTTCTAATGGTTCAATCTTGCAATCTAGGGTAGATTCTTTCATTTTCTCTTCTTATTAAGTAGTTCCTAATGCCAAATAGCTAATCTTTGCTATTTTGGATCATAGGCATTTCATCCACCCACCAAGTGTTTGATGAAATGTTTGAACCAACTTAATAAGAGATTTACATTTCTAGCCTAAGACATTAGATGTTTAGAGTGTTTATCATGCCAATTAGACTTGAAATTAAGGCTTGTTGATTTTCATAATGCTAAAACATCATTAGTTCATTAGGGTGATTAAGAAAGGGATTAGTGCCACACATCATGGTTTAATCTTGTTTAAGTGTTCTAGGCATAGAGTTAGCTTTATTAGTTGTTTAAATGATTGCAAGGTTATCCATTTAGTTTCCCAAATCAATGATTCCATCCTTAGATTTCGTTTTTAGTAATTTGATAATCTTGCTTAGTAGTTAATCTCTTGTTTAGTGCTTGATTAGTAGTAATTAAGGCTTAATTTGATATTATTGCTCTAGTAGTGTCTCTCTTAGCTTATAGTTTGCTTTCAATTATTGCTTGTGACTTGCATTTACTATTTTTAGCTTAGCTTAAACATAACTCTGTATTCTTATTGCATCATTTCCCAAGATGGATTGATACCTCAATATATTGCAATGATATGAGCAATTGAGGAATTGCTTGCAAGACATAAAAAGTCTTGTATCACCATAATAAATGAAAAGAAATACCAATCCTGAGGCTCTGCACAAGGAAGCAACTAAGTGATTGCAACTCAATGAGCTCCTTCAAATGATTTCCGAGGCTTTACACAATAAAAAACAAAGATGGTTAGATATTATCAAGTGAGAGCCAAAAATCAAAATTACAAATGTATTAAACATTACCAAGTGACTCATGAAAAGCAAGTTCTTCCATCATCTGCACTAAGTTAGCAAGCTTTTCGGCTTGAATGGTATTCCTCAACCATTGTTGTAAGCAAACCAAAGCTTCGAACATATAAGGTGTCAGACAACTTCGAAAAGGATCCAAAATCCGACCACTTGTACTGAAAGCTGACTCTGAAGCTACTGAAGACACTTGAATGGCAAGGATGTCTCTAGCTAGCTCGGATAAGATTGGATACTGAAGACTATTATGCTTCCACCATGACAGAACATCATAATCTAATCCCAAGTTGTTTTTACTCTGTGGCACAACTTTCTCCATCACATATATGTCCAACTCACTACTAGCTTCATCATTTGCATTTTCATTAACCATCTCTGTGTACAAAGAGTCCATCCTCTCATAACCATCATCATCAGATAAATCAAACAAATCGTTTACTTGATCTGAATCTCCATTATCACTTTTCGCAGCAGCCTCCCCTTGAGATGGCTTACTCATCATCAACACATACTCTTCATATAGATGTTTCATGACATTCTTAATCGATGTGCTAAGATGATCACTTTCTATTGAATCTTTACCATATAGCTTGTTGAAGCAAAGGGAAGCAAACTGCATTTTGTTCCTTGGATCAAATACACTTGCAATGATCACAAGTGGATTCATATTTGCAATTCCATCCCAATACTTCTCAAACTTTACCCTCATACTACTTGCTTCTCTTCTTAATTGTTCGTCACTATTGTTGCTTAACGAAATCAGATTTCTTTCCACAGTCACGATCTCATTGTAACATAATGAGTTAGTTACGGTTTTAGATGCTGAAAAAGCTAAGGTGCAGTTGAAAAAGATTTTAAGAAACCTGACTAACCTTTGAACTGCATCCCAGCTTGTAGAAATGGGAGATCCTTCATGTTTCGGTCCATTCTCATCCAATTCAAGGAAGTATTCATTATACAATTTGTCTTCATCCAACAACTTCTCAAACGCAACCCTAAGCTTGAGTGCAGCAGTGAGCATAAGATAGGTGGAGTTCCACCGAGTAAGACAATCCAATGCCAAACTACCTCGAAAAACCTTTCCTGTCTCTACACGCAATTCAAAAGATTTCAGCCTTGTAAAGGATGACCTCGCATACTTCACTGCATTTCGAATAGCATCAACGCTATCATTCACATGTGCTAAACCATCTCTGACAATCAAATTTAAGATATGAGCACAGCAACGCATATGAAGATATGCACCATCTTTAATTAGTGCATTAGTTCCCTTCATTCTCATAGCATCCTTGAACAGCCTTAGAGCTTTATCATTACCTTTACCATTATCAACCGTCACTGTGAAAACATTCTCAATTCACCATTCTTCTAAACATTCAATGAGGTGTGTTGCAATGGTGTCTCCTTTATGATCGGTGACTGGTTTAAAGTTTATGATTCTTTTCTGCAAAGTCCAATTCACATCAATCCAGTGAGCTTTTACCACCATGTAACTATATGAGGTAGTGGGAGCTACCCATATATCTGTTGTCAGAGAGACTCAATTCTTATTAGAACCAAACAGATGTTCAAAGTAGTTTTCTCTCTCAAAAACATTGCAAAAATGTCCTCAGTGGCTGTTTTTCTGCAATGAACCTTGTACATGGGCAATAAGTTATGACAGAATCTACTAAGCCCCTTTGATTCAACAAATAAAAATGGCAGCTCATTGAGGACAATCATCTCAGCCACAGTGATATGCTCTCAAATTTACCCTAGAGCTACTCTCTCAAATTAAGAGATCAGTTGTAGTACTTAGGGATCGAATCCACAGGGAAGGGATAGTAACACAGCAAATTTCTAAGTTCGAATTAAGCTAAGAATAAATAATTAAAAGTAAAAGACAGCAGGTTATTAAAAGCGGTGTAAGTTCAGGAGACGAAACGCTAGGTTCAGGGAAATTCTCAGGTGATCCAAATTGCAGGTCTAGACAGAATGTTAGGAATTATTAAGCACTGTTCTTCAACTCGAAACACAATTATAAAATCAACCAACTCTCGCTGCGAAGATTATCTATGTCCAAACCCTAGAATTCCAAATCTCTTTGCAAATTCAAACAATTCAGACAAGCATTAATATCAGGTTCAATTGTTCACAAAATCCTAAACAAAATCTCTTTGCGAATAGGTATTTTGCTCATCTAACATTAGTTCAGGCAATCAATAATACTCTCGCATCTATTAATTAACCTAAGATCAGATTCTAGGTCGCGAAGCTAGAATAAGCATTAAACACAAAT
>JAHZTW010000003.1:51442343-51481748 GCA_020283515.1 Alliaria petiolata | reverse complement strand
CACAAATCCAGATGAAGAACTCTAATGATTTTATCCTAACAATTTAATTCGACCTAACAATTCATCAATCACCTTTGAAGAACCCTAAACCTAACAAGCAAACTACTCAGACATGATCAATGAAACAGAAATCATTATTTGAATAGAAAGCATAAAAGAAATCAATAGAAGAAATAAAGGAGTTCCAAATCAACTCTGAAGGAGTCTGATTCTTCTCTCTAAAATCTCTCTCTAAAAATCTCTCTCTAAAATAATGTGTGTGTTATGACTAAACAGTGGCTGAAAAACTCTATTTATAGGCTTAGGTTCGAATCTTCAATTCCTTGAAAGATTAGGAAAAGTCTTGGAGATCTCTTTTTCGTCAAAAACTGGAAACTTCACGCCTTTGTAAATTGGAAATCCTGGTGTCGATCGACACCAACAGGCGGTGTCGATCGACACCTGTCGTGCATCTTCAATCCGACTTCAACACTTCGTGACTTCATTCCATTATGCTCCAAAATGTATCCAAATCTCCAATTCAGCTCCAATTGTACATGAACCTGCAAAAACCCTAATAGGACTCTAAAAAGACCAAAAGACTCTATAAAAATACTTATATCATGGTCCAAAAATGGGTAAAAACCATGATATATCAACTTCCTCAGACTTAGGTTTTGCTTGCCCTCAAGCAAAACAGAAACTAAGTATAGAGTCGAGGTTTGAAAACAGAAACAATCAGTAATCCTTAGGAATGCCACAATCGTTAACATTCTTGAATCCACATGCAATAGAGTCAACCTTAGGTAATGTTTCAGTGTACTTACCACAAGCATAGCAATCTCCCAGTTTGAATCCAGATTCTTTCCTTAGTGAAATTTCGAACTCTAAAGATGGTATGACCAAAGAACTTTATAGATTCTTTCCCTTCCTTAGTGCCTGAACAAGACATTCTTTGTACAGCTCTCCTATTTTCTCTTTCCTTAGTCACTACTGCCCATTTTCAGGGTATTCTAAGATCTTTTCATTGACTTTTTCTTATTCTTTTGAAGCCTTGGAATAGTGCTACTCTTACTTGTGTTCCTTGTGAGGAGACAGGTTCATGAGCTCTCACTAATATTGTTCCTTGTGAGGAGACAGGCTCATGAGGATCTTTACACTATTCCTTGGTCAGACTTCTTATATCTTTTCTTTTCTTTTCTCAAGGGAAGATCAAGAAGAGACTACAACTTGCTTATCCTTTTCAGAGCTGAAAGAAGAATCAAGTTCAGTGAATACCAAGTTCTTAACAGGAATCTGAACTCTCTCTGTTAGAATGATCCACTTGTAGCTTTCTACTTAGTAAGACCTGTAATCAACTACTATAGCAATGGTCCTTCAAGTGTCAAGGTATTGTGGTTTTGTTCCAAGAAAAACTGAAAATTTTAACTAATTTTGACTCATTAAAAAAAACGACTAACTCTCAAAACAGAACACAAAGTCAGTAATCACCTCCCTCAGACTTAAACAACACTGTCCCCAGTGTTATCAAGCCCGAAGTTGGCTAAAAGAAAGAATAGAAACAAAATAAAAGACCAGATAGAAGACTTACCTTCGTCTGCGCGTGGTGTCGAGCTCAATGTCTCTTATTTTCAACTGACTGAAACTAGGACTTAGTAAAACCAAAACAAAATAAAAAGAAAAACGTACCTAACAGTGGGTTGCCTCCCACTCAGCGCTCGGTTTCAGTCATTAGCTTGACTGTGTCGGCGTTCAGACGTCTGGTGAATCAGAGGGTGGCATTGAATGCTTCCCAGACGAATGTCTCCTCATCCATGGTGGAGTATAGGCAGTAGGTGCATGAGAGTGACCAAGGTAGTGAGGAACAACAGCAGGGTGGGACCTAAGTTTGGGAGGGACACTTCTTTTTCCTGCAGAATCATCAAAAGAAACACCAAGCCTTCTACGAGAATCTCGTGGCTTGCATGAGTGTAAAGCAGTTTTTGAACCTTTGGTATTCTTATTGACAAGATCAGGGGGTTTGGAATTGATTCCAGGGAATGCGTACCTTTGCTTTCTTCGAGGTTTCTGGGCAGAAGGATGTGGAATTGTCTGTTTGACCACATGTGATGGAATTGCAGCATTGGAAACAGCTTCTGGTGTGATCCGTGAAGGGTATCAATCAACACTAGGAGTGGTGTCGATCGACACAAGGAGTGGTGTCGATTGACACCAACTCTGCAGCTCGAATCTCTGCACTCTTTCTGCAATTCAGCACTGCAATCCTTGCCTCCATCACAATAACGTCTTCCTCCATCAACTTGGCATTGATTAGACCTTCATCTTCGCCCATAGTCCTGAAGATATGATTGTTTCCACTCCAGTCTTCAAGCTCCACAGCTTTCTCAGAATTCTCAGCCAATTCCTCTTGAACAACCACCTTGTTCACTTGCTCTTTAGAATCCAACTCCTTGTCAAACCCAGCAGTAATGGCATCTGAATGTTCCATGATTGGATCTTGATCCATATAAATCTCTACTGAAAAATATTGACCATTGATGGTGGAAGGTCCCCTTAACTTGTTCATGTCAAAATTCATGACAACATCACCCAAGTCAAGCTCTATTTTTCCTTTCCTCACATCAATAATGGCACCAGCTGAAGCCAAGAATGATCTTCCCAGAATAAGAGGATCTGCAGGTTCTTCATCATATTTCAAGACCACGAAGTCTGTGGGAATCATGCAACCCTCAATCTTCGAGGGAACATCTTCTAGAACACCTTCTGGGATTTTCTTTGATCGATCAGCTAGGACAAGGGAGATTTTGGTTGGCTTGAAATCAGTCATTCTAAGTCGAACAGCAACAGAGTATGGTATCAAGTTGATACTTGAACCTAGATCACAGAGAGAACGAGGAAAACTTCCTGTTGAGATTGAGCAATCTAGCACAAAGTTTCCTAGATCAGGTAGCTTCTCTGGAATCCTCATTTGAATCACAGCACTGACTTGTTCAGAAACTCTCACCTTCTTCTTCTTCCTTGGAACTATGTTCAAGAGAATCGCATTCATGTCTCTGGTAAGCAATGCTCTTTCCTCAGGACTCACACCATTGACAACCATTCTCTTGACATATCTTCTTAATGCAGGTGAAAGCTTGACTGCATCAACTAGGGGTAGCTCAATCATCAGCTTATCCATCATTTCCTTGCATCTGGCTTCTTCTGTCTCCTGTTTAAACTTTCTAGGAGGCCTGGGATAAGGTACTTTGGTTCTATACACTCTTTCCTCTTCACCTTTTAAAGCTTCACGCGTGTCCGGCGAAGTCTGGGAAGGGTGTCGATCGACGTCCAGCTGGTGTCGATCAACACTTGCATTTAGTGTCGACATTTCAGTGTCGATCCTGCTCGATTTCGCTTCGTCAGAGCTCGAATTGTCGGACTTTTCTAGTGGTGTCGATCGACACTCAGCAGTGGTGTCGATCGACGCTAACTCTGCAACTGCAGAATCGTGTTCTTCATCTAGCTCTTCGATCTCTTCAAAGCTCAGACTCCTTTTCAGCTCTGGTTGAAAGCTTCTTTTACTCTGAATCGTGATGGCATTCACATGATGCCTCAGATTCACGTCTGTCTTTCCAGGAAGACAGCCCTCTTTTCTCTTCAAAGCTCCAGCAGTTTGAGCAACTTGAACATCCAATTGCTTCATATGAGAGTTCAAGCAATCGATCTTCCCATTCAAGTCTTGGTACAGTGAATCAATCTTCCCATTGAAATCCACTGTCATCTTCTGCTGTCCTTCCATAAGTTTCTCTAGCATAGACTCCACCTTATTGTCTTGGGCATGAGGCTTTTGTTAAGAAGAAGAACCATAAGTTCTTTGGAAGTTGTTGTTCTAAAAAGGCTTTTGGTAAGAGGAACCAAATCCTTGCTGATTATTGAATCTCTGTCCTTGAAAACCAGCACCATTGATGTAATTGACTTCTTCTTGCTCTGGCTCAAAGGTCTCTACTTCATTAGCAAAGTGAACTTGCTTTTTGCCCACCAAGCTGTCCAGCTTCCTGTTAACTTCAGCTATTTGGCTTCCTCCATTCACTCCAGCGTGTTGTCTCCTTTCAAAGTCTGCATTCTTGGTGCTGTTACAAGAGGCCAAATTCTCTATAAGCACCATCGCGTCATCTGGATATCTGGTGTTGAAGTTGCCATTGCTCGCAGCGTCTAAGGCCATCTGGTACCTCCAATCGATCCCTCGGTAGAAGATTCCGAGAAGTTGCGGCTCGCTGAAACCATGATGTGGGCAGTCCCTTTGGTAAGCTTTGAATCTCACCCAAGAAGCCTTGAATGCTTCAGTGGGTCCTTGGGAGAATGTAGTGATCTTTGTCCTCAGCTCTTCTGATCTTGCATCATCAAATAAGTTGCATAAGAATGCATTCTTTGTCTCTTCCCAAGTGGTCAAAGATCCTGGATCCAACTGCTTCAGCCAGTATGATGCATCTCCATCAAGCGAGTAAGGGAAAAGCTTGCAGAAAAGATAATCATAGGATACTCCATTGGCTTTAATGCTTGATGCCAAGTCCCCGAATCTTTCAATGTGGTCCATAGGATGTTCATTGGGAAGACCATGGAAAGGATGCTGAGCTACAAGTGTGTAGTAAGCAGGCTTCAACTCCAAATCATTCCTCTGGAATGTAGGAGGACGGATCGCAGCTCTATTAGCATAGAACTGGTCTGGTCTGTTGTATTCACCAAGTGTTCTTCCACGTCCAACGTCTGCATGTGCTATCTCTTGCTGCGCTTGGTGTCGATCGACACCAAGATTGTGTCGATCAACACCTACTGGTTCGATGACAGCAACTCCGTTCTCATCGAGTCTCTGTCCTTGCGAGTTCCTTCTGTTCCCCTCTGCATCAAACAGATCACGAGCTTCGTCTCGGATTAGGATCATACGGTCAGCCATCGCGATTTGCGACTGGTGTCGATCGACACTCGTGCAGCTTTTCTGTTGGTCCGTTCGAGATGTGCTAGCGCCTGGTTATCAAGTCTGATTAGCTCCTGATCTTTATTGCTTCTGGTATTGCGATTAAGCATACACCTGAAACCAAGAACAAAAAGATAAAAATTAGTAACCAAAAACAAAAATAAAAACCTAGACAAAATTCTAATATTAGAACTCTGTAGGTAACTAATCTCCTTCCCCGACAACGGCGCCAAAATTATATATGCTCTCAAATTTACCCTAGAGCTACTCTCTCAAATTAAGAGATCAGTTGTAGTACTTAGGGATCGAATCCACAGGGAAGGGATAATCACACAGCAAATTTCTAAGTTCGAATTAAGCTAAGAAGAAATAATTAAAAGTAAAAGACAGCAGGTAATTAAAGGCGGTGTAAGTTCAGGAGACGAAACGCTAGGTTCAGGGAAATTCTCAAGTGATCCAAATTGCAGGTCTAGACAGAATGTTAGAAATTATTAAGCACTGTTCTTCAACTCGAAACACAATTATAAAATCAACCAACTCTCGATGCGAAGATTATCTATGTCTAAACCCTAGAATTCCAAATCTCTTTGCAAATTCTATCAATTCAGACAAGCATTAAAGTTCAGGTTCAATTGTTCACAAAATCCCTAAACCAAATCTCTTTGCGAATAAGTATTTTGCTCATCTAACATAAGTTCAGGCAATCAATAATACTCTCGCATCTATTAATTAACCTAAGATCAGATTCTAGGTCGCAAAGCTAGAATAAGCATTAATCACAAATCCAGATGAAGAACTCTAATGATTTTATCCTAACAATTTAATTTGACCTAACAATTCATCGATCACCTTTGAAAAACCCTAAACCTAACAAGCAAACTACTCAGACATGATCAATGAAACAAAAATCATTATTTGAATAGAAAGCATAAAAGAAATCAATATAAGAAATAAAGGAGTTCCAAATCAGCTCTGAAGGAGTCTGATTCTTCTCTCTAAAATCTCTCTCTAAAAATTTCTTTCTAAAATAATGTGTGTGTTATGCCTAAACAATGGCTGAAAAACTCTATTTATAGGCATAGGTTCGAATCTTCAATTCCTTGAAAGATTAGAAAAAGTCTTGGAGATTTTCTTTTCTTCAAAAACTGGAAACTTCACGCCTTTGAAAATTGCCTGGTGTCGATCGACACCAACAGGCGGTGTCGATCGACACCTGTCGTGCATCTTCAATCCGACTTCAACACTTCGTGACTTCATTTCATTATGCTCCAAAATGTATCCAAATCTCCAATTCAGCTCCAATTGTACCTGAACCTGCAAAGACTCTAATAGGACTCTAAAAAGACCAAAAGACTCTTTAAAAATACTTATATCATGGTCCAAAAATAGATAAAAACTATGATATATCACATATCTTCTAAAAAGACCTTTATTATACGGAACAGCCGTCATTGCATCGCTACTATCACTAGCCAACACTTTCTAACTCCCACTCGCTAGAGAAGCCAAGTACAACTTGCAAATTTGGATGTGCTTCTTCATGGGACTTGTGCCATTTATCTTCGTGTCCCAACCAATGTCTGCACCACAAAACCGACAGTTGCATCTCCTTAGATCATCTTCCCTTTGAATGTAGAATTTCCACACGTCTGCTCTATGAGGAATTTTTTTCCTTGGCTTCGGAGGCAGATCAGAACTTGATCTCTCAATTTTTGTTCTTTTCTTACCAACATCATCAGCTGTTCTCTGAACCTCTTCTCCATCAACCTCTTCTTCATACATTTCTTCATGATTATCTTCACAAAACATCTCCAAAGTGGCCAATTTCAGAATCTAAATCATCTTCATTCTATCTCTATTCGTGCACACCTTGACATATGAACACCATTTTTTTAATCATAACAAATTGTTCAACATTGAAAATAAAACATCAAAGTGTTTCGATATAAAAATAAAACAAAAGAAGTGAAAATAGATCAAAGCATACAGAACAAAGCAAATTCCACGGACAAAAAACTCATATGGTAATTGGCACATAACTAGTCTATCTATAAAGATTAACAAATCAAAATCAGATTCGTTATATGATTTGTAGCACAGAATTGAAAAGTAAAACGAAAAATACCACGACATAGAGAAAGGAACAAGGCTCACCCTGAGTAATAGTTTCTCGGAGACTAGTCCGACCTTTGAGAGGAGGAGATTTAGGGTGATTGAGCTTGGAGAGAAGAAGAATTGGTCGGAATTATTCAAATCGATGGCTGGAAAATTTGTCTGAAAGGGTGAGTGAAAGAGGCGAAGTATCATGAGAGAAGAGAAGGGATGAAGACAAGGTTTATGTTTTTAGGTTTAGATTTCGGTTATCCGTTCCGTTACTGAGAACCGAACCGAAATAACCGATACCCGATTGAGATTTATTAGGTGACCGATCGGATAGTTTCTTAGAACCGAATACCAACCAAAATAACCAAACCTCGGTTCGGTTCGGTTCGGTTATTTCGGTTTGGGTACTATTCCCAGGCCTAGTTGTGGTCAAGTGGTTTGTGGGGACTTGGGTAAGTGTTAATTCACCCAACCCATGTTAAAATCCCTCTTGAATAAAAATCACGTTATGTGGGAAGTCTGGGCTTGGGTTCGGTTTAGGCAGTTTACCTGGTAGTCTAGTAACAGGCGAGCCGGCTAACCCTTGGCATTAGTCGGAAGGCATTTCAAATTTGGGACATGCAGTGTTGTGCCCCAAGGATCTCAACAATTTCTTTATTAAAGCAGAAGGGTACTCTCATGGGTGTCACGTCATCATTTCTTTATTTGACATCTGTCATTTATCATTTAAATTTCAAAAAGTTATTTTATTTGTAATAAATCTAAACCAAGCAAAATATTTTTATCCTCTTGTTTGCATTCATGGGGATTCGAATCCATAATCCCTTCAATAAAAGACAACTCATTGACAAGCCTCTCTAAAATCTTCTGATATTGTCACTATGTTTTACATATTAAATTAGAAGCATTTTTTAAAAAACAAATTGTATATATATAAATTACCGACTTCACATGATGCCCCAAACACATAAATAAAGAAATTCTCAAAATGATAGATTGAAAAAAATAATTATTTATTTATTTTTTAAACACCAAGTAACATAAATAAATATTAACATATGTACAATCACTACAAGAAAAACTGTATTTAGCTACAAATTTAGTTGTAGCTATGGTCAATTTTCCGTGGCTATTTGGCCATTAGCCACGACTTGACACAACAAAAATTTGTTGCATTGAGCTCGTAGTTATCCGCCTCACGTCTCTGTTCGTAGCTACCTTGTCATAACATAGCCACGCCGAAATCTGTGGCTAATTTTCACAATTAGACACAACCGTATTTGTATCTATAATTACCACGTATTGCCACAACCTAACCATAGCTATTAGTCACCAATAGCCACAAAAGTAATTGTAGTACGTAGACACAAAATGACACAACTCAAATGTATCTATATATCTACAACTTAGCTACGACCAAACTGTAGCTTATTAAATACAGATATCCACAAATTTAGTTGTGTCTATTTTTTAAAAAATTATTAGAAAAACAAACATGAGAAAACTAATTAAATTAATTAATTAAAATACATCGACGAGATCTGATCGGCGTGCCGACAAAAAACAAAAAAAAAAATCTAATCGGCGTTCTAGAATTCGGTTGTGCATGGTAACGGTGATGTGGAAAATAGCACTGAAGGTCAGTAGTCATGAACACCGTGGAGCGAAGATGGAGGAGCGAGGATGAGAGCGGCGAGCACAGAACTGGCTGTGAGCTTCGACGAGATCTGAACAAAAAAGGACAATTAGATCTGAAGATGATGATGAGAAGAAGAGAAGGAACGAAGGGGAAAAGAATAAGAGAAAGAAGCAGAAGCGAAGACTTACAGTGGATCGATGGCGATGGTAGTTTTAAAGTCATTGCAGAGAGAGAGAGAGAAGAGAGTTAATTGCCGAACATGAAGAAAACTATACTGGAAGAGAGAGAGGGATAAGGAATAGAGAGAGAGAGATACGAACCTCGATTTGGTGAAGAGGCTGAGAACGAGTCAAAGAAAGGAGGAATCGAGAAGAAGAAACGTGACCTGCTTTGGTTGTGGCCGGAGAAAAATTGAAATTGAAAGGAGAGAGAGAGAGAGAGAGAGA
Organism: Alliaria petiolata; assembly: GCA_020283515.1. Classification (NCBI taxonomy): domain Eukaryota; kingdom Viridiplantae; phylum Streptophyta; class Magnoliopsida; order Brassicales; family Brassicaceae; genus Alliaria; species Alliaria petiolata. The sequence goes on along the minus strand of JAHZTW010000003.1, from coordinate 51,472,630 downwards.
GAGAGAGAGAGAGAGGAACTTGAAGAAACTAGAAAGAAGGAAGAAGGAATCGTAGTGAAGAAATCAGCTGAGAAGAAGAACGTGAAAACGGAAAAGTGTGGAGGCAGCGGATAAAGAATGAAAGAGGAGAAAGTAGGGTTTTCTATATATTAAATTAATAAACAAATTGGTGCAATACTTTAGCTCGGGAATTAGAATTTTTGTTAACAAAAGTCCAAAATTTTCGTTATCAAAATAATTTCACCAGGAATTAAACCGCGAGTTAAAATTTGACAACAAAACTCTAGCCCGAGAATTAAGATTCCATTGCCAAATTAGCGATTTTACATAGTCACAAATTATTTAGTGACAAGTTGTGGCTATATGAAGATATTTTAGGGTTCGATTTTTATATTTTTAACACTACCGTATAAATTTGTAACACTGCCGTACGAATTTGAATATAGTTTTAAATAGAATCTCATATATTCAAATTAGAATCAACTGAATAGAATTTTCCTTAAGTGGGATCAAATGGCCTTAAGGCTTGATCCTTGAGTCCTTGACTCTTGAATCCAAAATTTAAAAGACTTGCTGATCAGTTATTTCTATGATGCCCATATTCCTTTCGTGTTATTCCTTTATTCATAATAAATGAAAATTTAATTTTCAAAATGGCATTCATATTTTGGCATTGGATTTAGGTTTTATGTTTGAGTGTAAAGTTTAAGGGTTTGTGATTTAAGTTTTAGGATTTGAGATTTTGAGTTTAGGATTTGGGATTTGGGGTTTGTAATTAGAAAATGATTAGTTTTGAATATTTTTGAAACCATTTATAAGTGTGGGTTTTGAATTTTTGATATATATGGTGATTAATTATATTTAGCGTTTAAAGTTTCAGATTTAGAATATGATTTGTATTTGAAACTTTTGAAATTTACTATAATTGTTGGAGAATATGGTTATTCTATACAAGTTTGGATAAAGATATGCTAAGTAGCGACACAAAATGATTTTTTTGTATAAGTGTTGTATGTTTTTGGTATATAAGGGTTTGGAGTGGTTTATTAAAAGGTTTGGTTAATTATAATTTGATGTTTATGTTTAAAACTTTAAACTTTATGGTTTAAATTTTATGATTTACAGTTTATGGTTTGAGTAGAATTTTGGATTTGCATTTTGGGGTTAGGGTTTGAGGTTTTGGATTTGAGGTTTAGGGTTTTATTGTGCTACAAGTAACCACGACTTATTTGTAGTCCAAAGAAAAATACATTTCCTGGCATAACTTAGTTATGATTAGTCACAGTATAGTTTGTGGCTAACTATTTCACTTTTTCATCCGTGAATTATTTGATATGACATGTCGACTAAATGCACTAGTTACGAGTAGCCACAAAATCGGAGTGGCTGGTTGATACAAATAGCTACAAATTATTTTTTTGTGTTTGTTTTTCGACACTAATTTTGTGGGCAAATCTTGACTAACTTGCCACAACAAGTTGTCGTGGCTATCTGTGGTGACTAAGACACAAATTGTCAGAAAATTATTTTCGTGTCAATCTAGCCACAAATTGTTACGCTTTACCAAAAAATATAAGATTGGTCTGTTTTGTAGCTATTTTGATGTAGCCACGACTAAAATAAAAAGAGAAGGTTAAATCAAACCGGCAAGAATTCCATAGGCCACGATGTGTAGTTTATTGAATCGGTAAAGATCATTTTGTCCACAAGAAAAGCAATCTGGCGTCTTCTAGAGATACCAAACCAAGTCCCAAAGTTGTTTTCAAGCCGTCCGCTCAATATCTGGTTATCTTCATCCCAAGCCGCCGCATTTATTGTCCTTTTTTTAATCACTCGAATATAAACAAAATATCAAAATCGAACAATGCAATATTGATGCAAAGAAAAATTAAACCTCAAAAAAGGTTCGAATAATAAATTAAACTTGCCACGAATCGAAATTGGTCATGTTTTGCAGCAGCATCAGTCACTACAAGAAAATATGATGTTTGCCAAGATTTTTTGCGAGGAAAATAAATCATAGTAAATTAGCATTGAATTACGAGGAATTTACGAGAAAAATTATAAACGTCGGCAATTCGTCGGAAAAAGCGACGAAAATAAATCGTTGTAAAATCGTCGCTAATTCGTCTTTAATTTAGGACGAATTAGCGACGAAACATATTTGACGTGGATTCCTCATAATTTCGTCGTTAATTTCCGACGAATTACCGAGAAAGTAATTCGAAGTAAATTAACGACGTATTAGAGAGGAAAATAAGTTAGATGAAAACGTGTTTTACTGGTTTTTTTGCCACGAAAATATTCCTTGTTAATTCGTTGGAAATTCATTGGTAATTCGATGTAAAAAAAAAAACCTTTATATTGAAGGAACACTTCATTATCAAAACTACAAAAAAAAAAACTCTCTCTTCACCTAAAAAAAAAACTCTTCACCAAAAAAAAAACACTTCTTAAACACTTTTTCAATATATTCTTGTTCCAAAAAAAAAAAATCTCTTATATACCAAAAAACAAAACAAAAAATTCAAAAAAGTATGTCAATATACGAAATACGAATTTGGATGTATAAGCGTAAAGATTCGGAGGGATCGCTGACGAGGGAGTTTCAAGATGGGCTAGAAGGATTCATGTATCAGGCGGAAAGTTTTCAACTTACCGTTGAAAGTGGTATGATGTATTGTCCTTGTCAAAAATGCATGAATAGAAAATTTATTCGTATCTCAAAAGTGTGGTCGCATCTATTAAATAGAGGGTTTTTTCCGCACTACTATATTTGGTATAATCATGGAGAAGGGCATGGGGGAAATGTTGCTAGTAGTAGCGGTAATAACCAAGCAGTTAATGCTGATGCTGAGTCAAATAATGTGCATCAAGTTGATGATCATGGTGAATATGGTGATCAGGATAGGATTCATGAGATGGTTACAGATGCATTTCATGAAAACACGGGTACATTTCTAGCTGCTGGTCATGATAGTAATATTTACGACGAGGAACCCAATTTAGATGCGAAGAGATTTTATGATATGTTAGATGCTGCAAATCAGCCACTCTACGATGGATGTAGAGATGGGCACTCTAAATTGTCCTTGGCAGCTAGGATGATGACCATTAAAACTGATCATAACTTAGGTGAGGTTTGCATGGATGATTGGGCTGATTTGATTAAGGAGATTTTGCCTGAAGATAATTTAGCTGCTGAGAGTTACTATGAGATACAAAAGCTGGTTTTTAGTCTTGGGTTACCTTCTGAGATGATAGACGTTTGTGTAGACAATTGCATGATTTATTGGAAAGATGATGACAAGTTGCAGGAGTGTCGTTTTTGCCATAAGCCACGGTATAAACCGCAAGGTGCTGGTCGTAATAGGGTGCCGTACCAAAGGATGTGGTATCTTCCAATAACTGATAGGTTGAAAAGATTGTATCACTCGGAAAGGACTGCTGCATCCATGAGATGGCATGCTGATCATTTGCAGACAGATGGGGAGGTCAATCATCCGTCAGATGCAAAAGCGTGGAAACATTTTAAGACGGTACACCCCGACTTTGCTAGAGAGAAACGGAATGTATATCTTGGTCTTTGCACAGATGGATTTAGTCCATTTGGTATGTCTGGTAGGCAATATTCTTTATGGCCAGTAATCTTAACGCCTTACAACCTTCCCCCAGACATGTGCATGCAAAGAGAATTTCTATTCATGAGTATATTAGTCCCTGGTCCCAAGCATCCGAAGCGGTCCCTTGATGTGTTTTTGCAGCCTCTAATAGCGGAGTTGAAGGAATTGTGGTTTAATGGGGTCCGTACATATGATATTTCAAGGAAGAAAAATTTTACGATGCGGGCGGTTCTTATGTGGACAATAAGTGACTTTCCCGCATACGGGATGCTATCAGGGTGGACTACGCATGGGCGGTTGTCTTGTCCTTATTGTCTCAATCGAACAGAAGCATTTCAATTGAAGTACGGTAGAAAAACAAGTTGGTTTGATTGTCACCGCCGATTTCTACCCTTGTCGCATACATACCGAAGAAACAAGCGGTTATTTAGAAAGAACAAAGTTGTCCGTATTCCTCCTCCTGTATGTGTATCCGGGGCAGATTTAGAAGCGCAAATTGATCATTACGGTGCACAGCAAACAGTCGTCCGAGGTGGAAATTGGCACAGTACAGCGAATATGCCAGATGGATATGGGGAGCATCACAATTGGCATAAGAAAAGTATTTTCTGGGAGCTTCCGTATTGGAAAGATCATCTGCTTAGGCACAATCTCGATGTCATGCACATTGAGAAAAACTTTTTTGATAACATCATGCATACAGTGCTAAACGTAAAGGGGAGAACCAAAGACAACGTAAAATCAAGACAGGACTTGCCTGACCTTTGTTCGAGGAATGAGTTGCATCTTTCAAGCAACGGGAAAGCACCAGTTCCAATATTTCGATTGGGTGCCGCAGAAAGGTCATCATTGTTCAATTGGGCGACATCTGATGTGAAGTTCCCCGATGGGTACGTTTCGAATCTATCTAAATGTGTGGAAGGGCAAAAGTTTTCAGGGATGAAGAGTCATGACTGTCACGTAATTATGGAACGCTTGTTGCCTTTTGCCTTTGCTGAACTTCTACCCGCAAATGTACATGAAGCAATTGGAGGTAATTAAAATTCTGGCTTTTTAATTAATTATATATATGTAAGTATGTCTAACTGACTCATGGCATTGATTAATTATTGATAAATTTTATACTTGTTTGTATTGTTATTGCAGGCATTGGGTCATTTTTTCGTGATCTTTGTACTCGTACTTTGACAGAAGATGTAATTGCACAATTAGATGCAAATATACCAATCCTGCTGTGCAACTTGGAGAAGATATTTCCACCATCTTTTTTTGATGTTATGGAACATCTACCTATCCATCTTCCTTATGAAGCAGAACTTGGGGGGCCTGTTCACTTTCGATGGATGTATCCGTTTGAGCGATTTATGGGTCATTTAAAGCGGAAAGCAAAAAACCTAGCAAAGGTTGAAGGTTCAATCGTTGCGGGAAGTTTAACAGAAGAAACTTCTCACTTCACGAGATATTATTTTGCATCAAATGTGCGGACACGAAAAAGTGCTCCTCGACGATATGATGATGGAGGTGCACTACAAGAAAACATAACGAAACCTGACGGCATTTCCGACGGGTATACCACCGTCAGAATTTTTCTGACAGATTTCCGACGGATTTCTGATCGTTTTAGTGTCCGTCGGAAAAATTCACCAGAAATAGTACCCGTCAGAAATCCGTCGGAAAATTCCGACGGATTTCTGACGGATTTCCGATGGCGTTCATGACCCGTCGGAAATCCGTCATAAATCCGTCAGAAAGTATCTGTTTCAAATAGCCGTTTTACAGCCGTTGTGATTTTTGAATTCCGTCGGAAATCCGTCAGAATCCCGTCGGAAATCTTCTCACATTTTCCTATTTATAACCTTCTCCCCCTTCACCTCATTCATAACTAAGTTGTAACAAAAAAAAATGTCTTCTTCTAATCATTTTAATTATTTCCGGTCTTGGATGGATAAAAACCCGAATGATCCGGTGACAGGGGTTCTTACGGATGAGTTCGCCGATGGTCTACATCAATTCATTCAATTTGCATCAAACCAGGACATGACATTGCAATCTGGTAAGATGTATTGTCCATGTAGTAAATGTGGTAATCGTAGATTTATTTCAGTATCTTCTGTTCAAAATCATCTAGTTAGACGAGGATTTATGCATGGATATAAGATTTGGTATTCGCATGGAGAATATGATTCAATGGTGAATTATGCTAGTACTAGTGAAAATTATGTTGCCGATAGATTTGAGGAACCTAGAACAGATTTAGGTGAACAAATAGGTACAGAATTAGGTGAACAAATAGGCACTGTCCAGATGGTAAACAATGCATATCGTGAGTATATACCGTCATTTGTTGAGGATGGAGTTAGAATAGAGGAACCCAATTTAGAAGCTCGAAGGTTTTTTAACATGTTAGATGCAGCTAAACATCCATTATATCGAGGTTGTAGAGAAGGGGATTCACCTTTATCAGCGGCAACTAAGTTAATGACCATAAAGACATATTATAATTTGACAGAGGATTGTGTAGATGCAATAGCTGATTTTGTGAAGTCAATTTTGCCCGAAGATAATCTTTCACCAGATTCGTATTATGAGATACAGAAACTGGTAGCAGGTCTGGGTTTGTCCTATCAGATGATAGACGTGTGCATCGACAACTGTATGATATATTGGAGAGATGATGAAAATCGGACGGCATGTCGGTTTTGTCGCAAACCTCGATTTCAAGAAACAAGTGGAAGAGTTCATGTACCGTATAAAAGAATGTGGTATTTACCTTTAAAAGAGAGGTTAAAAAGGCTTTATCAATCGGAGCGCACAGCGGGTGCAATGAGATGGCATGGAGATCATACATCAAATGGAGAAATAGCGCATCCCTTAGATGCAGAGGCATGGAAACATTTTCAATCATCTTATCCAGGTTTTGCCTATGAGAGAAGGAATGTGTACCTCGGATTAAGTACAGATGGTTTTAACCCTTTTGGGAAGCATGGGAGGAAATATTCGTTGTGGCCAGTAATCGTGACACCTTATAATTTACCGCCATCATTGTGCATGAAACGGGAGTTTCTATTTCTTACCATTCTCGTTCCTGGCCCAGAGCATCCGAAGAGATCACTTGATGTGTTCTTGCAGCCATTGATTTATGAGTTGCAACAGTTATGGGAGAACGGTGCTCAAGCATTTGATGTTTCTTGCCAAGAGAACTTTGTGATGCGTGCTGTACTTATGTGGACCATAAGCGATTTTTCAGCATATGGGATGCTATCAGGATGGACAACGCATGGAAGGTTATCGTGTCCATATTGTCAAGATAATACAAATGCATTTCAATTGAAGCATGGAAGAAAGACGTGTTGGTTTGATTGTCATAGAAGATTTCTACCAAAAGATCATCCATATCGTCGAAGCACTACATTATTCAAGAAGAACATAAAAGTATATGATGATCCACCTCCTGAGTTAGATGGTAATTATTTGTTTAGCCAATTCAGAGATTTTAGGGCAGAGAAGACGGTAATATGCGGTGGTAACGGGCATCATCCTGTTGATGCATGTGGAGATCTACACAATTGGCATAAGAAGAGTATATTTTGGGATTTGCCATATTGGAAGGATCATTTATTGAGGCACAATCTAGATGTCATGCATATTGAGAAGAATTTTTTTGACAACATCATTAACACGGTGTTAAATGTTCAAGGGAAGACTAAAGACAATTTGAAGTCTAGATTGAATTTGCCAGATAAATGTTCGCGTCAGGAGTTGCATGTGATGGGGAACGGGAAAGGTTTGATACCTGTGTTTCGGTTGGATGCGTCTTCAAAGCAAGAGTTCTTCGATTGGTTTACGCATAGCGTGAAATTCCCAGATGGAAACGCATCTAATCTTCGTAATTGCGTTGATAGTGGAGAAGGAAAGTTATCTGGGATGAAGAGTCATGATTGCCATGTTGTGATGCAGCGCCTCCTTCCTTTTGCATTTGAAGGCCTTCTACCCCGAAATGTTCACGGAGCCATTGCAGGTATATTTAAAATAATTATCTTATTTTTCAAAAAAATAATAATTTAATTATTAAAATATTAATTCATTTATGTTATCATTTTACAGGGATAGGTTCATTTTTTCGAGATTTATTTAGTAGATCTCTCACACCAGAAGGCATCCGAAATCTGCAGGAGAAGATACCTATGATCATTTGTAATCTCGAAAAGATATTTCCGCCGTCCTTCTTTAATGTTATGGAACATCTTCCCATTCATCTCCCTCGAGAAGCAGCACTTGGTGACCCTGTTCAGTATCGTTGGATGTATCCTTTTGTGCGGTATATGTTTCACCTAAAGAAGAAAGTGAAGAATTTAAGCAGAGTGGAGGGATCAATTGTGGCACAAAGTATTAATGAAGAAACGTCAAACTTCGCCGGATATTACTTTCCTGCACATGTCCGAACAAAGAGTCGAAGAACTGCTCGACATGATGATGGAGGCGAAAGACCCATATATCCAGTATTTGTTCCAGCTATGTTTGCGCAAATTGGACGAGTTAGTGGAAAAGGCAAGAAACGAAGGCTTTCTGAGAAAGAACGAGATCACTTGCATATGTATATTTTGACAAACTGCGAAGATTCTTCCATACGAGAGGTATTTTTAAATGGTTTAGTGTGGATATATTATATATATATATATATATATATATATATATTGTTGGTAATTAATATTCTTTTTTCATTCACAGAATATACATGGACCAAGTTCGTGCTTATCATCCGCAATACACAGAGAAACAAATTGATGCAATTAAAAAGGCCGAATTTGGTCGTTGGTTGAAATTCTACGTAAGTTCTAATTCCTTAATAAATGTTTATTTGTCTTAAAATATTTATAATCCTATACTTGTACCTAATTTTAACTATTGTAGGTTACGACATGTTCTTCTACGGGTCAATCATTTCCAACATGGTTGGAGGATTTGATATATGGACCATCATTTCTTGCAACGGCCTATCCGATCTATTGTACTCGGGGATATAGTTTTAAGATTCTGCGAGAAAGAATGTGCAGACCAACTTGTGATTATGGTATATCTTTGCAATCGGGTGATACTGTGTACTATGGTGTTCTACGCGAGATACTAGATGTTCATTACCCGGGAATGATTGATATGAGATGCATTGTTTTTTCATGCGATTGGTATGATCCATCAATCGGTCGCGGTGTACGGCATGACGAATTTGGTGTTACGGCCGTCAATTCGAGAAGGAACGTACAAGAATATGATCCATTCATTCTTAGTTCACAAGCAGACCAAGTGGCATACGTTCGATATCTTCGAGTTCCCACTGTTTCGAGAAGGTGTGATTAGTTGCCGCGTCATTTATTTGGGAATTTATTAAAAGGCCCGACGGATATGCCCGTCGGAGATATTACATATAACAAATCCTTCACCCTTTCCTTTTCTTCTCCACACTTAGCAAAAATCCTCTCTTTTCCTTTTGGCCGCATATCTCGCCGCCTCCGCCAGTCTCGCCGCCGCCTGTTTCGCGCCGCCTGTTTCGCCGCCGCCGGTTTGCTGCTGCCTCATGCCGCCGCTCCCTTCCGCCTCCGCAGCAGATCTCTTCTTCTCTATGGCGTAAGCTTTGTTCTTTTTGATTATTTTTGATATTTAAACTTAGAGATTGTTAGATTTAGGTTGTTAGATTTTTAGATTTAGGTTGTTAGATTGTTCGATTTAGATTGTTAGATTTAGGTTTATATGTAGATTTAGGGTGTTCGATATAGATTTCTTTGTAGATCTAGGTTTATTTAGAGATAAATATATGTTTCTAGTATAAATATATTTTTCTTCCAAAAAATAACTATATAAATACGAAAATATAACATTTGTAAATATTATAATTCAATTTTGAATTATATTTAAAACGGTTTTTATATTAAAACGTTTATTTATAAAAACTGTATAATTTTAGTTTTATAATTATTTTGTAAATATAATTATAATTTTAGTAAATAATAAACAAGGTTTACATATTAATATGTTTTATTAAAAACAATTATAGAAATTTAATTTCGAAATTTTTATATTTAAATAAAAAATTTATATATATTTATAATGTTTTTATATTAAAATCTTTTGATTTATGTTTTATGATTTTTAAATTTCATTATTAATAAAGATAATTGTTAGTTTTTTCCTAATTTATAACAATATATGGTTACAATATGAATAGGTTTTTTTATAGAATTTTATGCACAAATAATTAATATAAATCTATCTACACATATTATCTAACCAAGTTTATTACAATTAAAAATTTAGGTCATATGGCGATTTTGTTTATCAAGATGGTTCGTTCCGTCGGTTTTCCCCTCGTGATTCCGAGTCCCCAGTCTATACTCCCGGTTTGAGTTCCACTCCCGGTTCGAGTCATGTCCCTCTGACTCAGATGGATATTGATGATATTCTTGAGCAGGAAGGACGTGTGGGTATAATAAAACTCCATCCTAACCGTGAGGGAGATTCGACTTGGTTTGGACATGAACCGAAAATCACTAAATCCATTTTGAAGATGTTGCATGGAATGCTAAAGACTCCTTACAAAACTTATTCACTCATGCCACCCGATGAGCAACAAATGTGGTTTCGTTCATTTGCGGTAAATAATCAATTATTTTATTTATCTTTTTTTATCAATTTTTAATAGTTAATTTTGTTAACAATTTTTTCCCTCCAAATATAGCAAGATTTCACTTGGGACCGTGTTCACACAAAGGAGGTCGAAGCTATGTTCCACAAAAAGCTCAAAACTCTTACAGCAAACACATGAATGAGTGGAAGCAGAAGTGGAAAAAAGGACAGCTTGAGTGTCCTAAAGGGTTGAACCCTTCTTGCTGGGAAGCGTTCCAATTGTATTGGGCCGATAGTGCAACAGATAAACTTGCAAAACAGAACTCCAAAAACCGATTGAGCCAACGAGGTGGTAAAGGGATAGCAACACACAATACATGAGCCACTGGTTTTGTTAGACTTGCTGATGAATTGGTAATAATTTTAAAATTTTATTTATTTTCAAAATTTTAAAATTTTGTTTTATAACTAATTTTTATTTTTTTAGACAGAAAAAATGGTGGTGTTCCCGTTAGTTTATATGATTTTGTCCAAGTCTCTCATACCAACAAAAAGACGGGACAATTGCAAGATGGAGTTGCTATTGATCTTGTCGAGAAGGTGAAGAGACTCCAAGAAGAACGTATAACTCAACTATCTCAGCAAGGAACGCCGGTTGAAGAGTTACCTCGGGAAGAAATCGATGCAATGATTATAGAGGTAATCAATTATTACAAATCTATTATTTTATCAAAATTTTATTACATATTTTATAATTATGTTTTTATATTGTAGCAAACTCCGAAAAGCAAAGGCCATTTTTTCGGATTAGGATGTCTACCTGAAGTGTATATGAAGGGAAATGTTGGTTCTTCTCGACGCGATTCTGCACTTCAACAAGAAACTAGCGAGTTGAAGCAACAAATGGCGCAAAAAGATGCCACAATTGCAGAAATGGGTGGCACCATTACTCATTTGGATGATAAAGTATCTAGATTTGAAGATTTTATGTTAAGAAAATTCCCAGGAGAACTTTAGTTGTAATAACTTTAGTTTTAATATTTATGTTTGTTGAACACTTTTTTTATGGAAATTTTAATTTCAAATTTCTGTTTTCGAATTATTTTTTTATTTTCACTTTTAAATAACAATTATTTTTTTAAATTACATTTTTTTTTTAAATAAAAAAACTCCCGTCGGAAAACCGTTGGAATTTTTATTTAACTATTTTAATAATTCCGTCGGAAAACCGTCGGAATTTTTATTTAATTATTTTAATAATTTTTATTTCTGTCGGAAAAGTACACGCGTAATGCCGTCGGAATTTTCCGACGGGTGATCGCCGTCGGAATATTCCGACGGGATTTTGTCGTCGGAAATTTTCGACGGATTTGCTTTTTCCGACGATCTACAACCGACGAAGATATCCGTCGGAAATGGCTCTTTCCGACGGGATTCCGACGATTTTGGCCGTCAGTAATTAGCTGTTTTCTTATAGTGGTGTACGCCAAACATACCCGGTGGAAGGTGTCCCAGACATTTTCTCATCAATCGGACGCCTATGCGGAAAGTTGAAAGAAGTATGGTTCGCCAACGAACATGATCATCATAGAGCACATACGTATATCCTTATAAATTGCGAGAAAGTTAGTCCATTTGAAATGTAAGTGAAATAAATTAGTTGCTTGTTTCCCCATTCGAGGTGTAGGTCGAACATACCCGGTGGAAGGTGTCCCAGACATTTTCTCATCAACTAGTTGCTTGTTTCCCCATTCGAATGCGACTATCCCCATTTGTTTTTGCTATTGAATCTCTCTTCCGATATTTCTTGTGTTTGGGAGTTGTGACCCTCTCTGTTTATATAATCATGTGCATGTGAAATACTTTAAAGACAAATTTGTACTATTCTAAAAATATACATTAGTGGTTTCTAGTGGCGGACCTAGATTTTGTTTTTACCAGATGCAAATTTAATATTAATCATTAATTATTAATTTTAAAATATATATTAATTATTAATTTTAAAATATATTTATAGTATTAATTATTAATTTTAAAATACATTTGTATTAAATTTGTATAATTTTTAAAATATACATTAGTGGTTTTGAGTGGCGGATCCAAAATATTTTTTTACCGGATGCAAATTTAATATTAATTATTAATTATTAATTTTAAAATATATTAATAGTATTAATTATTAATTTTAAATACATTAATATCAAACACAAATTAAACTAAATTATTGGGATAGGAGGTATATAATATTTAAGAAGAAGAAATTAAGACAAAACAACAAAATATAGTTCTTTTGTATTATACTATCTAACTAAAATAGGTATTTCAGATTTTGTTTAGATTTGGTTTAATTCAGTTAAATAGTTTAATGTGCTATAAATACAGAAGAGATTTAACAAAAATAAACAAAAAACTGAGCGCAAACTAGAAGTTTGAACCATCGTTGTCGGGTTTAATTACATTTAGTACAACTAGCTGATCTAACTATTACTCTCTCTATATTTGAAAGATTGATATTTAGGTTTCAGCAGAAATCGATCTCCCTCGAAGAACAAGGATGGAGATCGAGAGAGAACGAGATCCAAGGCCGTCAGAACCAAAACAATGAAACGTGAAAAGAACAACTTTGAATTCTCTAAAAGAAACCCTAAACATCGAGTATGTATAGGTCTTCCGGTCCCCTTGGTCGTCAATTAGGTCTTGGCTTGCATAAGACGGCTGCAGATTTAAGTTGGGCTTCAAATGGGCTCGGGAATCGTCAAGTGGCTGGCCGTGGCGCGGCCACTGGTCGTTTGGTCTGACCGTGGCGCGGCCACTGGTCGTTTGGTCTGACCGTGGCGCGGCCAGCTTGGTCTTCCGGGTGCTTGACAGACCTTCTTGCTTCCTTCATAACTTGAGATCTAACCGTGGGATTGTTCTCAAACCACTTCGTGGTGAAAGACAGCTGATAAGGCTACCTTGTCTCCAAATATGACCTTGATCTTGTGGTGGGAAGGCCTTCGTCTGATGTTGAACTTATGTCCTCTAGCACTATTTCCGGAAATGTCCATTTTGCTCCAAAATATGCGCTTTTTGTTAAGATTACCTGAAAAGGCTCTTGAACAATCAAATACTCGAAATCTAGTGTTTATGCATTAAAACCTTAGTGAAACGCTTATTAAAACACTCACTTATTTTAGTAAAAATGGGTAAAATATGCATGTTATCAGATATGAACCTCGATTTGGTGAAGAGGCTGAGCACGAGTCAAACAAAGGATGAATCGAGAAGAAGAAACGTGACATGCTTTGTTGTGACCGGAGAAAAATTGAAAGGACAAAGAGGGAGAGAGAGAGAGAGAGAGAGAGAGAGAGAGAGAGAGAGAGAGAGAGAGACGATTTTGAAGAAACTAGAAAGAAAGAATCGTAGTGAAGAAATCGGCTGAGTAGAAGAACGTGAAATTGGATAAGTGTGGAGGCAACAAAAAAGAAAGAAAGAGGAGAAAGTAGGGTTTTGTATATATTAAATTAATAAACAAATTGTTGCCAAACTTTAGGCTGGGAACTAGAATTTTTGTTGTCAAAAGTCAAAAAATTTCGTTATCAAAATAATTTCACAGGACATTAAACCGCGAGTTAAAATTTGACAACAAAACTTTAGCATGGTAATTAAGATTCCAGTGCCAAAATTAGCGATTTTACATAGTCACAAATTATTTAGTGACAAGTCATGGATATATGAAGATATTTTAGTGTTCGATTTTTATTTTTATTTTTAACACTACCGTATAAATTTGTAACACTGCCGTATGAATTTGAATATTGTTTTGAATACGAATCTCATATATTCTAATTAGAATCAACCGAACAGAATTTTCCTTAAGTGGGATCAAATGGCCTTAGGGCTTGATCCTCTTGAGTCCTTGACCCTTGAATCCAACATTAAAAAGACTTGTTGATTAGTTATTTCTATGATGCCAATATTCTTTTCGTGTTATTCCTTTATTCATAATACATGAAAAATTAATTTTCAAAATGTCATTCATATTTTGGCCTTGAGTTTAGGTTTTATGTTTGAGTGTAAAGTTTAAGGGTTTGAGTAAATAAATATTAACATATGTACAATCACTAAAAGAAAAGTGTATTTAGCTACAAAATTAGTTGTAGCTATGGTCAATTTTCCGTGGCTATTTGGCCATTAGCCACGACTTGAAACAACAACAATTTGTTGCATTGAGCTCGTAGCTATCCGCCTCACGTCGCTATTCGTAGCTACCTTGCCACAACATAGCCACGCCGACATCTGTGGTTAATTTTCACAAATAGACACAACCGTATTTGTATCTATAATCGCCACGTATTGCCACAACCTAACCATAGCTATTATGTTTTGGCCTTGGGTTTAGGTTTCATGTTTGAGTGTAAAGTTTAAGGGTTTGAGTTCATAATTTAGGGTTTGAGATTTATGTTTCAGGATTTGAGATTTTGAGTTTAGGATTTGGGATTTGGGGTTTGTAATTAGAAAATGATTAGTTATAAATATTTTTGAAACCTGTTATAAGTGTGGGTTTTGAATTTTTGATATATATAGTGATTAATTATGTTTAGGGTTTAGAGTTTCAGATTTATAATATGCTTTGTATTTGAAACTTTTGAAATTTACTATAACTGTTGGAGAATATGTTGATTCTATACAAGTTTGGATAAAGATATGCTAAGTAGTGACACAAAATGTTTTTTTTTTGTATAAGTGTGGTATGTTTTTGGTATATAAGGGTTTCAATATAAGGGTTTCGAGTGGTTTTTTAAAAGGGTTGGTTAATTATGATTTGATGTTTATGTTTAAAACTTTAAACTTTATGGTTTAAATTTTATGATTTACGGTATATGGTTTGAGTAGAATTTAGGATTTGTATTTTTGGGTTTAGAGTTTGGGATTTAGGATTTGATTTTTAGAATTTAAATCTGCTACAACTAGCCACGACTTATTTGTGGTTCAAAGCAAAATGTATTTCCCGGCATAACTAGGTTACAATTTGTCACAGTATAGTTTGGAGAAAACTATTTCACTTTTTCATCTGTGAATTATTTGATATGACATATCAACTAAATGCACTAGTTACGAGGCCACGAAATCGGAGTGGCTCGTTGATACAAATAGCTACAAATTATATTTTTGTGTTTGTTTTTCTACAGTAATTTTGTGGGCAAATCTTGACTAACTGGCCTCAACAAGTTGTCGTGGCTATCCGTGGTAACTAAGACACAAATCATCACAAAATTATTTTCGTGTCAATATAGCCACGAATTGTTACGATTTACCACAAAATTAAAGATTGATCTGTTTTGTAGCTATTTTGATGTAGCCACGACTAAAATAAAAAAGATTAAATCAAACCTGCAAGAATTTCATGGGCCATGACGTGCAGTTTATTGAATCGGTAAAGATCATTTTGTCCACAAGAAAAGCAACCCGGCCTCTCCTAGAGATACCAAACCATGTCCCAAAGTTGTTTTCAAGCCGTCCGCTCAATCTCTGGCTATCTTCATCCCAAGCCGCCGCATTTATCGTTCTTACGAGTAGCCACGAAATCGGAGTGGCTCGTTGATACAAACAAATAATTTAGGGTTTGAGATTTAAGTTTCAGGATTTGAGATTTTGAGTTTAGGATTTAGGATTTGGGGTTTGTAATATGAAAATGATTAGTTATGAATATTTTTGAAACCTGTTATAAGTGTGGCTTTTGAATTTTTGATATATACAGTGATTAATTATGTTTAGGGTTTTTAGTTTCAGATTTAGAATATGCTTTGTATTTGAAACTTTTGTAATTTACTATAACTGTTGGAGAATATGTTGATTCTATACAAGTTTGGATAAAGATATGCTAAGTAGTGACACAAAATGATTTTTTTTTTGTATAAGTGTGGTATGTTTTTGGTATATAAGGATTTCAATATAAGGGTTTCGAGTGGTTTTTTAAAAGGGCTGGTTAATTATGATTTGATGTTTATGTTTAAAACTTTAATCTTTATGGTTTAAATTTTATGATTTACGGTTTAGGGTTTGAGTAGAATTTAGGATTTTCATTTTTGGGTTTAGAGTTTTAGATTTAGGATTTGAATTTTAGAATTTGAATATGTTAAACTAGCCACGACTTATTTGTGGTCCAAAGAAAAATATATTTGTCGGCATAACTTTGTTACGATTTGTCCCAGTATAGTTTGGGGATAACTATTTCACTTTTTCATCTTTGAATTATTTGATATGACATATCAACTAAATGCACTAGTTACGAGTAGCCACGAAATCGGAGTGGCTCGTTGATACAAATAGCTAAAAATTATATTTTTGTGTTTGTTTTTCTACAGTAATTTTGTGGGCAAATCTTGACTAACTGGCCACAACAAGTTGTTGTGGCTATCCGTGGTAACTAAGACACAAATCATCACAAAATTATTTTCGTGTCAATATAGCCACGAATTGTTACGATTTACCACAAACTTAAAGATTAGTCTGTTTTGTAGCTATTTTGATGTAGACACAACTAAAATAAAAAAGAATGTTAAATCAAACGTGCAAGAATTCCATGGGCCACGACGTGCAGTTTATTGAATCGGTAAAGATTATTTTGTCCACAAGAAAAGCAACCCGGCCTCTTCTAGAGATACCAAACCATGTCCCAAAGTTGTTTTCAAGCCGTCCGCTCAATCTCTGGTTATCTTCATCCCAAGCCGCCGCATTTATCGTTCTTTTTTTAATCACTCGAATATAAACAAAAATATCAAAACCGAACAATGCAATATTGATGCAAAGAAAAATTAAACTTCCAAAAAGGTTCGAATAATAAATTAAACTTGGCAGGAATCTAAATTGGTCCTGTTTTGCAGCAGCATCAGTTGCTTGTTTCCCCATTCGAATGCCACTATCCACATTTTCTTTTGCTATTGAATCTCTCTTCCGATGTTTCTTGTGTTTGAGAGTTGCGACATTCTCTGTTTATATAGTCGTGTGCATGTGGAATACTTTACAGACAAATTTGTACTATTCTAAAAATATACATTGGTGGTTTCGAGTGGCGGACCTAGATTTGTTTTTACCGGATGCAAATTTAATATTAATGATTAATTATTAATTTTAAAATATATATTAATTGATAATTTTAAAATATATTTATAGTATTATTATTAATTTTAAAATACATTAGTATTAAATTTGTATAATTTTAAAAATAAACATTAGTGGTTCCCAGTGGCGGATCCGGAATGTTTTTTACCGGATGCAAATTTAATATTAATAATTAATTATTAATTTTAAAATATTTTAATAGTATTAATTATTAATTTTAAAATACATTAATATCAAACACTAATTAAACCAAATTATTGGGATAGTAGGTAAATAATATTTAAGAAGATAAAATTAAGACAAAACTACAAAACTATAGTTTTTTCATATTATACTATCTAACTAAAATAGGTATTTTAGATTTTGTTTAGATTTGATTTAGTTCAGTTAAATTGTTTAATGTGCTATAAATGCAGAAGAGATTTAACAAAAATAAACAAAAATACTGAGCGCAAACTAGAAGTTTGAACCATCGTCGTCGGATTTAATTACATTGAGTACAACTAGCTGATCTAACTATTACTCCCTCTATATTTGAAAGATTGAATATTATAACTTTTCACACATATTAAGACATAATAACTATTCATTTTATTATCTGTTTATATTTTACCATTTATTTATTTTATTAAGTATTTTATTTTTCTTTAAATTTAACATGGCTCATATGTCTCTCTACTATACACGTAGGTTTACCTCTGGTGGTTTTAGTGGCACACAAGTTTAAGACTTGAGAAACTTTAGCTTTAGTAATTGGGGAGTCGTGTCTCATATGTATGTCAAACATTTCAGAAATGTTGCACACATTGTTGTAGTCAAGTGGTTGGTGGGGACTTGGGTAAGTGTTAATTCACCCAACCCGAGTTCAAATCCTCTTGAAACAAAAATCACATTATGTGGGAAGTCTAGGCTTGGGCTTCGGCCCACAGAGTTTACCTGGTAGTCCGGTAAAAGGCGATCCGGCTACCCCTTGGCATTAGCCGGAAGGCATTTCAAATTCGGGACATGGAGTGTTGTGGCCCAAGGATCTCAACAATTTCTTTATGAAAGCAGAAGGGAACTCTCCTGGGTGTTTCACGTCATCATTTCTTTATTTGACGTCTGTCATTTATCATTTAATTTTTCAAAAAGTTATTTTATTTGTAATAAATCTAAACCAAACAAAATATTTTTATCCTCTTGTTTGCACTCATGGGGATTCAAACTCATAATCCCTTCAATAAAAGACAACCATTTTTTCTATTATGCCATAGGTACTCAATGACAAGCTTCTCTAAAACTTTCTGATATTTTCTCTCAATTTTACATATTAAATTGGAAGCATTATTTTAAAAAATTGTATATATATCAATTACCAACTTCACATGATGTCCAAAACACATAAATAAAGAAATTCTCAAAATGACAGATTGAAAAAAATAAATAATTTTGTTTTTTTAAACATCAAGTAACATAAATAAATATTGACATATGTACATTCACTACAAGAAAACTGTATTTAGCTACAAATTTAATTGTAGCTATGGTCAATTTTCCGTGGCTATTTGGCCATTAGCAACGACTTGACACAACAAAAATTTCTTGCATTGAGCTCGTAGCTATCCGCCTCATGTCGCTATTCGTAGCTACCTTGCCACAACATAGCCACGCCGAAATCTGTGGCTAATTTTCACAAATAGACACAACCGTATTTGTATCTATAATCGCCACGTATTGCCACAACCTAACCATAGCTATTATGTTTTGGCCTTGCGTTTAGGTTTTATGTTTGAGTGTAAAGTTTAAGGGTTTGAGTTCATAATTTAGGGTTTGAGATTTAAGTTTCAGGATTTGAGATTTGGAGTTTAGGATTTGGGATTTGGTGTTTGTAATTAGAAAATGATTAGTTATGAATATTTTTGAAACCTGTTATAAGTGTGGGTTTTGAATTTTTGATATATATAATGATTAATTATGTTTATGGTTTAGAGTTTCAGATTTAGAATATGCTTTGTATTTGAAACTTTTGTAATTTACTATAACTGTTGGAGAATATGTTGATTCTATACAAGTTTGGATAAAGATATGCTAAGTAGTGACACAAAATGTTTTTTTTTTGTATAAGTGTGGTATGTTTTTGGTATATAAGGGTTTCAATATAAGGGTTTCGAGTGGTTTTTTAAAAGGGTTGGTTAATTATGATTTGATGTTTATGTTTAAAACTTTAAACTTTATGGTTTAAATTTTATGATTTACGGTATATGGTTTGAGTAGAATTTAGGATTTGTATTTTTGGGTTTAGAGTTTGGGATTTAGGATTTGATTTTTAGAATTTAAATCTGCTACAACTAGCCACGACTTATTTGTGGTTCAAAGCAAAATGTATTTCCCGGCATAACTAGGTTACAATTTGTCACAGTATAGTTTGGAGAAAACTATTTCACTTTTTCATCTGTGAATTATTTGATATGACATATCAACTAAATGCACTAGTTACGAGGCCACGAAATCGGAGTGGCTCGTTGATACAAATAGCTACAAATTATATTTTTGTGTTTGTTTTTCTACAGTAATTTTGTGGGCAAATCTTGACTAACTGGCCTCAACAAGTTGTCGTGGCTATCCGTGGTAACTAAGACACAAATCATCACAAAATTATTTTCGTGTCAATATAGCCACGAATTGTTACGATTTACCACAAAATTAAAGATTGATCTGTTTTGTAGCTATTTTGATGTAGCCACGACTAAAATAAAAAAGATTAAATCAAACCTGCAAGAATTTCATGGGCCATGACGTGCAGTTTATTGAATCGGTAAAGATCATTTTGTCCACAAGAAAAGCAACCCGGCCTCTCCTAGAGATACCAAACCATGTCCCAAAGTTGTTTTCAAGCCGTCCGCTCAATCTCTGGCTATCTTCATCCCAAGCCGCCGCATTTATCGTTCTTACGAGTAGCCACGAAATCGGAGTGGCTCGTTGATACAAACAAATAATTTAGGGTTTGAGATTTAAGTTTCAGGATTTGAGATTTTGAGTTTAGGATTTAGGATTTGGGGTTTGTAATATGAAAATGATTAGTTATGAATATTTTTGAAACCTGTTATAAGTGTGGCTTTTGAATTTTTGATATATACAGTGATTAATTATGTTTAGGGTTTTTAGTTTCAGATTTAGAATATGCTTTGTATTTGAAACTTTTGTAATTTACTATAACTGTTGGAGAATATGTTGATTCTATACAAGTTTGGATAAAGATATGCTAAGTAGTGACACAAAATGATTTTTTTTTTGTATAAGTGTGGTATGTTTTTGGTATATAAGGATTTCAATATAAGGGTTTCGAGTGGTTTTTTAAAAGGGCTGGTTAATTATGATTTGATGTTTATGTTTAAAACTTTAATCTTTATGGTTTAAATTTTATGATTTACGGTTTAGGGTTTGAGTAGAATTTAGGATTTTCATTTTTGGGTTTAGAGTTTTAGATTTAGGATTTGAATTTTAGAATTTGAATATGTTAAACTAGCCACGACTTATTTGTGGTCCAAAGAAAAATATATTTGTCGGCATAACTTTGTTACGATTTGTCCCAGTATAGTTTGGGGATAACTATTTCACTTTTTCATCTTTGAATTATTTGATATGACATATCAACTAAATGCACTAGTTACGAGTAGCCACGAAATCGGAGTGGCTCGTTGATACAAATAGCTAAAAATTATATTTTTGTGTTTGTTTTTCTACAGTAATTTTGTGGGCAAATCTTGACTAACTGGCCACAACAAGTTGTTGTGGCTATCCGTGGTAACTAAGACACAAATCATCACAAAATTATTTTCGTGTCAATATAGCCACGAATTGTTACGATTTACCACAAACTTAAAGATTAGTCTGTTTTGTAGCTATTTTGATGTAGACACAACTAAAATAAAAAAGAATGTTAAATCAAACGTGCAAGAATTCCATGGGCCACGACGTGCAGTTTATTGAATCGGTAAAGATTATTTTGTCCACAAGAAAAGCAACCCGGCCTCTTCTAGAGATACCAAACCATGTCCCAAAGTTGTTTTCAAGCCGTCCGCTCAATCTCTGGTTATCTTCATCCCAAGCCGCCGCATTTATCGTTCTTTTTTTAATCACTCGAATATAAACAAAAATATCAAAACCGAACAATGCAATATTGATGCAAAGAAAAATTAAACTTCCAAAAAGGTTCGAATAATAAATTAAACTTGCCAGGAATTGAAATTGGTCCTGTTTTGCAGCAGCATAAGTTGCTTGTTTCCCCATTCGAATGCGACTATATACATTTTCTTTTCCTATTGAATCTCTCTTCTGATGTTTCTTGTGTTTGAGAGTTGTGACCTTCTCTGTTTATATAGTCGTGTGCATGTGGAATACTTTACAGACAAATTTGTACTATTCTAAAACTATACATTGGTGGTTTCCAGTGGCAGTGGCGGACCTATATTTGTTTTTACCGGATGCAAATTTAATATTAATGATTAATTATTAATTTTAAAATATATATTAATTAATAATTTTAAAATATATTTATAGTATTAATTATTAATTTTCATATACATTAGTATTAAATTTGTATAATTTTAAAAACATACATTAGTGGTTCCCAGTGGCGGATTCGGAATGTTTTTTTTACCGGATGCAAATTTAATATTAATAATTAATTATTAATTTTAAAATATATTAATAGTATTAATTATTAAATTTTAAATACATTAATATCACACACTAATTAAACTAAATTATTGGGATAGTAGGTAAATAATATTTAAGAAGATAAAATTAAGACAAAACAACAAAACTATAGTTTTTCATATTATACTATCTAACTAAAATAGGTATTTCAGATTTTGTTTAGATTTGGTTTAGTTCAGTTAAATTGTTTAATGTGCTATAAATCTAGAAGAGATTTAACAAAAATAAACAAAAAACTGAGCGCAAACTAGAAGTTTGAACCATCGTCGTCGGGTTTAATTACATTGAGTACAACAAGCTGATCTAACTATTACTCCCTCTATATTTGAAAGATTGATATTTAGGACTTTTCACACATATTAAGACATAATAACTATTTATTTTATTATCTGTTTATTTTTACCTTTTAGTTATTTTATTAAGTATTTTATTTTTCTATAAATTTAACATGGGTCATGTGACCCCCTACTCTACACGTAGGTTTACCGCTGGTGGTTTTTAGTGGCACACAAGTTTAAGATTTTATAAACTTTAGCTTTAGTAATTGGGGAGTCGTGTCTCATATGTATGTCAAACATTTCAGAAATGTTGCACACATTCCTGTGGTAAAGTGGTTGGTGGGGACTTGAGTAAGTGTTAATTCACCCAACCCGGGTTCAAATCCCTCTTGAAACAAAAATCACATTATGTGGGAAGTCTGGGCTTGGGCTTCGGCTCACACAGTTTACCTGGTAGTCCGGTAACAGGCAATCCGGCTACCCCTTGGCATTTGTCGGAAGGCATTTCAAATTCGGAACATGCAGTGTTGTGGCCCAAGGATCTCAACAATTTCTTTATGAAAGCAGAAGGGAACTCTCCTGGGTGTGTCACGTCATCATTTCATTATTTGACACTTGTCCTTTATCATTTAATTTTTCAAAAATTTATTTTATTTGTAATAAATTTAAACCAAACAAAATATTTTTATCCTCTTGATTGCACTCATGGGTATTCGAACCCATAATAACTTCAATAAAAGACAACCGTTTTTCCATTATGCCATAAGTACTCATTGACAAGCCTCTCTAAAACTTTCTGATATTGTCTCTAAATTTTACATATTAAATTGGAAGCATATTTTTAAAAAATTGTATATATATCAATTACCGACTTCACATGATGTCCCAAACACATAAATAAAGAAATTCTCAAAATGATAGATTGAAAAAAAAAAAAATACTTTTTTTTAAACATCAAGTAACATAAATAAATATTAACATATGTACAATCACTACAAGAAACTGTATTTAGCTACAAATTTAGTTGTAGCTATGGTCAATTTTCCGTGGCTATTTGGCCATTAACCACGACTTGACACAACAAAAATTTGTTGCATTGAGCTCGTAGCTATCCACCTCATGTTGCTATTCGTAGCTACCTTGCCACAACATAGCCACGCCGAAATATGTGTCTAATTTTCACAAATAGACACAACCGTATTTGTATCTATAATCGCCACGTATTGCCAAAACCTAACCATAGCTATTATGTTTTGGCCTTTGGTTTAGGTTTTATGTTTGAGTGTAAAATTTAAGGGTTTGAGTTTGAGGAATGAGATCTCTAGTTTCAATCAAAAGGCTAAGGAGAGTTTTTGTGAAGCATGAGAAAGATTCAAGGGTTATACTACTCAATGTCCCCACCATGGATTTTCGGATGAGTCTCTCCTTAGAAACTTATACCGAGGTGTTCTTCCTAAGTATAGAATGCTACTAGACACAACTAGCAACGGGAACTTCTTAGGGAAGGAGGTTGAAGAAGGTCTTGAGCTTGTAGAAAACTTAGCTCAAAGTATCGGGAACTTTGGTGATTATGATTACGGTTCTTCGACGACTGCAGTTGCATATGAGGAACAAAGGAAAAAGGAGATGAAAGCTCTAAATGAAAAGATGGATAAGCTCCTACATGCCTCCTCAAAGCCGGTCCATTATGTAGGTGAATATGGGTACAATTTTGGTTGTCATCAAGAGATGCATGATGGAACACAAGAAGAGCTCAACTATGTTGGAAGCCACGGTGCCCCAATGAGTTTCACCAAACAATATTGGAACCCCACCTACCAAGGTCAAGGAAGATAACAAGCCTTTGTTCCCCAGATTCACTACCAAGGAAACCAAAACCACCACCACCAACAAGGTTTCACACCCATAGGAGATGCAAGCAATTCTTCCCACCAAGAACTAGACATGAGAAGCTTGGTACAACAAATCCTCCAACAAGAAACCAATGGGACAAATGAGATGGACAAGAAAATAGAGGATATGAGCAACAAGGTAGATTGCTCTTACAATAACCTCAATTCAAAGTTTGCAACATTGAGTTCAAAAATCCAACACTTGGAGAACAATGGAACTTCTCCAATCTTTGGATCTCAACAATGTGTAAATGCCATTACCTTGTAAAGTGGCAAAGCATTGCCTTCTACACAACCTCCATACAAAGTCAATGAGGACATTGAAGACCAAGATGGGGGGGGGGGGTGACCTTTCAAGATGCCTTGTAAGGGAGACACCTACAACTTACAAGGCATCTCCTTTTGTTCCACCACCTTACAAACGCAAGCTACCATTCCCGGGACGCTTCAAGAAGCAGCTTGTAGAGAAATATAGGGCCATGTTCGATAAACAGATGAGTGAAATCCAAGTTACAATGCCCCTAATGGATGCTTTCATGCTAGTCCCTCAATATGCCAAGTTCCTCAAGGATGCTGTTATGGAAAGGACCAAAGAGTTATAAGGAATTGTTCCCAAAAAGCTAAGTGACCCCGAAAGTTATACTCTCCCTTGTGCCTTGGGACCTTTGGCATTCGACCACTGCTTGTGTGATCTTGGTGCTAGTGTGAGTCTAATGCCACTCTCGGTTGCAAGGAGGCTCAGTTTCAGTCGCTACAAGGAGTGTAGGATCTCTTTGGTGCTAGCAGATAGGTCCATTAGGTTCCCAATTGGCTTGCTTGAGGATCTACCAGTTATGATATGGAATGTTGAGGTTCCCACCGATTTTGTGGTCTTAGAGATGGATGAAGAACCAAAGGATCCATTGATATTTGGGAGACCTTTCTTGGCCACAGCGGGAGCTATCATTGATGTTAGAAAGGGCAAGATTGATTTGCACTTGGGAAAGAACTTTGTGCTCAAGTATGACATCAATGATGCTTTGAAAAAACCGACTATTGAAGGCCAAACCTTTTGGGTGGATACAATGGATAAGTTGGCGGATGAGAATCTTGAGGAGTTAGCTATGGAAGACCATCTTCAAGTGGCCTTGACAAGGGAGCATGGCGAGAATGGGTACCTACGTGGAGCAAGCTTGGGATACTTGAAGCTGCTTGATTCACACAAACCTCTAGAGGAGGAGACTTCTTTCATAGAGCTTAAGCATACGACTAAGAGAGAATGTGTGACTGAGGAAATAAGCTCTTTGGGTATTGAGCATGAGGACAAGTCCAAGTTTGGGGGCGNATTGAAGGCCAAACCTTTTGGGTGGATACAATGGATAAGTTGGCGGATGAGTATCTTGAGGAGTTAGCTATGGAAGACCATCTTCAAGTGGCCTTGACAAGGGAGCATGGCGAGAATGGGTACCTACATGGAGCAAGCTTGGGATACTTGAACTTGCTTGATTCACACAAACCTCTAGAGGAGGAGACTTCTTTCACAGAGCTTAAGCATAAGACTAAGGGAGAATGTGTGATTGAGGAAATAACCTCTTTGGGTATTGAGCGTGAGGACAAGTCCAAGTTTGGGGGTGATTGGTGTGAGCTCAAGGCGCCTAAGGTGGAGCTTAAACCTCTTCCACAAGGGTTAAGGTATACTTTCTTAGGTCCTAACTCATCATACCCGGTCATTGTCAATGAAAACTTAAGTAAAGATGAATTAGCATCCCTTTTATGCGAGTTGAGAAAGTTTAGGAGAGCCATTGGTTATTCTTTGGATGACATCAATGGCATATCTCCTTCTCTTTTCACACATAGGATACATCTAGAAGATGAATCTATGACTTCTATAGACCATCAAAGAAGGTTAAACCCTAATTTGAAAGAAGTTTTAAAGAAAGAGATTCTCAAGCTTCTAAATGCGGGTGTTATCTATCCAATTTCGGATAGCACTTGGGTTTCACCTGTCCATTGTGTGCCCAAAAAGGGAGGAATCACTGTGGTTAAGAATGAAAAGGATGAGCTAATTCCCACTAGAACCATAACCTGCCATAGGATGTGCATTGATTATAGGAAATTAAATTTGGCCACAAGAAAAGACCATTTTCCTCTCCCTTTTATTGACCAAATGCTTGAGAAGCTTGCTAATCAACCCTTTTATTGTTTCCTTGATGGGTATAGTGGGTTCTTTCAAATACCCATTCACCCTAATGACCAAGAGAAAACCACATTCACATGCTTTTATGGTACCTTTGCATATCGAAGGATGCCATTTGGGCTATGTAATGCACCTGCAACCTTTCAAAGGTGTATGATGTCTATTTCTCTGACCTTATCGAGGAAATGGTAGAAGTGTTCATGAATGATTTTTCTGTGTATGGTTGCTCTTTTGGTGTTTGTTTGTCAAATTTGTGCAGGGTTTTGGAGAGATGTGAAGAGACGAATCTTGTGCTCAACTGGGAGAAGTGCCATATCATGGTTAGAGAAGGAATAGTGCTAGGCCACAAGATCTCGGAGAGTGGTATTGAGGTCGATAAAGCCAAGATTGAAGTCATGATGAGTTTAGCTCCTCCTACTAATGTGAAATGGATAAGGAGTTTTTTGGGTCATGTCGGATTCTATAAGAGGTTCATCAAGGATTTCTCTAAGATAGCAAGACTCCTAACAAGGCTACTTTGCAAGGAGATCGAGTTTGTGTTTGATGAAGAGTGTCTTGAGGCATTTTTGAAGATTAAGGAGGCTCTTGTGAGTGCTGATATATCATGGTTTTCACCCATTTTTAGACCATGATATAAGTGCTTTTATAGAGTCTTTTGGCTATTTTCGAGTCTATATAGTGTCTATGCAGGTTCAGGTACAATTGAAGCTAAATTGGAGATTTGGATACATTTTGGAGCTTAAAGGAATGAAGTCACGAAGTGATGAAGTCAGGAGCGGATTTACACGCAAGGTGTCGATCGACACCACCTAGTGTCGATCGACACCACCTAGTGTCGATCGACACCAGGTTTTCCAATTTCCAGAATCGAGAAGTTTCCATATTTTGAAGAAAGAGAAATCTCCAAGACTTTTTCTAATCCTCCAAGGAATTGAAGATGCGAATCTAGGCCTATAAATAGAGTTTTTCAGCCATTGTTTAGGCATAACACACACATTATTTAGAGAGAGATTTTTAGAGAGATTTTTGAGAGAAGAATTTGTCTCCTTCAGTGCAAATTTGGAACTCCTTTGATTCTATTGATTTCTTTTATGCTTTCTATTCTAATTATGATTTCTGTTTCATTAATCATGTCTGAGTAGTTTGCTTGTTAGGTTTAGGGTTTTTCAAAGGTGATTGATGAATTGTTAGGTCAAATTAAATTGTTAGGATAAAATCATTAGAGTTCTTCATCTGGATTTGTGTTTAATGCTTATTCTAACTTCACGACCTAGAATCTGATCTTAGGTTGATTAATAGATGCGAGAGTATTATTAATTGCCTGAACTAATGTTAGATGAGCAAAATACCTATTCGCAAAGAGATTTGGTTTAGGATTTTGTGAACAATTGAACCTGATATTAATGCTTGTTTGAATTGATAGGATTTGCAAAGAGATTTGGAATTCTAGNGAAAATGCAAATGCTAATGCAAATGTTCTAAACCCTATAAATGATCAAATACTATGATTATACTTATCTATAAATGAAATATGGATGAAAACTTATTCTAAATGCATGATAAATATGTGAAATATATGAGTATATCACTACCCGATATCCTAGGATTCGTCGATCACATTGGCTGGCACATGGGTTTCGCGCCCGTAATGAACAATTCTTCCAGTCTTCTTTCCGTTATGGTTCCCCGATATCTTGTGTCCTGGTATCTAAATCACCAATTCCACTAGTAGTTATTCTTGAGATTTGTTAAATAAAGAGAAAAACAGCAAAATAAGGTAAAATATTGGCTTGGGTTGTCTCCTAAGAGCGCTTGTTTAGAGTCCCATAGCTTGACTTTTCCAGATTGTTTAAGCCTTGCTGGGATCTTAGAGATGAACTACGGTTGCCTCCAAGACTTGGTATTTCTCATTTCCCAAATACGGCTTCAGCCTGTGCCCATTTACTGTGTAATCCGCTCCTTCCTTACCAATCAATGTCACAGCTCCATATGGCAATACCTCCTTGATGGTGTATGGTCCGGACCATCGCGATTTCAACTTCCCGGGGAACAGTCTCAGTCTCGAGTTGTACAGCAGCACTTGATTTCCTGGTGCGAACTCTTTCGGTTTGATTTTCTTGTTGTGGAGAATTTTTGTTTTCTCCTTGTAGATCTGCGAGCTTTCGAATGCTTCCAAACGGATTTCTTCCAGCTCGTGTAGGTTTATTAGCCTCTTCTCTTGAGCTGTCTTGATGTCGAAATTCAAGAGTTTGATGGTCCATAGATCCTTGTACTCGAGTTCCACGGGCAGGTGACATGCCTTGCCATATAGAAGTGCGTATGGAGATCTTCCTATGGGTGTTTTGAATGCGGTTCGGTACGCCTACAGGGCGTCATCCAATTTTGCCGACCAGTCTTTCCTCGTTGCCCCGGCCGTTTTCTCCAATATCGCCTTGATCTCGCGATTGGATATCTCTACTTGCCCGTTTGTCTGCGGATGGTACGGTGTGGCCACCTTATGCTTGACCCCATATTTTTCAGTAGACTTTCAAACAGCTTGTTGATAAAATGACTACCACTGTCACTTATCACTACTCTTGGAATCCCATACCTTGGGAAGATGGTTGACTTGAATAATTTTAGTACCACCTTTGCATCATTGGTAGGGCTGGCAACTGCTTCGACCCATTTTGAGACGTAATCAACTGCGACCAGTATATACTTATTGTCGTAAGAGGATGGAAACGGTCCCATGAAATCTATTCCCCAAACATCAAAGATATCGACCTCCAATATCGGGCTCTGTGGCATTTCGTCACGCTTGCTGATGTTTTCCTTTCTTTGGCACGCTTCGCAGGAGGATACATACTCGTGAGTGTCCTTGAATAGACTCGGCTACCAGAACCCTGCATGTAGGATTTTTGTTGCGGTTTTGAACGTGGCAAAGTGACCACCAAAGGCTGAACCGTGGCAATGGAACAAGATCCCTTTCGCTTCTCCCTTAGATATACATCTTCTGTAGATTCCGTCCAACCCTCTTTTAAAAAGATATGGTTCGTCATAGAAGAAATAGTTGATGTCCTTGAAGAATTTTTTTCTTCGGTAGGCATCTAGATCGTTCGGCACATCTCCACTCACCAAGTAATTGATATAGTCCGCATACCAAAGAATGGTGTTCTCTTCCATGCTGGCAACAGTCTCTAGACACTTATTCACTCGGTACATTCCTCCAAGGACATCCATTATCATGAGTTGTTCTTCGGGTAAGGCATCGTTGATGGGGACCAAATCGTCTATTTTCATCCGGAACAGGTGATCGGTTACGCCATTTTCTACCCCCTTTTTGTTAGCTCTGATACCACGTAATATGATCCCTCCTATGATCTTAACCTCACAAGCTAACTTAAACACCAAAGGATCCGATGAATTGATGGATTGTTGCGGAAGATTTGAAGATGAAACGATTTCGAGGATTTTGGGGGAAGAGTGAAAGATGAAAAGTATACAAGAGATGCAGAAGGCTCTTGTATACAACTGAATGGATCTAAGGATATTACGCACCAGAGATTCAAACAGGTTTTCTCAAGGATATGACGCACCAAGAGAGATGATCTTCTTAAAAGGGTTTTTATAAAAAGAAAGATGATTTTCGTTCAGCCTACAAAGGGGGCTTATAAAGAGAAGAGAAGAAGAAGGAAATAAAGAAACAAGTCTTGGAACATGCTCCTTGACTTGTCTAGAAAATAACAAGAAATTAAAACAAGTTTGAACATAAAAATATGACCCTTAAACTTCAATTTTCGTCACTTCTCTTGGCCAGCAAAATAATCACTTGGTTTGGGCTCTTCTTGGGCTTGTAATGGCATAGAAATGTACTGAACTTCATAGTTGATCCTTTGGGTCGAAAATTGGGGTCTTG
>JAHZTW010000003.1:51401633-51440047 GCA_020283515.1 Alliaria petiolata | reverse complement strand
CAAGAGGATGAAGCTCAAACCAATGATGAACTCCAACAAGAAGCTGACGAAAAAGAACTTACAGCTCTTCTTGGATACATTGTTGATGAAAATCTTGAGCAAAGATTTGAAGACCCTTGTGAAGACATTTCGGTTGTTGAATGCATGGAGGATGCTAGTGAAAGCTCATTTGTTGAGAAAGATCTCTCCACCAAGGCAGAAACACACGTGCAACTCATTCCCAAAGAGAAGACAAAGGAGAGTCCCATTGAAGTAGCCTCCAAGGAGGGTGAAGAAGAAGAATCCCCAATGGAACAACCCTTTGCCAAGTACCTCGGTTTAACCCTAACCAAAGAAGAGAGCATTTGAGATCCATGGCAGTTACCCTTTGAGGAGATAAGGATGCACACATTTATTGGATGGTTCTATGATGAGTATGAGCCTGGTGATCCAAGCCTCAACATGTCAAGCTAGAGACTTAAACAAAGCGCACTTGGGAGGCACTCTCATGACTATCCTTTTCCTTAAAATTTATTCTTCTTTTTCTGTACTATATTATGCTTCTTAGTGTGTGTGAGCAGGACCAAGGGAGCTGGAGATTCAAAAGCACGGATATAAAACCAGCTCGAACCACAACACAGCCCAAGGTACACCATTCTAAAACCATGTATATATCATGCATTTTTGGATTTTTGAATTTTTTTTCTTGTTGATGGTCTCTCTTGAACTTTTATTACACATGGGACAGTGTAATTTAAGTTTGGGGGAGAGGTTGAGAGATTTAATTTTCTGTTTTGTTTTCTTATTTTCCCTTTAAGCATATTTGAGTCTTCATGCATAACATAAAAAAATTGCATAGAAAAATAAAAAACAAAATCAGAAAAACTCTTAAAAAATTCAAAAACATTCATATAGTTTGCATTTGCATTGTCAAATATTGCACGATTGAGTCTAGATTTTTTTATCATATAGGTTGCATCATTCATATGCATAGGGGGCAATGATGAAAGTTTTCCTTATTAAGTGTTTTAAGCTTATGTGTTGGTTCAAGGCCCTAGTTAGTAGTTATTTGATGCTTTGCACAACTTTGAAATTAAGTTCTAACCATGCTTGGATCATTTGATTTGATTTTCTTGGCTTAAAGTTGAAACAAGCATGAATTGAACCCTTTCCTAAAAATCGGAACCTTAACATGAAAATCTAATTATCATACTTGTGCATTTTGGGAAAGAATACATGGATTATAAAAATATTTAGACTTTCTTATTCACTTCACCACTCTCTTGTAAGCCTAAATAGAATACCACACCTTGACCCTTACCTTATTTCAAGCCAAATTTCTTGTGTGATTGCAAATTGTGAGGCCTTATTTTCTGTTTGAACTTGGCATAAAGTGTTAGGTTTAGGGCAACATGCTTAGGCTCTCATAATGATGCTAGCTTTGCATATTGAAGCTTGTTTTAGGCTTGATTTGGGATTGGGAGTTCACGGTTTGAAAATGAGAAGGTGTTAAGAGAATGAATGAAAAAGGGATGTATAGTTCTAAGTGGTTGGTCTTGGATTATAGTATGAAAAAGCTCAAGTTAAAAGAAAAGAAAAAGAGTCCTAGAGGCCAAATGCATAAAAGAAAATTTTTAGAAAAGGGCTATCTAAAGAAAGAAAAGAGTTATTATTTGTGTGACCAAACCGCTAGCTATAAGCAAGGTTGAAAAAGTTTCCCTAAAAGTGAATGAATTAATGGAGTTCTTGTGGGTTTATACTTGGCGTGTCTAGCCTTGTTGATTTGGGTAGTCTCTAGAGGGTCAGTGAGCTTGGAAAATAAAAAATGAATGAGAGAGGGATTAGGATCATTGTTAGTATACTTGGGTAGAAGTGAGTCTAGTCATGTATGCATGCATTGCCTTTTACCTTTAGCATTATGTATAAGTTCAAACCTTTTTGAGAGAAACCAATGCTTCAAGTACACACTTGAATGAGATCATTTTTTTATCTCATAACCTTGTCCCTCACCAAATGTATTCGGTTTTAAAAGCACAAGTGTGCTTCACGGTTTGAACTCTAAATTAATGTTAAAGGTTATAATTCTTGGATTGCTTGGAATAAACAAGTCATGATTTGAATTTCGTTATGTGATGATTATGGCTAAGTCCTTTTGAGTAAATGCTTGTGTACTGCATCCTAGAATTGAAAACTAGGACCTTTGAATTGATACATTTGAAAAACAATTTTGGATTTGAGCCCCCGTTTTTAATCATCTCTTCCTAGCTTGAATTTTGTTTGCTTGAGGGCAAGCAAAAGGCAAGTTTGGGGGAGTTGATATACTCATATATTTCGCATATTTATCATGCATTTAGAATAATTTTTCATCCATATTTCATTTATAGCTAAGTATAATCATAGTATTTGATCATTTATAGGATTTAGAACATTTGCATTAGCATTTGCATTTTCTTTTGTATATATGCATCATTTCAGGTTATTCTATGGATTTGGCGACCAATTTCGTTAAACTGAAAGATCAGCTCGTATGAAGGGTTTTAATTGCGATTTAGCCTTGACATTCTTAATTAAAGTCTTAGGCAATTGTGTTAGCTTTCATTTGGCGGTGATTTCAAGTCAAACTGTGCAGTAGTGCAAACGATACAGATCGATCAATTCATGCACCCGAACCAAAAGATATCATTTGCAAGTTGCTCCAAAAAAGTGTTTATGCTTTAGTAAAAGTGGGATTAGATAGGTCCCTTGTCCCTTGCCCCTTGTCCCTTGCCCCTTGACCCCTCTTTTAAGGCCAAGGGCCATGTTTAAAACTCTATATAAGGAGTGTGTGTGTGCTTGTAATAAATCATTCAGCTTTTAATCAAGTCTTCTTAGTCCAAATAAATCAAGAAAAACTTTTATTCTCTCTTTAAAGTCTTCTTAGTGTTCTTGTAAGTTTTCTCTTGTTCTTGAGTATTCTTAAGTGTTCTTAGTTTTTCTAGTTACTTATCGTTTTACTCTTTGTTAAAACTCTTTTATTTTTATTCTAATGTCAAATCTTTCTTCTTAATTCTCGTTTTACTCTTTGTTAAAACTCTTTTATTTTTATTCTAATGTCAAATCTTTCTTCTTAATTCTCGTTTTACTCTTTGTGAAAACTCTTTTATTTTTATTCTAATGTCAAATCTTTCTTCTTAATTTTCGTTTTACTCTTTGTGAAAACTCTTTTAATTTTATTATATATATCAAGTATTTTCTAGCATCAAGTCTTTCTTCTTAATTTCATCGATTATGTTCATCAGCTCTAAACTTATGTTTAAGAGAGGTTTGAACATGACTTGTGAGTAAACCACCAAGGTTTGGGGTTGGGATGATTAAGGAGGTTGAAAGCTAGAATTTTGGGTATTTTCTTGTTCTTCATATAATTCTCTTCTTGAATTTGGGGGTTTTAAAGTCTAGAGATTCTCGATAGAGATCTCTTTAATCGTAGGGATTTCCTTATCCTAACAAGACTTAGGAAATCCTTTAAAACCAAATCCAAGAGACTAGCTCATCCTTTTCCGAACATCATGGATGCTTAGGGAGCTAGTTAAGCCATCTTTTAAGATCCAAGCTTAATGTTCTTCACCCTATCTTTCCACCAAACATCATGGGCTAGGAGGAAAGGGTGAAGAAAGGATTTACACCACACATCATGGGTAAATCTAATATAGCTTCTTAAGGTTTAGAGATAGCACATTAGTGTGTAAAAATATGTTTTCAAAACCCCTAATTCGAATTTTTAACCTCCCTAAGAATGAACCTCATCCTTGAATCTGTTATTTGTCATATAAGTAGTTTCAAAATTTAAGTTTTAGGGGTTAACCAAACACACACACAAAAAAAAGAATTTAAGTTTTAGGATTTAAGATATTGGATTTAGGATTTTGAATTTGATTAGATTTGAATATTTATGGTTTAGGGTTTGCATTTTGAGTTTAGGGTTTGGGGTTTAGAGTTTAGTGTTTAAGATTTATAATATGATTTATATTTGAAACTTTTGAAATTTGTTATAACTGTTGGAGAATATGTTGATTCTATAAAAGTTTGGACAAAGATAAGCTAAGTAATGAAAAAAAAATGTCTGATATATTATAAGTGTTGCATATTTTTGTATATATAAGGGTTTAGATATAAGAGTTTGAAGTGGTTTTTTAAAAGGTTTGGTTAATTATGTTTTAATGTTTATGTTTAAAAATTTATAGTTTAAGGTTTAAATTTTATGATTTATGGTTTGAATTTAGAGTTTAGGGTTTGCATTTTGAGATTAGGGTTTAGAGTTTAGAGTTAGCTTTATCATATGATTTATATTTGTAACTTTTGAAATTTGTTATAACTGTTGGAGAATATGTTGATTCTATACAAGTTTGGACAAGATAAGGTAAGTAGAGACAAAAAATGTATAATTTTTTGTTTAGAGTTTAGTGTTTAGGGTTTAGGGTTTAAGGTTTAGAGTTTAGGGTTTGGGCTTAAGAGTTTAGGATTTGTTTAAAGTTTAAGATTTAAGTTTTAGGATTTGTGTTTAAAGTTTATGATTTAGAAAATATTATATTTATTTAAAAAGTATTTATAAATATTGGATTTTGGTTACATATGATGATTATATATTATGTTTAAGGTTAGTTTGGAATACATTATGATAATATTTGTAAATTTTGAAATTTGTTATAAGTGATGGATTTGTTTTGTATATTATTTGTTGTTTAAGTTTAAGAGTTATGATTTAACATTTAGTGTATGATTAAAGGTTAAAAATTTAGAGTTTAGGGTTTGTGTGTTGAGGTTTGGGGTTTAAATTTTCGTATAGCCACGGTAATTTTGTGGCTAAACCGTGACAAGATTGCGATGAAAAAGCCACGGTTTCTTGGCGTGACTAAATATTTTAATATATTCGTCCTGACTCCCTGGTTGACGAGACGTTTTCGATGCAGAACCCGTGGTTGCCAATTATTTGTTACATAGCCACGGTAATTTTGTGGCTAAACCGTGACAAATTTGCTATGATTTAGCCACAAAGTATATTTGTGACTAAAGTGTCACGAAATGTTTGTGGCTAAATCGTGGCTACTATTGTCACGACATATTTCTGACTTATTCGTGACTATTATTGTCACGAAAATGACACAAAAAGTCACGTTTTTGCCTTTTTCCGTTTTCGTGACTCTTTCGTGACTTTTACGTGGCTACTCTAAAAAAAGTCAAGAAGTGAGTGTGATATTTTCGTGGCTATAGACATTTTTTTTACTAGTGTTAGCCGGCTCAAATGTGTTGGATGCATGGATGGAAAAATTATCATGAACACGATATAACGGACAAAATTAATCATGTGTATATGATATGTGGATACATTATAATGGACATGTTTGTGTGGTCAACTTATAATGGACATGTTTGTCCCCCAACTACCATCCACAAGTCCATGACTCAAACTGTACATTTTTTTCTTTTGTCCTCTTGTGTACATCATATGCTCTTACATTTGTCATATGTTGGAAATGCCAATGCTCTTACAATAGATGGTGTTCGAACAGATGTCCCCTTACCCCAAATGTATAGAGATACCTATTGTAACAATACATGTCAACATATCCATAATTATCTATCTACAAATATGTATTTGTAAACAAGTTTCGTATCCATAACTATTTGTCAACAAAAAGAACAAACCCACATCAACAACAGCTTTCATATCCAGAATTATATGTCCACACAATGTACAAACATATTTTATTTCCATTGATAACTGTCCACAAAATGATGTCCACCAACTACTACATTGATATATCGAAGAACCTACTCAAAGATCGTGTCCATATTTGTCTGTCCACGCTTCTATTAAAAATAAATCTGGGTCCAAAACATCACCCCGTACATATTTTTGTATATCTATCATAGATCTAAACCACTAAATCTCGACCATCCATAACATAGCATCTACACATGAACATCCGCATATAAATACTAACAACATTCTCAATCTTAAGGATTTGCATTCTTTTTCGTCTCCGTTGTCTTCGCGAAGAACCTTAGAAGCAATTTATGATTACTTCTTAATAAAAGGTATTCATAATTATCGATCCAAAATATCCTCATCCAAATACGTTGTCCATGGTATCGCATCCATGATGGGGTCTAAATAGTCCTCCAAGATTGGAGGATTTCTTCGGGGACTCGTCTAGCTTTGAATTTTAGGACCCTAAGCTGCAAGTGCACATCGTGCGTTCTAGTACTTAGGGTATTGAACCAAAGGGAGGAGGTCAACTGCAAAACAGAAAATCAGGTCAACCAAAGACGCAGGAAATTGGGGGTTTTGCGAGTGTGTCACGGTTTTTGCAGAAAATAAAGAAAGCAAGTTCACGTCTTATGTAGAAGAGGTTGTCAATCAATTCTATTACCAGCGGGAAAAGAAAAATTAACTTAAAGGCTTTTAAAAAGGGAATCAGATGAGCAGTGCAGAAAAAGTAAATATTGAAGTGCGTAAATCTCGATTGAAAAGCAGATGGGGGAAACACGTTGGGGATCTTCTCGGGAAATCTATGGGGTTCTAACTAGAAATCAAACACACAAAACCTAAGCAACGAGACTAGGCGATTTTCCCTAAATTGATTCACTGGTTTTAACGACCTAACTCTCACAAGCAAGATCGATCTGTGAACGTCTACTTGATAGGGCTCAGGTTTTACCCAAATAATCAACTACTGCAAGTGCACAGCAATGCAGTTGTAGTATAAGGGGTATCGAATCCTCAGGGAAGTTAAAGCTACACTTATGGTTTCTAGGTTTAGATTATGCTAGGTCGAATAACGAAATTTAAAACTAAGCAATTAAAGCAAATAATAAATTGAAATTAGATGGATTAAGGTTCAGGAGACGAGGCGCTAGGCAAGGATAATTATCAGGTTTGAATCCAAGAATGCAGAATCTAAGTCTATTAGGGATTTATTAAGAACCGTCTAGAACTCGACACTTTAAGGTAAAACCAATAAACTTTCGTTGCAGAAGTTATCTATGCCTAAATCCCTAAATTCCAAATCTCTTTGCGAATTTAAACAATCAAGGCAAGCAATAAGAACAGGTTCGATTTGTTCACAAATTACCTAGACCAAATCTCTTTGCGAATAGATAATTTGCTCACCTAAGATTAGTTCAAGTTATTAATAATGCTCTTGCATCTATTAAACAACCTAAGGTTTGATTTCTAAGTGATCAATTCAGAGAATCAAGTTAAGCACAAATCTAGGTGAAGATCCAATTGATTTCCCTAATAATTCTAATGATTCTATAAACTCTTCATCAAACCCTAAATTACCCTAACCTAACAAGCAAACTACTCAGACATAATAATGCAAACACAAAACATGGCTGAATAATATTGCATAAAAGAATAGAGATTGATACAGGGGTTCGAAATCTGGCTCAGATGAGTTAGAATTGTCTCCCAAAAAACTCAGGATCAATCTCTCTCTAAGTCTCAAAAGCAGAAATTAATGATCAAGTATATATCTAAACAAAGCCTGAAAACTATTTATAAAAGGGGATTTTTCGTCCAGGGGTAGATTTGTAATTCTTCAGAACTTGCTCTTCTTTCCTTTTTCTGATTGGAAACCATCACTTGTGGCCGTCTATCCTTGGTGTCGATCGACACTGAGTGTGTCGATCGACACTCAGGTCGTGAATTCCACCCTCTTGACTTCATCACTTCGGCTGCTTCTCCAAAGTGCTCCAAAATACTCCAGATTCTCCCATTTAGCTCCAAATGCTCTACATCCTGTAAAGACTCTAAAGAGACTCCAAAACTAGCAAAAGACTCTATAAAAACACTTATATCATGACTTAAAAACGGGTAAAAACCATGATATATCACTATTTCGCAGGTATACTGTCGTATCATGCGTCCTAGAGGAACACGCAATATAATCGGGACAATAAACATTCAGACATCTTTTAAAGGATTCTCTCTACCCTACTATGGTCTGGATCTGAGATTCAGGACGTTAGTCGCTCTCAAGACCCTGCGATCAGAATCCTAGTTCATGACGCTAGACTCATGCAATAAGAACGAGTATGGTGAGACAGAAAACCCTAATCTTCGGCCTAAGCAATCGGTTTAAAAACAGTTAATGAAATTTCCCATAGATCCCTTTAAAGAACACCCAACAAAAGTAACCTACTCAGACATGAAAGAAGAAGTAGAAAACGTGATTGATGAATACATAACTTGTAAAAATCGATAAGAAACAAAGAGGGTTCAAGAAGAAATCAATCTCCCTCGAAGAACAAAGTGAAAACCACGAATCAGAGATTCACGGCCACCAAAAGAATTCTGTAACTTAGAGTATTTCATCTCTCTTATAAAAACCCTAGACAACGAGTATATATAGGTCTTCAAGTCCCCTAGGTCGTGGATTAGGTTTTCGCTTTCATAAGACGGCTGCGGGTTTAAGTTGGGCTTCAAATGGGCTCGGGAACCGCGAGTGGCCTGGCCGCTCGAGCGACCGGCCGTGGCGCAGCCACTGGTTGTCTGGCTTGGCCGTGGCGCGGCCAGCTCGTCTTTCCGGGTGCTTGACGGACATTCTTGCTTCTTCCATAACTTCATATCCAACCATGGGATTGTTCTCAAACCACTTCGAGGTGAAAGACAGCTGATAGGGCTATCTTTTCTCTAAACATGAGCTTGGTCTCATGGTGAGAAGGCCTTCGTTTGATGTTGAACTTTTGTCCTCGAACACTGTTTCCGAAAGTGTCCATTTTGCTCCAAAATATGCGTCTTTTTCTAAAATTACCTGAAAAGAGTCTTGAACAACCAAATACTCGAAATCTAGTGTTTATGCATTAAAACCTTAGTGAAATGCTTATTAAAGCACTCACTTATGATAGTAAAAATGGGTAAAATATGCATGTTATCAACTCCCCCAGACTTAAACCTTTGTTTGTCCTCAAACAAAACAGAAATCTAAGTAAGGAAAAGAGGTTTGAAAACGTGGAAACTCACCAATACTTGGGAACTCATCAAGTCTAGCAATCGACCTATTTGAGCCACGTAACTCGGAATTTAGCTTTAAGGCATTTGGGTCTAGTTACCTTGAGCTTTTCACCCTTCCCGGATACGCATCATGGTCCCTTTGAGTATTTCGAGCTTTCTCTTGTTGACCACTTTATTCATTTAGGCGTGCGGTCTCTATCGAGGGAGTATTGGTCGACGAGACATTATACTCTTCTCTTCCAAACATCTAGACAAAGATATTTCAGACACAACTCTCCTATTTTCTCTTTCCTTAGTCGATTTCTTCCTGCTTTTCTAGGGTATCATTTTATTTTTTCTATCGACTTTCTTATTCTATTTTTTTCATTTCTTCTTAGCTTGAGAATGATCACTTCTTTGAAGTTTTCATGATGTCTGCGAACCGTCATGGTCCTTTTAGGAACTCGGGTTGCCATCCTCAAACTAAGGCTTTTCTTTCTATTTTTTTTTCTATAACAAGGGAAGACCAAGGAGAGGATGCATTGCATCTACTTAGTCATGCTAGAGTTTAAAAGAGGAGCAAAGTTTGAAGTACCTCAAGCCCCTTGACGAGAAGTTTTGATTCATTAGGTGCGGAGTCAACGCAAGATCCTTCGAGTACTCTAGAAATTAGAACTTTCTCCGCTGGAATGATCCACTCGCAGCGTTCAACTTAGTAAACCTTGCTTCTAAACCAGTGAGAATGGTCATTAGGGTTCCTTGTTCGAAATGACTTGTACCTAGCAAAGTTCATAGTTTCCGACTAAAAGAAAAAAGTTTTGACTCTATAAAACGACTCGATAAATGATGCATGTATGCTTAAGACTCATCAAATCAAAGCATAGTTAGTAATATAAGAACCACCCCCCCCCCAGACTTAAATCAAACTGTCCCCAGTTTGTTTAAATCGAGTTGAGGTGAAAAAGATAGGTAAAGTCAAGTACAAGCTTGTGAAGACTTACTTGAAGGGGTTTGGTATGGGTGGATGGGCGTGTGGTATGATTGAGCTAAGGACTTGATCATTCTCCTTATGTCACTACTTAGAATCGATTTAATTGAACTAAAGAAATCGAAAACTTAGCTCGAAAGGAAATGTGTTGTGCGGTTGAGCTTGCTTGCTTCGGATGGTGGTGGTGGGTGTGTGGTGATAATGGATGAGGGTGGTGATAGGCGTTTGGTGGTGATGATTGGCTCACCTTTGTTGAGAAGAACATGTACTCCGGTTGTTGAGTACTTGTCTTGGTTCCTTGACCTTTGTAAAACAGCTTTAATGAGAGATTGAAAATCTTCCGTCCTTGCGTCTTGAAGATTGCATCACCTCAGAAATTTGAAGTTTGGGTCTATGCTGGCCTATCCGGTGACGTGTTCAGAATCCCGGAAGACAGGTGTTGCTAGTTCGAACTTCAATGCCATATGAAATCCTTACTTGGCTTCGGTAAAGGTCTTGGTCGCGGAAGAGAGAAGCTAGTCTTCGGAAACTTTTCTCTTCGCGGTTTGGTTGAAGGAAGTTGCATCTTCTTCCTTCTAGAGCTTGCACAACGGTTTTCATCCTCTAGAACCGTTGTATTCTTCTTCATCTTCATGGATACAGGCCGGTTGAACGTGCTGGAAGAAGTATGTAGAGAGATGGATCATTGACTTAACTTGACTTGGATGGGGTCTTGTCTTGTCTCGCCGTCTTTGATGCAACAACAATTTTTTTTGAAGTTTCCGCGGCAAGTTACTGTTGTGGAAGTTGGTATTGCGGTCTTCAGGACGTGTTCAGGCCCTTGAATCAAGGAGGATGCTTGAAACGCTTGACACATGTTGAAATAGATCCGGTTTGGTGATGTTTTGGATGGGGAATGTTGCAGAAGAAGGATGGCCGCACGACGGGTAGTCGCGGCCGCGGCCAGGGGTGTCTCCTCCGCGCCATCGTGGCTCATGGCGCGGCCAGGCTCTTTTTGGCCGGCCCACAGGCAGTTCGTCGCCCGGTGAGTATTCTTCGAAACTCCTTCATATTTTTGGTCTTTTCTGATTTTTCTGATTTTTTTGTGCTTTTGGAGTTTATGTAAATGCTGTAAACTAAGAAGAAACAAAAACTAAAGATTAGTATGGTTAAGGAGATGAGAAAGAAAATACCTAAAATGGGTTGTCTCCCATTGAGCCGCTCTTGTTTAGAGTCTTTTAGCTAGACTTTGGTAGTTTGGGAGCTTAGTTGGAGGTGGAGTTCAACCTTAGGCAAGGTCTTTTTGCCTTTTGCGCGGCTCTTCTGCTGAGGGCTTCTCGAGTCTCTCTATGATTGCATCTTCATCCCTCTTAAGAAGATGTTTCTCCATGGTGTATGGTACCGCGGGATAGAACTTTTTCCCATCGATATTGGCGAATGAGACTCGCCTATTGGGCCAATCCATGATGGCTCCTGCAGTGGCTTAAAATGGCCATCCCAAGATGAGAGGTGCAGCTTCTTCTTGGCGAGTTTTGACTATGTAGAAGTCTACCGGGATTCTATAATCGCCAATGATGACCGGGAGATCATAAATGACTCCTTTCACGGCTGCGAAAGATTGGTCCGCCAATCCAATCTTGATGTTCGTCGGGTTGCCACGTTTGATGTCGAGCTTCCATGCTCCCCATTCGGTTATCACACAGATGCAAGACCCAGAGTCGCATAATGATTTGCTGAAATCGATCCCTCTAATGTTGCCCGTTATTAGGAAACGGCCGTGATCCTGAACCTTGTGGAGGTCCCAGATTTCTCAATCTCTTCTAGCCTTATTGAAATGGTGCTCGATCCAACCCAAGGACTATCTACTTTCCGCAAAGTAGTGGCCGATCTGATGCTCAATGTAAGCTTGCTCAAATGTCACTTCATGCGGGAGGGTTCGAACCAAGGCGTTGAACTGCTCCAGACCCCTGGGATCAACGTGGGCCGAATACCAGTCGTGTATTATCGCTCGCGGCATCGTCATTACTTCCCCGACGTTGGTGCATCAGGCCTTGTCAAAGTGAATGCGAGCCACTTCCTTTCCTTCAAGGCTGTCTCCGAAGAATTTGGCCAAGTCACACTTCTCCCATGCTTCCTCAAAGGGCGTATCCTTTGGGATAGTCTTGACTTTGCCGATAAACTCCACCAATCTTTCTCTTAGGATATGTGTGGTGAGAGTTCTCACCAGCTTTGATGGATTCCCTTTCGTAGTAAAAGGTATTTCGAGGAGCTCAAACCAGGAGTAGTGTTAAAGGAACTATAGAGAGAGTTTTTTAGGCTGATTTCTAATTGATGTCGGTTGATTGTTATGGTTTAGAAGGATGGTCACTGAGATTTATTAGTTTCCACAATTTTCTAACCTCTTATATAGCTTTGATTTCTATTTTGTTTGAGAACAAACAAAGATCTAAGTATAGGGAAGATGATACACCCGTATTTGCACCTTTTACCTATAACTTTAAGATCTTTTGCAGATGTTTTAACTCGGTTTTTAATAGTTTTCATTCGATTTCCATTTTTTCTAGTTTTAAAAGGCATTTCAAGTAAGTTGGACAAAAATGACACTTTTTGGAGCAAAACAGCTTTCAGACAGATTCTAACCGTGAAAAGTATTGCATTCAATGAAGATCTTTGACAAACTTACTATAGCTCATATTCGGATACAAGAAAGACAATTGAGCGACACTCCGCAGCAAAGTGGTTTTAAGGCAATCCCAAAGTTAGCTCTCTAGATATACTCGTTTTACTGAAGACATGTTTAGAGTCTTTTAGCTAGACTTGTATGGATTAAGATCGATGTGATGAGCATCAACTAAAGGAAAACGTGGTTCCTTTAATCTCCATGCACTTGTCACTCGACGCTTGAGACATCATGGTAGACGCTCATTAATCAAAAGAAACAAGCCTTCACTGCTCGTCTCGAATGGTTTCTGCAAAGGCGAAGAAGCGAAATGAAACTAAAGAAAATGTCTTAGAACCGGTTTTTCTCACCTTTGATTCTGCAGCTAGATCAAAAACACTCCCCGGTAACGGCGCCAAAAACTTGATGCGTTGGATTTAGAGCTTCGGTTTTTCAAGTTTTAAATTTATAAACCCTAATGCCTGCAAGTGCACAGATGTGCATTGTAGTACTTAAGGTATCGATCCACAGAGAGTGTATGACTAACTACAGAATCAGTGACGGTTAGAAAACGTTCCTAAGACAAGAAGGGGGTTTGGAGAAGGGTGTTTCGCAGAAGATGGCAAGCAGGGAAGAAAATAAATAACAGACATGCAACAAAACGTTGTGCTCAAGGGTGTTCTCCGGGGTACTAGGCGATTTTCCCTAAACTGATTCACTGGTTTTAACGACCTAACTCTGACAAGCAATATCCATCTGTGAATGTCTATTTCGCAGGTATACTATCGTATCCTGCATCCTAAACAAACTCGCAATAAGATCGGGACGATAAACATTCACGACACCTTCCTGACTACGCATAAGCGCCCTAGGAATGATGCGCTCTACCCTACTAGGTCTAGATTCGAGATTCAGGACATTAGACGCTCTCGAAATTCTGCGATCAGACTCTAGTTCATGACGCTAGACTCATGCAATAAGAACAAGTTTGGTAAGAAAGAAAACCCTAATATAACTAAGCAGTTGATAAGCAACTTATTCAAATCAAGAGATCGAGAACAAGACAATTAAACAAAAGAGAATCGATGATGATCTCAACCAACCCACGTGTCTACTCTAACTTGATTGGGGCGAGCAGAAACAAGAGTTAACCTCAAAACACCTAAAGACAAACTTCGATCTAACAACCTAGCAATCAATCCATGAATCCCCTTTGAAAATCATTGAACACAACAAACGAATCTACCCTAACATTATTGGGGCGAGTAGAGACGAAATCAATGAATGCATGCTTGAATTAAACAAAGAAAGTTTGAGGGT
This sequence comes from Alliaria petiolata, assembly GCA_020283515.1. Lineage (NCBI taxonomy): Eukaryota > Viridiplantae > Streptophyta > Magnoliopsida > Brassicales > Brassicaceae > Alliaria > Alliaria petiolata. The sequence continues at coordinate 51,426,145 of JAHZTW010000003.1, read as the reverse complement.
TCGAGAGAAGATCTCTCTCCCCCTCGAGAAAAGCCTTATGCGGCTAGGTCTTTTGATGGCCACAAAGAGAGACTAAAAGTTGACGAAAATAAGGAGTAGAGATGAGTATTTGTAGGTCTTCAGGTCTTCTTAGGCGTCACTTAGGGTTTTTTAGCGTTTGACAGCAATGGGCTTGACGGGCTTGCAAACGGGCTCCAAAAACGTGTTTTATGTTGGCCTTGCCACGGACCGCTCATGGCCCGGCCACATGGGGTCTGGCCGCATGAGGAAGTGTCTGTGGCGCGGTGGAGAGTGTTCTGGCCGCGGTCACGAGCCTTGGTGCTGCGGCCATTGGTCTTGCCACTTCTACGCTTGCTTCTCCCGCGAGACTGCATAATATGTCTTCAGTAAAACCGTCATAACTCCATATCTAACCTTTAGTTTCCCTTAAAACTACTTGGATATGAAAGCTAACAGTCCCCTCTATCTGGTATCCAAATTTGAGGAAGATCACGTGGTGGGAAGGTCTTGATCGGATGTTAAATTTCTAGCAGCTCGAATCTATCCAAAATACCGTTTTGCTCCGAAAATCTCCATGCATCATTTTTGCTAAGATTACCTGAAAAGAGTCTTGAACAACCAAATACTCGAAATCTAGTGTTTATGCACTAAAACCTTAGTGAAATGCTTATTAAAGCACTCACGTATGATAGTAAAAACGAGTAGAATATGCATGTTATCACTTGACTCTTGAAAATTTATAAAAACCGAATGTTTCAGGGTTTATAAGCATCACAAATCAAAGCATACCGAAAATACAGCCACCCTTCGTAAGCATTTATACGTTTTTACTTTGTTACTTTCTTAGTTCTTAATTTTTGTTTTTCCGTACTTTTGTAGTTCGCAAAGAATATTTTGAAATCCTCTTTATTTATTTTATTGAATTCACATATTTTAATGTCTTTCGTGATGAATTTCGTTTCTATGTGCCAGTAGTTTATTAGTTGGGTTTAAAGAATTTTCGAAAAGGTTTAATCATGAATCATCCATCAACCACATATAACTTCCTAACGCCCAACGTTTTTAATCCTTGAATTTCTTACATCTTTTATCATACGATTTGTCAGAATTTCATATTAAGTTTGACTCAATAAAATGTTTTTGACCTTAAAAATTAAAAAAAAGCCGAATTTTTAAAAAAAATAATATCAAAACAAACTAATCAGAAATAAACTCGTCAGATAATAAATTCTTTCTCAAACTTAGAGCACACCATATGAATATAAATCGAAAGAAGTTAATAATCAAATGAAAATTATTGCAGAACGAATATGGACGGTGTGATTTTTTAATAAAATACATATAGTAAAACATTAAAGAATGAACATTTTAAGAAAAAAAATAATTAGATAAAGAAATAATGTGCGTATTTGCGCGGGTATTCACCTAAGTAAATAGCGTAAAATAAAAGTAATTTCAAAAAAAAAAAAAGTGGAAAAAAATAAGAAAAGAAAGAGATCCTTTCACATACATGTTAGAAGGTTATTTAATGTGAAGTTGAAAATTGGGTCCTAGAGTAAGAGAGAGAGAAAAGGGTTCGGCTAAAAAGTGAGAGGAGAGGCACGAAGAAAGAAAAACTCTGATATAAAGATAATTAGTAGATAGGGTTAAAGCATTGACGACGAAGCCCTTCTTCGATCTACACTTCTCTTCTCTCAGATTCTCTCTCTCTCCTCTTCTCCCTATCTCTCTCTCTCTCTCTCTCTCTCTCTCTCTCTCTCTCTCGCAGGCAAGGCAAGTTGCGTCTCCCTCTCTCTCTCTCTTCATAGCTTCCCAGCGATTTGTAGATATATTTTCGATGTTTTATTGCTTCGGTTTCTTCATCAAACTTTGATTTCGGTTCCTGTCATCGATTTCTTGCCAATGTTATATATTTTCATGATCGATGTTTGTATTTTGATTTGAGATAATCTCTCTGAATCTACTTGTTTCGAATTCGAATTGAGAACTGTTCGATTTTAGATTCCGTGAGCGGGAAAATTGATGTGGGGTTTCTTTGGTTTACAGGTTCTTAATGGCGGAATCTTCCAAAGTCATCCATGTTCGTAATGTTGGACATGAGATTTCCGAAGTAAAAATCCCCTCTTTCTTCTTCTTCTATTGATTAGAGAACTATGCAATCTATCATTTTGTGACCCTCAAGCTTTTAATTTTGTTATTGTTCAAACAGAATGATTTGCTTCAGCTTTTCCAGCCATTTGGTGTCATAACTAAGCTTGTGATGCTCAGGGCAAAGAATCAGGTCTCTAAAAACTCCACCTTTCTGTCTAATTTCTTTCGAGGAACTTGTGGCCGGCCTTACGTGAGATTTTTTTTTTTCTACTTATTGTGAAGGCTCTTCTCCAGATGCAAGATGTTTCTTCAGCAATCAGTGCTCTTCAGTTTTTCACCAATGTGCAGCCAACCATAAGGTTTGTGACCACAATGAGTCCTGCCTTTTTATTTTCCTTAGCTTTTGTTTTGAACCGTTTAACACTAATTTATTTGAACATTGTCAATTACAGAGGTAGGAATGTGTACATCCAATTCTCGTCACACCAGGAATTGACCACAATAGAGCAGAACATTCATGGACGGGAAGATGAGGTTTGTAATTTGCTGTGTAATTATATGAGAATCTAAGATGTTGTGTTGTTATGTTATTTTCTTGTTCATTTCATCTTATGTCAAATGAGAATCCTTACATTTGCTTGTGGTTTCATAAACCGTCTCATCTTTTTTTCTCTCGCTCTTTATTCACTCTTCTTTTCGTTCTCTCTTCTTTCCGTCTGCTGCGGGGATGGTGGATGTACAGCCGAATCGTATTCTCTTAGTCACAGTCCATCACATGCTGTATCCGATTACTGTTGACGTGCTGCATCAAGTTTTTTCTCCCTATGGATTTGTGGAGAAGCTCGTCACTTTCCAGAAGTCTGCTGGTCAGCTTCTCCGTGTTCTTTTCTCCCTCTTCTATTCTGTTTAGCTCGTGTATTTCGATCGGGTTTCTAGTAGAGAATCACTTGTCTATTGGTTTGTTTCATGTTATTGACCTCTTTTATATAATATGGCTATGAAAAAACTCTGTATTTCCATTAATTTGCTCAGTTTGAGGATCTTTAACTTAAGCTTGTTTGTAAACTGTTTTAGGTTTTCAAGCACTTATACAGTATCAGGCTCAACAGTGTGCTGCCTCTGCTAGAACTGCTCTACAGGTGCTTTTTCTATACGACTTCATCTGCCTTAATTTTCTAAAAACTAAACTAATATATGTCCTCTTCTTTGTGGCAGGGTCGTAACATATATGATGGGTGTTGTCAATTGGATATCCAGTTCTCGAAGTATGCTCTGTTTGCTTACATATGTTGTTGAAGGCATCTATTGTTACTTTGTTAGTTTCTACATTTTTTGCTCTAGTATTGTGAGTATTGACCTGTTTCTTTCATGTTCAGCCTTGAGGAGCTGCAAGTAAACTACAACAATGATCGATCTAGGTATGGATCATGTCTCCCTTGGCTTCCATTTTCTTTGCGATTGTACAAATTGATGTTATCTTGGTGTTCATATAACTGATTTTATATTCCTTTTGAATAGGGATTATACAAATCCAAACCTGCCGTCAGAGCAAAAAGGCCGTTCATCTCATGTATGACCAGCTTTACTAAGTAATTACATATGTTTTATATCCATTAATGCATGTATTAATGTTTTGATTTTCTTCTCTTCCAGCCTGACTATGGTGATGCAGGAGGTATGTGTCTTACATGATTGTAACTTAATGTGATATTCTTCTATACTGTGGGATTTTGCTAATTCAATTTTTTCTTTCCAGTGGCATATCCTCAGGTGTGTAATGGCTCATGATACATGGTTTTAGCGACACTTTGGTCAAAATATCGCCAGAATCACTTTATCCTATTTTTATTGATTGAAACTCCGACTCCATTCTTGATTTCTTTATTCGTTATTAGTTCCGGTTACTTGCATAACTAATCTCTTTACTTAAAAACTAGATGGCAAACACAGCTGCGATTGCCGCTGCCTTTGGAGGAGGCTTGCCTCCGGGTATAACCGGCACAAATGAGAGGTGTACAGTCCTTGTCTCTAACCTGAATGCAGATGTAAGTCGGATCATTTCTGATTTGCTTTTGACAACTTTTAAGTTTTGTTATATTTTTCCGGGCTTACCAGATTCATTTGTTTCAGAGTGTTGATGAGGATAAGCTATTCAATCTTTTCTCTCTTTACGGGAACATTGTAAGGATAAAGCTTCTTCGGAACAAACCTGACCATGCCCTTGTCCAAATGGGAGATGGTTTCCAAGCTGAACTTGCAGTACATTTCCTCAAGGTTTGTATTTGGGATAAGTTTTGAGTTTAAAAAAATGGATGGTGTAAAAAATGGGATTGTTCATTTGTGTATTATATGTTGTGTGTTTCTTGCAGGGAGCGATGCTGTTTGGTAAGCGGCTAGAAGTAAACTTCTCGAAGCACCCAAACATAACACCAGGCACAGACTCGCATGACTATGTAAACTCAAACCTAAACCGCTTCAACCGCAATGCTGCAAAGAACTACCGCTATTGCTGCTCCCCTACCAAGATGATTCACTTATCGACTCTTCCACAAGACGTGACAGAGGAGGAAGTGGTGAGCCATGTCCAAGAGCACAGGGCGATAGTGAACACAAAAGTGTTTGAGATGAACGGGAAAAAGCAAGCTCTGGTGCAGTTTGAGAACGAGGAGGAAGCTGCGGAAGCACTAGTGTGCAAGCACGCGACTTCTCTAGGCGGATCAATTATCAGAATCTCCTTCTCTCAGCTACAGACGATTTAAAGTCCGAGAAAGCGCCTCTCTCTCTCTTTCTCTCTCTCTAATAACATTAGGGTTTGGTGAGGATAATGAATGTATGTTGCTTTAACTCAAACCTCTTTGCTTCTTGTTTGGAACTTTACTGCACTCTTTTAACTTCTTGGTTCCTAAGTTTAAAATTGTTTGTGTTGATTTCATTGGCTTATATTTGATGGTAGTAAAGACATGAAAGGAAAAGGTAGAGACAAGTACAGTTGTATTGTACCATTCATTGTTCTCTCTGTGTTTCTGTGAACTTCATTATGTATCCTTTCTGAAATTGTCAATTTTCTTGTTGCATATTTGCTTTGAAAAGCTACTACACAAAAAAGGGGGGAAAATTTCAATTGTTTGGTTGTGCAGTAAGAATGATTTATTAAATCATGGACCTTTTTATTTTGCAAGATAAATCTTGATTTCGAAAAGATGCAGGTCAATACACCTTTAAATTGATGGTGTGGTGAGAATGAACATATGTGACAAACTAACAGAAATCAAAACGCATCGTTTCAAAAAATAGAAGCAATGATGATGTTTCCATAAGTTGTGTCATTTTATAAACTTAGGCTCCCAATGGCAATACGTTTCAGGTGCGACTACGATTTGAGTGTGGGAGCGATGAGATTTGGAAGCGATGCGATTTGATGTAACTGTGAATGGAGATACGATTAGAGTGCGATGTGATTAGCTTATTTTTTGAATGGCAATACGATTAATGTGCGATGCGATTACCCTATAAATAATATAAGTAAGTATTTTGAATTTTCATAAACATAAATAATAATAAAAAAAACGAGTGCTAAAATACGGGTTTCACGTTTGGTGAAGATATTTTAATTAGTATTTAATTAGTAATATTTTAATTTTATATTTACTTAATAAAATAGGTAGTCGTACTCTAATCGTACCTTTTTGGTGCGATTTGGGTTATGTACATTTTGTAAACAACTAATCATACTCTAAAAGCAGATGAATCGCATCACTGTCAACTCGTATTACCATTCGGTGCTAAGCCATGATTAGGGTCATCGCACCGCACCCAAATCGTAATGCCATTCGGAGCCATAAAAACGTAGAGTAGACAAGTTAAAAACACATAAAAATAGAATTGGGGGAAACTCAAAACTAGGGTTCTCAGGTTTTGAAATCGATTTGGAGAAAATTGTGTCTAGTGAAATGGTGTGTTGAGGGTGTAATGAATTGTACGTAAGAATCGAGTAGGGTGGTTTTCAGAGCTCAAGATGAGGTAAATTCTCTTATTTTCGTTTTGTTCATAGGAGGAATCGATTTGTTCTCTCTTTGTCTGAAGTTTGATTTTGTTTGTAGTTTCGATGAGTTATGAGTTATATTGCTTTTACAGTGTGGTAAAAATTAAAGGAACTTTACCAATAACTTCAAAAGCATTCAACAACAACAACTTAACTACTTCAACAAGCAAATCAATGCCATTACAATGAAAAGAACTCCCACTGCCACTACAATCTTCAGCTCGAAGACATTACCTACGCTCTTCCTCCTCAATGATTCCTTCATCTTCTCGAACATATCTGTGTCTCCAAATATATCCTTCAGCTCTTGAATCTCGTCCACCGCCTTCTAGAGATTGCGATGCATAGTTTCTTTGTGAGCAACATTCACAAAACTCTTCAGTTTCTCCTGCTTTTCAATGCTTAAGTATTGGATCCCATCTGATATGTCTTCTATAGCCAACTTCAAATCACTGAACTCCTCCATCATGTCTTCGTCCCACCACTTCCAAATCTGACAGCCTCCATCCTACAAATAAAAGAAACCAACTAAAACTCCAAATTCGACAACAAAAACAAACAGCTTGCAAACTAAATACATACTCACATCACTTGTGTGGCATGAGTAAAACTCGTGTGGCAGGAGTAAAATTATTTAAGAAACTTTTGGTTAACTTTCCAATGACGACATAAAAAGGTTGAATTCTCGAATAACCGCCAAATTAATTTTTAGTTAATTTATAAGCAAAAGCTGTACTGTTTCTTCTTTTTTGTTGACGAATAAATGTCATATTTTAAATTAAAAAAAAATAATTAATAAATTTTTCAGCGCAGTGCAAGTAGAGTTGGTTCTAGACAATGCGATTTCTTCAAGTTATTGGAGGCAAAACAGATAAGAAAAATTTCAGCATGGTGCAAGTACAGCTGTTCGTGGTAGGCTTATATATCTATTGTGGATATTTGTGAAAATTGTCCGTTAGAAAAAAAAATTCTTATAATTGTTTTCATAATTTGTATTTGAAATAATAATTTAGACGTAAAAAAAAATTAGAAAAAGAAGTATACGTAGTTTAAGTGGATCAGTAAATGGCCTTGCGTTGTTCGCGCTAAAAGCTCATAGCTCGTTATAGCTTATTTTTTTTTTTTGCTAAAAAAATCATAAAAATTTGAAACAAAAGATAATGATAATTACGGGCATAGATAACCTAAAATCCATAAATTCTGAATACGAAACTCCGATCTACGAGAATCAGAGAGACCACAAATATCAGTAAAGATTCCATTCTTTGTATGTCAATTCTTTGTGGACAGAGAAGATTCCATCTGAATAACTCAAGCTCAAATATTTGATTGAACCTTTTATTTTCTTCTTTGATATAGTAATCGGATGACTACATCTACGGCTGAGATTAGAAGCTGAACCAACGGTCAAGATTAAAGAGAAGAAAGCCGTAGACGTTTAAGAAGGAAAGAGAGAGAAACAATTCATTCATTCATAAAATATTCTTTGTAATTCATCTTCTTCTTCATTTCAAATTCTGTAACAAACTTCTGAGAATTCATCTTCTTGTTGAACTCCAATTGCTATTCCAATAAACGATTCCAATGTTCAAGTAAACAAAGAAATCCATGAACAATAGAGAAATTCAACAAAAAGATGAATTCTCAGAAGTTTGTTACATAATTTGAAATGAAGAAGAAGATGAATTACAAAGAATATTTTCTGAATGAATGAATTGTTTCTCTCTCTTTCCTTCTTAAACGTCTACGGCTTTCTTCTCTTTAATCCTGACCGTTGGTTCAGCTTCTAATCTCAGCCGTAGATGTAGTCATCCGATTACTATATCAAATCCTCCCCTTTTAGACAACCAAGTCCTCATGGTTGAAAGTTGGGTACTTCTGTAACAGATCATAGAGGAACTCCCAAGTGGCTTCACTCACATCTTCGTTAGACCACTTCACCAGCACCTTTGTCACAGGTTTCCCTTGCCGATTAACCATCTTTCGTTCCAAGACACATTCAGGTTCTTTACTCAACACATCCGATACAACAGAAGGTAAGTGTTTACTAACCGAGACATCACCAATTCGGAGTTTCAGCTGTGAAACGTGAAAGACTGGGTGAATCCGGCTTGTATCAGGCAGTTCCAATTTGTATGCAACCTTCCCGCATTTATCCAACACCTTGTAAGGACCAAAGTACTTGGGTGCCAACTTTTGATTCACTCGAAGCACCACAGAACCTTGCCTGTACGGTTGGAGTTTAACATAAACAAAATCGCCAATTTGAAAACTCCTTTCAGAACGTTTTCTGTTAGCAGATTGTTCCATGCGATGTTGAGCCCTCAACAGGTGAAACTTCAATATAAGCAGCATGTTTTCACGGTCCTGCAAGCTCTTAGCTACAACAGCCACTTTGCTTTCTCCTGGCAAGTATGGAAGATGCTGCGGAGGTGGTTGACCATAAACTGCTTCATACGGGCTCATCTGAGTAGATGAATGAAAATTGGTATTGTACCAAAATTCTGTCAAAGGTAACCACTTACTCCATAAGTGAGGCCTATCACTGCACATACATCGCAAGTATGTCTCCAAGCAGCGGTTTACAACTTCTGTTTGTCCATCACACTGGGGGTGATACGCGCTCGAATAGTTGAGAGCAACTCCCTGTAAAGTGAATAACTCTCGCCAAAACTCACTCAAGAAAATAGCATCCCTGTCACTCACTATGGAATTGGGAAGTCCATGGAGTTTAAAGACATTATCTAGAAATGCCTGAGCCACCGTCACAGCTGTGTAAGGATGGTGGAGAGCTATGAAATGAGCAGCCTTTGTCAATCTGTCCACTACGACAAATATCACGGTCTTGCCAAATGACACAGGAAGACCATCAATAAAATCCATAGAGATGTCGGACCAGATAGCATTTGGAATGGGTAAAGGTTGTAGCAGTCCAGGAGAAGCTGCAGTATCATATTTGCATTGCTGACAAACTGCACAACCTCAGATATACGCTTGAATATCCTTAGCCATACCCTTCCAATAGAACAAACTTTTGATCCTTTGGTGTGTAACGTCTCGCCCCGAATGACCACCAATTCCTGAACAATGCAACCATTCCAGTATTGATTCTCGCAGAGGAATATCAGTTGGAACCACAATTTTGCTCTTCCTACGCAGAATGTTACGAGACCAAGTAAAGTGTTTTCAGGAACCTGGTTTTGCAGTGATGTCTGCAATCAGAGTTTTGATAGTGGTATCTGTTGCATAACACTCTTGTATCCTCTGTAACATATCACAATCCAATACTGACAATGCCATATGTAGTATCTCGGATCCATCCATTCTGGATAAAGCATCAACTACGAGATTCTCCTTCCCTTCTTTATACTGAATTTCATAATCAAACTGCAAAAGTTTAGGCAGCCACTGTTGTTGAATAGGGGTATTCAACCGTTGCTCCAACAGATATTTGAGGCTGCGTTGGTCCGTTTTGATTACAAAATGTCCCGTAAGCAAATAATGCCTCCATTTCTGAACTGCGAAAACTACTGCTAACAACTCTTTCTCATATATGGAGAGATGGAGCTGTTTACCTTTCAAGTGGCGGCTGATATAAGCCAATGGATGGCCATCTTGCATGAGAACTGCTCTGATACCCTGTCCAGAAGCGTCAGTCTCGACGACAAATGGTCTATCAAACAGTGGAAGGGCTAATACTAGGGTTGTACACAACGCTTTCTTTAAGATGTCAAAGGCTGTTTAGGCGTCAGTAGACCACAGAAACGAATCCCGCTTCGTAAGTAGTGTAAGTGGTCGGGCAATACTGCCAAAATTCTTCACAAAACGACGGTAATAGCCAGCTAATCCCAAAAACCCCGTCAGCTGCTTCAAATTTTTAGGTATTGGCCAATCAGCAACAGCTTGAATATTGGTTGGGTCAGTAGAAATACCCTTTTCTTCAATGAAATGACCCAAATACTCAACCCTCGATGTAGCAAATGCACATTTACTCCTTTTAGCAAACAGTTTCTGAGATCTCATCACCTCGAAAACACTCTGCAAGTGTTGAACATGTAACTCCACCGAGCGACTGTATATGAGAATGTCATCAAAGAAGATCAATACAAACTTCCGCAGAAATGCTTGAAAAGTTGCATTCATCAGCCCCTGAAAAGTTGCCGGCGCATTTGTTAAGCCAAAAGGCATTACCAAATATTCATAATGGCCACCATGTGTTTTAAAGGCTGTTTTATGAATATCCGGTGGAGACATTCCGACCTGATGATAGCCCGCTCTTAAATCAATCTTGGAATAGACCTTAGAGCCTCCTAGTTCATCCATTAAATCTTCAATTAGAGGAATAGGGAAACGGTCTTTCACTGTTAAACCATTCAACCCTCTGTAATCTACACATAGACGCCATGTCCCATCTTTTTTCTTAACGAGAACCACAGGTGATGCAAAAGAACTGGAGCTATGCTGTATTGTTCCTCCAACCAACATATCTTGTACCATCTTATTGATCTCATTTTTTTGATGGACTGCATAACGGTATGGACTCTGATTCACTGGATTAACTCCCTCAATCAACTGAATCTTGTGATCATGATTGTGTCGAAAGGGAGGTAAGCCTACTGGTTCTTAAAATATATCCCCAAACTCATCCAATAATCTATCAATTGGTGAAGACTGTAACTGCATTGAGTTAGAAGCGTCCAAGGAGAAACAAGTGATTGGATCCTCGCTCTCATTCGCACTGATGCAGAGCATAGACAACTGTATAGAATCCTCTGGAAGCTTATTAAGTTTCTTGGCCTTAACTTTTCTCACTGACCCCGAATGTATACCATGTAAGACCACCTTTCTGTTCCCCCACCAAAACTTCATCGTCAGATTCTTAAGATCCCATGTTATTGGACCCAATTTATACAGCCACTGTACACCCAATACCATGTCACAGCCTTTTAAAGGAATCACCATTACATCTTCTGTAAAACTCGTACCTTGAAAGTCCCACTGAAATTGATCCACCTTAGCCTGAACATTCAACTTTTTACCATCGGCCACTAATACCCTTGCATTTCCTCCAGATAGCAATGGACAACCCAATTTTTCAGCCATCGCTGTATCCAAAAAATTGTGCGTATAACCAGTATCAATCAGCATAAACAATGGTTTCTTGTTATGAACTCCTTTAAATCTCATTGTGTTGAAATCAGAAGTTCCAGAGAGTGCACTGAGAGAAATCTGAGCTATTTCCCCGACAGTGTCAATGGTCTCTTCCTGTTCGTCTTGAATCTCAGCTTCCATATCATCCTCCAACTCCAATACAAATAGATGAGTTTTCTTATGAACCTTGAAATGACCTGGTGTATACTTTCATCACAGTAATAGCACACGCCTTTCAATCTTCTGTCATTCATTTCTTCAGATGACAAAAACTTCTGTGGTTGAGGACCTTGATCAGGTGGTTTAGTTGGCATTGTTGGTTTTCGCCATTTTTGTTCTGTCTCCCTTGGTGTTGGCAAAATTCCTTTAGTCACCTGGCTTGATTTACTCTGAGACCAAGGATTCTTTTGGGGATGAGCTGTTTCGTATAACCTTCCCAACATCAAGCATTGCCTCACTGTTTGGGGCTGAAACATTCTGATATGCATTTGTGTTTCCATTCGCAATCCTGCCAAGTAGTTACTAACCAAGTAGGCTTCGGATAGCTTCACACGAGTACGAATCAGCTCAAACTTGTTATGATATTCGACAATACCATCAGTTTCTTTCAGTTTCTTCAGTTCTGCAATCGGATCGTCCCATACATCATCAAATCGTTCCTTCAACAGCGATTTATAGATGTACCAATCTTTGAAATCCTGATTTCCGAGAGCATCCTGAACCAGCGATTGATGCCAAGTAGCAGCAATATCGTCCAAGTGAATTGATACTACAGCTACTTTGATTTCCTCTGGTGTATGATCAATTTCAAAAAATTGTTCAACCTTGAATAACCATTCCTTCAACCTATCGCCATTAAACCTCGGGAAATCTAGCTTAGCTAAGCGAGTAATTCCAGCATAGTTAAGAGGCGTACCAGATCTCGAGTGATTGCCGTGCTCGACGGAGTTTACCGGAGCTGATTGAACTGGAGACGACGAATTAGGTCTTGGATTCGAAATTAGGCGTATCGCCTCAAACATCTCCGCCATGTGTTTTGTCATCGTCGTGTTTTGCTCTTCCATTCTGTTTTCGAGCACTTGCGTTCGTCGAAGCATTTGATCAATTCGCACACTCACGGAATCTTCACTTTCTGTAATCGCCGCTTGCGATCGCATTTCTACCACCATTGTTGCCGAGAATCGGTTGACGACTGATACCTTTGATACAACGAATTTGTAACTCCAATTGCTATTCCAATAAACGATTCCAATGTTCAAGTGAACAAAGAAATCCACGAACAATAGAGAAATTCAACAAAAAGGTGAATTCTCAGAAGTTTGTTACAGAATTTGAAATGAAGAAGAAGATGAATTACAAATAATATTTTCTGAATGAATGAATTGTTTCTCTCTTTCCTTCTTAAACGTCTACGGCTTTCTTCTCTTTAATCCTGACCGTTGGTTCAGCTTCTAATCTCAGCTGTAGATGTAGTCATCCGATTACTATATCATTCTTCTATTCGACGTCCTCCGGTTTGTCTATTTATCGGCTCTGAGCCTCAATTTTGTATAAAACCCTAAAAGACGTATAAAAAAAAAGACAAGTAGTTTTTATGCTATAGCTACTGAGAGACCCCAATCCCGCTATCTTAGAATGGTCCTCGTTAAAGAGAATTTAACTATTTTGTCTTTGTAAAACTCTGCCACTTGTTTATAAAGAAAGAACTAAAGAAAGTAGAAGGTGGGACACAATTAGGAGATTACGCGAAGCCAATAAAAAGAACAACCCAAAATAGAAAAATAATAGAACAACAAAAACTCCATTGGATTGTTTAAAGGATAACAACATCTCTGTGATAAAAGCAAAAACAGAAACTGAAGATAACACTCCCTAAGAAAATTTGTGATAAAACGACACACTCAGGCCTTGACACGACCAAAATTCTTCTCCTTCTCCTGTGAGGTTTGGTACTGACCATGTCCAAACTTGGAGGAAGTGTCAATGAACTTGAGTTTGATCTCCTCCATGGCAAGACGAGAAGTTTGCCTAAGCAGAGACGCCCGCAGAGTCACAACCCTCTTCTTTGGTCCCACGCAACATCCCTTAATCATCAAGTAATCGCTTTTCACCACTCCGTAATGAGCAAATCCTCCCATTGGAGTCACCTCCTTCTCAGTCCTAGATCAAACCACAAAACAACATCAGTAAAGAAAACAAATAAATAATCGCAACCAGTCCGTGTCATGAGGATTTTACAGACCTGTCATATTCAGTCATAGCTGAATGGGTCTCTGTGCCAACCTTGCCGAGCCTGTAAATCTTCTTGTTCAGCTCGGTACGGTGATGGTAACCGTTCTGACCAGCCCTAGCAACAGTGTAGGACACTCTTGCAGGATGCCACGCCCCAATACAAGCAACCTTACGCAGACCTCTGTGAGTCTTACGAGGAAGCCTTGTCACACCCCAACGGGTAACAACACCTTCATAACCTTTACCCTTAGTGACACCAATCACATCAATCATTTCATCCTTCTGGAAAACTGCTTCAATCGGGATCTGTTTCTCAAAGAAACTGTAAGCGAAATCCACTTTCTGGGCAATAGTACCACCATTGATCTGGATCTCCATCATGTGGGCTTTCTTCTGCTTCAATCCCTTCATCTTCCTGATCTGAAGACAGAGAGAGGTAATCCAATATTACTCAGCGAGACCGAAACACAACAACAATGAGCAAAACATTCGATTAAGCCAAGCAACAATTACCTGAGTGTGGGCCAAAACACGGATGACAGTTCCGTATTTCTTCATCTTCTCAAGCTGAGACTGGATGCTCTTCTTGCCATCCTCGCTTTCGTACTGCTTCGTGTACCCGGTGAAAGCCTTCTTCTTAGACTTGGCCCAGTTCTTGTAGAACCTTCTCCTGACCTCCTCACTCAAATGCTGAGCCCAAACAGTGTTCAACGATCTCAAGCCACGAGGAGTCTTGACATAGGCAACAACTCCAACAACAACCATAGCAGGTGTCTCAATGATGGTAACAGCCTCACATGTCTCCTTCTTGTGAAGCTCTACACAACAATAAAAAAACAACAAAGTTAGAGACTTTATAAAACTACATAAGCTCTACAATAAGTTGGCTTCACTAGAAACAATTGTACTTACTGGATCCGGGTTTCTCGACTTCTCTGACAATGTGAGTCATACCAGCCTTGTAACCCATGAAAGCAGTGAACTTGCAAGGCTTGGATTGGTCATCCTTAGGGAAGGCCTTCACTGAAATTTAGATTCAACAATCGAATGTAAGTAAAACGCTAACACATAAACCAAATTCACAAAAAGAGAAACACTAATGAATCAAAATTATAAACCTTTTCCTCTGTGACGGTTGGCTCTCTTCCTTGGAAGGAAACCAAGAGAACCGTGTCTTGGGTGCTCAAACTTCCTGTGAGACATTCTTCTCCTTCTAACCTCAATATAAAATTTAACAACCCATTAGAGCAAGAACAAAAAAAAAAAGCTTAAGAAGTCACACTCAAACACAGGGATTCAAAAGTGTCTACAGAGATAAATCATAAATTCATTGGAACAAAGTCGCTAAATTGGATCACTAGTTAGAGACGAGATCGTTTGATTTCCATTTTCTGTATATTCACGCTAAGCAACGAAAGACAAACCTGGTGCCTCCGGCTGCTGAGCTCCAACTATTGGGACTGCAAGGAGAAATGAGCTTTAAAACCCTAGTTCCATGTTATAAAGCACTCGATTTTAACCCTCGAACTCTTTACTAAATTTTCAAATGTGGCCCGAGTTTAGTAATGGGCCAAAAGCCCAAACATAGTTTTCAAAGTTAAGCTCCAAGGAATAAAGTAATCTTCAAATTTCATTTTTTCCTTCATTTTAAAATAAAAAAAAATAAAAAATTATCTTCAAAATGAAGCAGTGAATAGTATTTCTTCATGAACTTTTTCTTTACAAAATATAGCTTCAATTTTTGAAATATTTTTACTTTAACCCAAACAAAATTATGTATTATTTTTTAATCCAATAAATTTTAAAACTATGCACTTTTATTTTATCCAATTAATTTATAAATAAAACAGTAGTAAAAATATATAATAAATTGAAATTACAACAACATAACCAACATAAAATTTGAAATATATAATGTAAAAAAAAAAAAACATAACTACTACTAAAATCAAAGATAGTAAAAACTTAATACAACATACACTAATAACTTAATAATCTTGAAAACCACTTCTAGACCCACTAAGATCATTAACAATGTGTCCAAATGAAGTTGATGCCGGAGAAGGTTGTTGATTTTGTTGTTGCTCTACCCGTTTTTATAAAATTCGTGCTTGTTCAGCTTGAACATATGCACGAATATTCAAATCGTGTATGGAATTCAAGTCTTGAAACACAATTTTATTTTCTTCTTTAAATTCTTTCAAAGCGTAATTCTTACTTTGAATATCTAAATGCTGTTCTCTTTGTGCGCTTGTCTTCTTTAGTTACTGCAAAAGTTGTCTATTTCCTTCTTCTAAGGTGTTGATGATAAGTGATGTTTGGTCATCAATTTTTCTCTTCAGCTTAAATTTTTTCACCTCAATCGGTAGTTGAGATGGAGATTCACCAATAATGTCTTCATCATCATCTAAAATCAAAGAAAATAAAGACAAACCTAGAGATACTTGACTACCAGAATCAAGGGTATGATTTTCCGATTCCGAAGATGCATATCTGAAACCACATAGATTTGGTCCTTTTCTAGCAGAAGTATCACCATCTTTGAATTTTTCAAAGTTCTTAATAATGTTCCAAACATGATCAAATTTTCATCCTCCTTTGTATTTTGGATCTTCCATTAGCATTATGTTGGCTTGGTTGAACTGCAAAAATATATTAAAAACTGTAAATGAATTGAAAATCAATATATATTAATAACTGTAAATGAATTAAAAATAATATATTAATAGTTTGTTTTCACATTGTCTAATACATGCATGTAGCTTCTTTGTTGTTTTCTCAATAGAAGCTCCACCTCCGGATGTTGAAATAGAAGAGGATGAAAGTACCCGATTCCAAGAATCTCTAGCTCGATTTTAAAAAGTCAAGGATAAAGAAGCTCATTTCTCACTTAAAAATGCGTTAATTTATCATTTGTGAAAAGCATATATGTCTACTATTGCATCATAAAAAACTATTGTATTTTTTTAGTTTATGTTATGTAATGTATTTTTATATATATTATAAAAAATTAATTTTGATAAGATTGTGATTGTGTTGAATAATGATTAAAAGTAAAATTAGTGAGTACAAAGTTGTAAAGTTTAAAAGTGAGAATGTTGTTAACAATTAATGGCAGATAATGATTAAATATATTAAAAATATTGTTTTGAATGAAAAAAATAAAGCATTAAGAGAAACTAATTCCTTCATTTTTGAAGAAACCTTATTTTTGAAGAAATAAATGAAGGAAACCATTGGAAATGCACAGTCAAAGGACATCCAAAGAAAGCAAGCACCTTAGTCAAAGAACATTAAGGCAATATCGACCTCATCCCATATAGAAGTACTCACTAAATCCTCCTATCTTTCCAGTGGTGTGCCTAGATATTACCTCCCTAGACATCACCATGTAGACTCCCATTAGGAGCTTTATGAAACAAGAAGAAAAGTATTGGCTAAGGCCATCATCGTCCTCTCCCATAATTTTTTGAAATATGAAAGAGTTATAAATTAGTTTAAGTTTAGTTTTTAAGTAGTGTTTAAATGTGTGAGACATGTAAGATCAAACTTTCTGGAACACTGGAGATGTGTGTAACACACTTGACGCGGAAAAGAAAGCTGACTTGAGTTGGTGACGTGGCACATGACAAACCGACTAAGCGTGAGGATCAAGGAAGATACCAAGTTGCCTTAACTTGATGATTCAGAAGATCCGGAGCATTGAAGACCTCTCGTAAAGATTTGAGAGTGAGGGAAATATATATACGGGTTTAGTGAGAAAGGCTAGTGTTAGCCGTTTTGAGAGATTAAGTGTTGTAGCCTTCAAGAAGCTAGAAGCTAGAGTTCTTGGGTTAGCGGTTGTGCATGTGGTGCATGCTATATTAGAAATTGCTCAGTGTCAAGTTGCAGTTGCAACTTTGTATCAAACTGATTAAGCAAGACTGTAAAGATTGCTTAAGTGATTTCTAATAAAAGGCGAATTGTTTGTTGCATTGGTTCTCAAGCTTCTGTACTTTCATATATCCTGGTAGTATAGGTTTTACATTTGGTATCAGAGCGGGTCACCTCTTATAGATCTTTGATCTATTCTACAGGTGAGGTCATGTGACATTCATGGATACTATGAAAGAGCTCATCGCTGTGCAGAAACCGTTGGTGTTGGATGTAGGAAACTTCGGTCATTGGAAGGCACTAATGAGACACATCATTTGTGGTATTGATGAGGATGCATGGACAGCTGTTACAGAGGGCTGAGAAGCAGCCACTATTATGATTGAAGAGAAGCCAGAGGATAAGGCCCTTCCATCCCGTACGTTTGTGCAGCTTAAACCAAAATAAAGGTGGACAGAAGCTGATAAGAGTGCATCAAAGTTTAACTCCAAGGCAATGATATCTATATTTGCAGCAGTTGATCTGGATCAGTTTAAGATTATCCATGGCTGTGAGTCTGCTAAAGAAGCATGGGCACGCTTGTAAATCACTTTGAAGGAGACACAAGTGTGAAGATGATGCAGCGTAGAATTATAATAAATATGTATAATTTCTATTTTCTATATTTTGATAGTTTTCTATTTTAATTAAGATTAGGGTTTTCATAGTTTTAAGGTTTTATTATAAATGGCCTCTTATGGCCTCCGATTGTATTCAGTTAATTATNAAAAATTTCTGATTTTCTCACTTTAATTAAAGACATTAATTTTATATTATGTATAAAATACACTTATATAAAAAATAATCAAATAATAATTATATTAGAAAATTAAACAAAATTAAAATTTATTCATATCGCTAACACTGTAGTGTCTATTAAATCAACAGTATTTGCATTCTTCAATTTTTTAAGTACACGTTTATTTCAAATCTAAACTAATAAACGTGCAACTACATAATATAACAAAAACTACTACATTACTTAAACAAACATATAATATAATCAAACTAAACAAATCCAAACAATACATAAATTAATCATATCAAAAAAATTCAAATTAAAATTTACATACATCTAATTTTTTATAATTTTACCTTTTAGTTCTAATAATAAATTGTTAGTAAATTATAACTCTATCTAGTCCTGTAAATTTTGAGACTTGAGACGGGAATATACGGGTATGGGACGAGAACGGAAAATTTGAGAATTGAGAAACAATTTCCAAAAAGGAATCCGATAAGAACGTGACGAGAAATTTGGGTAACGGGACAGGTTCAGAAAATTCTCTTACCTAAAATTTCTTCCCAAACGGATAATTATTTTGGGTAATGATAAAATTTGGGACATATATTTTGGACAATTTTGGGAAAATTCAGAAAAATTCCGAAAGTTTTTGATAATTTCGGGAAAATTTTGGAAAATTCGGAAAATTTAAACGGGTAGTTCGGGTACCCGATCTCATATCCGTTCCTTTTCTGTACCCTTCGCGTATCCGTTTGAATAAAATAAATGGTGATGCAGCGTAGAATTATAATAAATATGTATAATTTCTATTTTCTATATTTTGATAGTTTTCTATTTTAATTAAGATTAGGGTTTTCATAGTTTTAAGGTTTTATTATAAATAGCCTCTTATGGCCTCCTATTGTATTCAGTTGATTATTGATTTATAAAATAGAGCTTTGAGCTTTTTCAGAGAAGAGTATTCTCTAAACCCTTGTTTCGGCAGATCAAGAGAGATCTCAACGAATCCAGGAAGGCATTGATCTTAGGCATTCTTAGACTAAATAAGATCCTTGCATCTATCTAGCTTCCGCTACGTCAGAAGAGGACTCGCATAGACTATCTAGCATCACAGTTTGAAAATCTCAAGATGAGTAAAGATGAATCTGTTGCAAGCTTCACAACTAAGATTAGCACGATAGTAAATGAAGCCTCTGTTCTAGGAAATAATTACAAAGAGAAAAGCTTGTAAATAAACTTCTTAGATTCCTTCCTGCAAAGTTTGCGGCTCACAAAGATGTTCTTAAGTATTCTATGAGTACTGATGATCTCAAGTTTGACCATTTGTGTGGAATGCTCAAGGTAGAAGAAATGGAAACAGCTATTGATCATAGCAATGTGCAGAAAGGAATAGCTTTCACGGCTGAGAGTGAAGGAGATAAAGAGTAAAGCAGATTAAAGAGAACATGAGTCTCATGACAAGAAACTTTAACAAAATGTTGAGGCGTGTTGAGAAAGGTCATAACAGGAACTTCAAGAGATTCCAGCGAGGAGAGTGATATATCATGGTTTTTACCCATTTTTGGACCACGATATAAGTGTTTTTATTGAGTCTTAGTAATATTTTCGAGTCTATTTAGAGTCTATGCAGGTTCAGGTACAATTGGAGCTGAACTGGAGGTTTAGATATGTTTTGGAGCATAATGGAATGAAGTCACGAAGTTGGATTGAAGATGCACGATTGGTGTCGATCGACACCGAGTTTTCCGGATCAGAAGACGTGAAGATTCCAGAATTTTGAAGAAAAAGAAAATCTCCAAGACTTTTCCTAATCTTCCAGGGAATTGAGGATTCGTGTCTTAGCCTATATATAGAGATTTTATGCCATTGTTTAGGCACACACTTTATAATTTAGACAGACAAAGAGAGAGTTTAGGTTTTTAGAGCTTTAGGGAGATAAATCTGCACTCTGTTGTTGAGAGATTTGGAACCCTTGTATCTCTTCTATTCTTTTTATGCAAATTATTTATTCTATGATGTTTGCTGCATCCATGTCTGAGTAGTTTCATAGTTAGGTTGTGGGGAATTCAAGGGATTGATGATATGTTGCTAGAATTGGTTTACTATTGGGATTATTAGCTTGTTCTTCATCTTAGATTGTTTTTAACTTCGAAACTTAGGATTGATCACCTAGATTTCGAAACCTTAGGTAATTAAACGGATGCGAAAGTATAGTTAATCACCTAGCGATCAGATCTTTAGATGAGCATTGAAATCTATTCGCAACAACAGTTGGTTTAGGTCTTTGTGAACAATATCGAACCTGAAATTAATGCATGTCTTTGTTTTAGAACTCGCAGCGAAAGTTGGCTTTCTAGGTTTAGACATTGATAACATCTGCAACGAAAGCTGGTTTGTTTGCTTTTCGTGTTTCGAGTTCTAGAACAATTAATCCTAAATAGTAATCAAACCTTCAGCCTGAATCTTCCTGAGATACCTCACTGCCTAGCGCCTTGTCTCCTTGATTTTAAAACCAGAATTCGAACTTGCTTGTTTACTTTATTGCTTTTACTGCTTTTCTACATTACTTTTAGCATAAATCTGAATTAGAATTTGTCTAGTTACATCGATTCTCTGATCTAGACAGATTTCTTGTTTGGAATTTTTATCTAAGTTTTAGCTAATTATTTTACTAACTACTTTACTTTCTTTTGTTTCAGGTGTATGCAGAAACGCTCCACCAGAAGCAACAAGGAAGCAGAACTAACTTTTCTTAACTTAAAAGCACTTGCGGAACTAGAGCGTACGAACCGAAAATCTGCGAGAGCGTCGATCGACACCAACAGCATCGATCGACACCCTTCGTAGACAAAAATGCCAAACGTTATAGTTTTGATGCAAGATGTCGCAGGTCTACTACGAGACCGAGAAGGAAACCGGCGCAATGAAGAAGGGGCGCGTCTTGATGACGATGGGGCTGTGATTGTTGAACAAGTCAATGACACAGAGGATGAGCGCACCCTTGGCGACTACAACAGGCCATATCAGTTCTACGGCAACAGAGCTGCAATCCGCCTACCCACTTTTCAGAGGAATGACTTTGAGCTGAAGCCCGCATACTATACTCTTGTGGCTTATCACCCTTTTCATGGTCTTCCTCATGAGCATCCGATGGATCATCTGGAGAGGTTTGAAGACCTGGCGTCAAGTATTAAGGCACATGGAGTGACTGAAGATTATCTCTTCTGCAAGCTCTTCCCATATTCTCTTGGAGGAGATGCTGCGTACTGGCTGAAGCAATTGGAACCTGGTTCTTTGACCACTTGGGAGGAGACCAAAAACGCATTCCTCAACAACTTATTTGATGATGCGAGGTCCGAGGAGCTGCGAATGAAGATCTCTACCTTTTCTCAAGGACCTAGTGAAGAGTTCAAGGGCTCTTGGATCAGATTCAAGGCATACCAGAGAGATTGCCCCCATCATGGATTCACTGATGTTCAGCTGCTGGGAATTTTCTTTAGAGGAATAGACTGGAGGTACCAGATGGCTCTAGATGATGCGAGCAATGGGAACTTCAACACTAGATCCCCAGCCGAAGCAGTAAGGCTGATTGAGAACTTGGTATCTAGCAATAGTACCAAGAATGCGGATCTTCAAAAGAAAGCATCAGCTGGAGCAAATGATGGAGGACAAATCGCAGAGATGAGGGCCATGCTAGGATCTATGCACAGCCTTATAGTGGGGAAGAAACAGTGCAATTTTCTGTTGAAGTGGAGCATTTCGAACCAACTGCTGAGGTTCAAATGGAAGACTGCAATTTCGTAAATGAAGGTGGCTTTCAGGGGCAGAAGTTTGGGAATCAACAGGGGAACATGTTCTACAATGGAAACAACCAGAGAAGCTCTTTCTCTGGAATTCAGAACTCAGGTGGTTATTCTCCAAGATCCCAGTTTCAAAAGACCGAGTTTCAGAAGCCTATCACAGCACCAACTACACCAGAAACTATGGGTCTTCCTCCTATCAAAACCCACCAGCTCAATCTTCTGCAGATAATGATATGAAGGCAATGATGGAACAGATTTTAGAAGGATAACACAAGATGACAGTGAGCTTTAATGGAAAGATGGACGCCATGTACCAAGACTTGAATGGGAAATTCGAATCTCTGAACAACCATGTCAAGAAATTGGATACTCAAGTGGCTCAAACTGCAGAATATGTGAAAAGACAAGAAGGATTTCTTCCTGGGAAAACTGATACAAATCCCAGACACCATGTCAATGCCATCACGACAAGGAGCAGAAGCAAGATGGAAACAGAGCAGAGGAAGGATCTAAGTGCTGAAGACATTGTGGAGTTGGAGGAAATTGAGGAAGAAGCTGATGAAACCTCTGCGGAGCCAGTGTCGATCGACACAGAAGAGTGTCGAACGACACCAGACGAGAATCGCGAAGAGGTCGAGACACAAAACCTGAGTGTCGATCGACACCAGGCGGGTGTCGATTGACGCCACACCCAGACGACTGCAGAAGCAACCAAACCTGCAGAAACTTCAGAGGAACGAGTTTACAAACCCAAAATCCCATATCCCAGAACCCAGAAGAAGACCAAACAGGAGTTAGATGAAGCCAGATGCAAGGCAATCGTGGATAAACTTATATTGGAGATTCCATTGATTGATGCTTTGAAGATTATTCTTGTTCTTAGGAGATATGTGAAGAGAATGGTGACTAAGAACTTGGGGCTTGAAGAAGGAGTTGCTCTAATTTCAGAGCAAGCCAGTGCAGTAATTCAGAACAAGTTACCAGAGAAGCTCAAGGACCCTGGAAGTTTTGTGTTGGATTGCTCGATTTTTGCAGAAAGATTTGAGAGATCTCTTTGTGATTTGGGAGCTAGTGTCAACCTCATGCCACTCTCAGTTGCTAAAAGTCTTGGGATGACTGATTTTCAACACACAAAGATTTCTCTAATCCTTGCAGACAGGACCACTCGAATCCTAGAAGGCGTCTTGGAGGATGTTCCAATCAAGGTTGGTGATTGCATGATTTCAACTGATTTTGTGGTGCTGCAGTATGGAGAAGAACCCAAAGATCCTCTTATCTTGGGTAGACCTTTCCTAGCCACAGCAGGAGCTATTATTGATGTCAAGAGAGGCAGCATTGCACCGAATGTGGGCGATCTAGTGATGAGATTTGACATGGACAAGCTAATGAAGAGGCCAACAATAGATGGGCAGACTTTCTTTGTGGATTCACTCACCCATCTAGCTGAAGAGATTTTCCATGAGATGAGTCCTGAGGATCCTATGGAGAGTATACTAGCCAATACCACAGCAGAGATACAACATCTTGATGAGGTTTCTGAAGGGTTCAACAAGATGATGAACACAAGCAAGCAAGTCCTGGAACTAATCGCACAGGAGGACCTGTGTCGATCGACACCAGCCTGTGTCGATCGACACCATGCGAAACCCACGAAGGATGCTGTACTTGGCGAATGGAGTGAGACTAAGACACCTAAAGTTGAGCTTAAACAGCTCCCTGCCGGGCTAAGGTACGCATTTCTTGGTCCCAATTCCACTTATCCTGTTATTGTCAATGCTACTTTGAACAATGCAGAGCTCACGTTACTGCTAAGCAAGCTGCACAAATTTCGCAAAGCTCTTGGCTATTCTCTTGATGACATTTCAGGTATATCACCAGACTTGTGTATGCATCGCATTCATCTTGATGACGAGACCAAGACATCAGTAGAGCATCAAAGGAGACTGAATCCGAATTTAAAGGAGGTCGTGAAGAAGGAGATTCTGAAGCTTTTGGCCGCAGGGATCATCTATCCTATCTCGGACAACGCCTGGATCAGCCCAGTGATATACTCATTTATTTCGCATATTTATCATGCATTTAGAATAAGTTTTCATCCATATTTCATTTATAGCTAAGTATAATCATAGTATTTGATCATTTATAGGATTTAGAACATTTGCATTTTCTTTTGTATATATGCATCATTTCAGGTTATTCTATGGATTTGGCGACAATGTGGAAGCTGGAAACATAAGATGATGAGCTAGGAACAAGTAGAGAGCAAATTGATGTCATCTGACTTGCTGTACCAAGATGTTGCAACCGATTCAAATCCATGCCACCTAAAGCGACTTAAAGATCAGACTCTACAAAGACTTTCCATTCCGATTCAGCCTCCGCAATCTTCATAAAACTCATAGTAAATTGAGCTACCTTTCGTTCAGAGGTTATTTAAAGTCATTATGGTCAGTGGTTCAGAAGATACGGCTATTTAAGTAACAACATGTCCGTCTGGAAGTTTGGCGACCAATTTCGTTAACTGAACGATCAGCTC
>JAHZTW010000003.1:51371550-51392412 GCA_020283515.1 Alliaria petiolata | reverse complement strand
AGACAAAACGCAGGAGTAGCTGGAGGAAACCAAATTGTTGAAGTCAACAAGAAGCTGGACATCTTGATGGGAAAGAAGCAGGTCTATTTTGCTAATGAAGTAGAGACTTTTGAGCCTGAGGAAGAAGAAGTTAACTACATTAATGGAGCTGGTTTTCAAGGACGGAGATTCAACAATCAGCAAAACTATGGTTCTTCCTACTAGAAGCCTTTTCAGAGCAACAACTTCAACATAACTTATGGTTCTTCTTCCTATCAGAAGCCTCCTGAGCAAGACAATAAGATGGAGTCTATGTTGGAGCAAATCTTGGAAGGACAGCAGAAGCTGACAGTGAATTTCAATGGCAAGATTGATTCACTTTACCAAGACCTGAATGGAAAGATTGAGGGCATAAACACTCACATGAAGAAGCTAGATGTTCAAGTTGCTCAAACCGCAGAAGCTGTTCGTAGGCAAGAAGGATTTCTTCCTGGAAAGACGGACACGAATCCGAGACACCATGTGAATGCCATCACCATTCAGGGTGAAAGAAGCTTTCCACTAGTGCAGAAAATGGGTCTTAGTATTGAAGAATTAGAGGAGCTTGAAGATGAAGAAGATGCTGCGGAGCCAGTGTCGATCGACACTAACCTGTATCGATCAACACCCCTGAAGATTCACGACAAGTCGATCAAACTCGACACCAGTTGGGTGTCGATCGACACCTCACCCAGACCTCGTCAAACATGCCTGACGCTTCAACAAGTGTAGGTTACGACATGTTCTTCTACGGATCTTCCCAGAATAAGAGGATCTTCCCAAAATATTTATAATCCTATACTTGTACCTAATTTTAACTATTGTAGGTTACGACATGTTCTTCTACGGGTCAATCATTTCCAACATGGTTGGAGGATTTGATATATGGACCATCATTTCTTGCAACGGCCTATCCGATCTATTGTACTCGGGGATATAGTTTTAAGATTCTGCGAGAAAGAATGTGCAGACCAACTTGTGATTATGGTATATCTTTGCAATCGGGTGATACTGTGTACTATGGTGTTCTACGCGAGATACTAGATGTTCATTACCCGGGAATGATTGATATGAGATGCATTGTTTTTTCATGCGATTGGTATGATCCATCAATCGGTCGCGGTGTACGGCATGACGAATTTGGTGTTACGGCCGTCAATTCGAGAAGGAACGTACAAGAATATGATCCATTCATTCTTAGTTCACAAGCAGACCAAGTGGCATACGTTCGATATCTTCGAGTTCCCACTGTTTCGAGAAGGTGTGATTAGTTGCCGCGTCATTTATTTGGGAATTTATTAAAAGGCCCGACGGATATGCCCGTCGGAGATATTACATATAACAAATCCTTCACCCTTTCCTTTTCTTCTCCACACTTAGCAAAAATCCTCTCTTTTCCTTTTGGCCGCATATCTCGCCGCCTCCGCCAGTCTCGCCGCCGCCTGTTTCGCGCCGCCTGTTTCGCCGCCGCCGGTTTGCTGCTGCCTCATGCCGCCGCTCCCTTCCGCCTCCGCAGCAGATCTCTTCTTCTCTATGGCGTAAGCTTTGTTCTTTTTGATTATTTTTGATATTTAAACTTAGAGATTGTTAGATTTAGGTTGTTAGATTTTTAGATTTAGGTTGTTAGATTGTTCGATTTAGATTGTTAGATTTAGGTTTATATGTAGATTTAGGGTGTTCGATATAGATTTCTTTGTAGATCTAGGTTTATTTAGAGATAAATATATGTTTCTAGTATAAATATATTTTTCTTCCAAAAAATAACTATATAAATACGAAAATATAACATTTGTAAATATTATAATTCAATTTTGAATTATATTTAAAACGGTTTTTATATTAAAACGTTTATTTATAAAAACTGTATAATTTTAGTTTTATAATTATTTTGTAAATATAATTATAATTTTAGTAAATAATAAACAAGGTTTACATATTAATATGTTTTATTAAAAACAATTATAGAAATTTAATTTCGAAATTTTTATATTTAAATAAAAAATTTATATATATTTATAAAGTTTTTATATTAAAATCTTTTGATTTATGTTTTATGATTTTTAAATTTCATTATTAATAAAGATAATTGTTAGTTTTTTCCTAATTTATAACAATATATGGTTACAATATGAATAGGTTTTTTATAGAATTTTATGCACAAATAATTAATATAAATCTATGTACACATATTATCTAACCAAGTTTATTACAATTAAAAATTTAGGTCATATGGCGATTTTGTTTATCAAGATGGTTCGTTTCGTCGGTTTTCCCCTCGTGATTCCGAGTCCCCAGTCTATACTCCCGGTTTGAGTTCCACTCCCGGTTCGAGTCATGTCCCTCCGACTCAGATAGATATTGATGATATTCTTGAGTAGGAAGGACGTGTGGGTATAATAAAACTCCATCCTAACCGTGAGGGAGATTCGACTTGGTTTGGACATGAACCGAAAATCACTAAATCCATTTTGAAGATGTTGCATGGAATGCTAAAGACTCCTTACAAAACTTATTCACTCATGCCACCCGATGAGCAAAAAATGTGGTTTCGTTCATTTGCGGTAAATAATCAATTATTTTATTTATCTTTTTTTTTATCAATTTTTAATAGTTAATTTTGTTAACAATTTTTTCCTCCCAAATATAGCAAGATTTCACTTGGGACCGTGTTCACACAAAGAAGGTCGAAGCTATGTTCCACCAAAAAGCTCAAAACTCCTACAGCAAACACATGAATGAGTGGAAGCAGAAGTGGAAAAAAGGACAGAGAGTGTCCTAAAGGGTTGAACCCTTCTTGCTGGGAAGCGTTCCAATTGTATTGGGCCGATAGTGCAACAGATAAACTTGCAAAACGGAACTCCAAAAACCGATTGAGCCAACGAGGTGGTAAAGGGATAGCAACACACAATACAGGAGCCACTGGTTTTGTTAGACTTGCTGATGAATTGGTAATAATTTTAAAATTTTATTTATTTTCAAAATTTTAAAATTTTGTTTTATAACTAATTTTTATTTTTTTAGACAGAAAAAATGGTGGTGTTCCCGTTAGTTTATATGATTTTGTCCAAGTCTCTCATACCAACAAAAAGACGGGACAATTGCAAGATGGAGTTGCTATTGATCTTGTCGAGAAGGTGAAGAGACTCCAAGAAGAACGTATAACTTAACTATCTCAGCAAGGAACGCCGGTTGAAGAGTTACCTAGGGAAGAAATCGATGCAATGATTATAGAGGTAATTAATTATTACAAATCTATTATTTTATCAAAATTTTATTACATATTTTATAATTATGTTTTTATATTGTAGCAAACTCCGAAAAGCAAAGGCCGTTTTTTCGGATTAGGATGTCTACCCGAAGTGTATAAGAAGGGAAATGTTGGTTCTTCTCGACGCGATTCTGCACATCAACAAGAAACTAGCGATACCAAACCATGTCCCAAAGTTAATTTCAAGCCTTCCGCTCAATATCTGGTTATCTTCATCCCCAGCCGCCGCATTTATCGTCCTTTTTTAATCACTCGAATATAAACAAAAATATCAAAACCGAACAATGCAATATTGATGCAAAGAAAATTTAAACCTCAAAAAAGGTTCGAATAATAAATTAAACTTGCCAGGAATCGAAATTGGTCATGTTTTGCAGAAGCATCAGTTGCTTGTGTCCCCATTCGAATGTGACTATCCACATTTTCTTTTGCTATTAAATCTCTCTTCCGATGTTTCTTGTGTTTGAGAGTTGTGACCTTCTCTGTTTATATAGTCATGTGCATGTGGAATACTTTACAGACAAATTTGTACTATTCTAAGAATATACATTGGTGGTTTCCAGTGGCGGACCTAGATTTGTTTTTACCGGATGCAAATTTAATATTAATAATTAATTATTAATTTTTAAATATATATTAATTATTAATTTTAAAATATATTTATAGTAATAATTATTAATTTTAAAATACATTAGTATTAAATTTGTATAATTTTAAAAATATACATTAGTGGTTTTCTGTGGCGGATCCAGAATTTTGTTTTACCGGATGCAAATTCAATATTAATGATTAATTATTAATTTTAAATATATTAATAGTATTAATTATTAATTTTAAAATACATTAATATCAAACACTAATTAAACTGAATTATTGGGATTGTAGGTAAATAATATTTAAGAAGATAAAATTAAGAAAAAACAACAAAACTATAGTTTTTGCATATTATACTATCTAACTAAAAATGGATTTCAGATTAGATTTTGTTTAGTTCAATTAAATCCAGAAGAGATTTAACAAAAATAGACAAAAAAAACTGAGCGCAAACTAGAAGTTTGAACCATCATTTTCGGGTTTAATTACATTGAGTACAACTAGCTGATCTAACTATTACTCCCTCTGTATTTGAAAGTTTGATATTTAGAAATTTTCACACATATTAAGACATAATAACTATTTATTTTATTATCTGTTTATTTTTTACAATTTAGTTATTTTATTAAATATTTTATTTTTCTTTCAATTTAACATGGGTCATGTGACCCCCTACTCTACACGTAGGTTTACCTCTGCTGGTTTTTAGTGGCACACAAGTTTAAGACTTTAGAAATTTTAGCTTTATTAATCGGGGAATCGTGTCTCATATGTATGTCAAACATTTCAGAAATGTTGCACACATTGTTGTGGTCAAGTGGTTGGTGGGGACTTGGGTAAGTGTTAAATCACCCAACCGGGTTCAAATCCCTCTTGAAACAAAAATCATATTATGTGAGACGTCTGGGCTTGGGCTTCGGCCAAGACAGTTTACCTGGTAGTCCGGTAACAGGCGAGCCGGCTACCCCTTGGCATTAGTCGGAAGGCAAATTTGGGACATGCAGTGTTGTGGCCTAAGGATCTCAACAATTTCTTTATGAAATAAAAAAGGAACTCTCATGGGTGTGTCACATCATCATTTCTTTATTTGACACATGTCCTTTATCATTTAATTTTCAAAAAGTTATTTTATTTGTTATAAATCTAAACCAAACAAAATATTTTTTTTGTATAGGTGTGGTATGTTTTGGTATATAAGTGTTTCAATATAAGGGTTTGGAGTGGTTTTTTAAAAAGTTTGGTTAATTATGATTTGATGTTTATGTTTAATCTTTAAAGTTTATGGTTTAAATTTTATGATTTACGGTTTATGGTTTGAGTAGAATTTTGGATTTGCAATTTGGGTTTAGGGTTTGGGGTTTAAGATTTGAGGTTTAGGGTTTGAATGTGCTGCAACTAGCCACGACTTATTTGTGGTCCAAAGAAAAAAATATTTGCCGGCATAACTTAGTTACGATTTGTCACTGTATAGTTTGTGGCTAACTATTTTACTTTTTCATCCGTGAATTATTTGATATGACATATCGACTAAATGCCACAAAATCGGAGTGGCTCGTTGCTAAAAATAGCTACAAATTATATTTTGTGTCTCTTTTTCTATAGTAATTTTGTAGGCAAATCTTGACTAACTGGCCACAACAAGTTGTCGTGGCTATCCGTGGTAACTAAGACACAAATTGTCACAAAATTATTTTCGTGTCAATATAGCCACGAATTGTAACGATTTACCACAAAATTTTAGATTGGTCTGTTTTGTAGCTATTTTGGTGTAGCCACGACTAAAATTAAAAAGAAGGTTAAATCAAACCTGCAAGAATTCCATGGGCCACGATGTGCAGTTTATTGAATCGGTAAAGATCATTTTGTCCACAAAAAAAGCAACCCGGCCTCTACTAGAGATACCAAACCATGTCCCAAAGTTGTTTTCAAGCAGTCCGCTCAATATCTAGTTATCTTCATCTCAAGCTGCCACATTTATCGTCCTTTTTTAATCACTCGAATATAAACAAAAATATCAAAACCGAACAATGCAATATTGATGCAAAGAAAGATTAAACCTCAAAAAGGTTCGAATGATAAATTAAACTTGCCAGAAATCAAAATTGGTCATGTTCTGCAGCAGCATCAGTTGCTTGTTTTCCCATTCAAATGCGACTATCCCCATTTTCTTTTGCTATTGAGTTTCCCTTCTGATGTTTCTTGTGTTTGAGAGTTGTGACCCTCTCTGTTTATATAGTCATGTGCATGTGGAATACTTTAGAGACAAATTTGTACTATTCTAAAAATATACGTTAGTGATTTCCAGTGGCGGACCTATACTTTTTTTTTACCAGATGCAAATTTAATATTAAAGATTAATTATTAATTTTAAAATATACATTAATTATTAATTTTAAAATATATTTCTAGTATTAATTATTAATTTTAAAATACATTAGTATTAAATTTGTATAATTTTAATAATTTACATTAGTGGTTTCCAGTGACGGATTCAGAATTGTTTTTAACGGATGCAAATTTAATAACTATGATTAATTATTAATTTTAAATTTTGTCAATAGTATTATTTATTAAATTTAAAATACATTAATATCAAACACTAATTAAACTAAATTATTGGGATAGTAGGTAAATAATATTTAAGAAGAAAATATTAAGATAAAACAACAAAACTATAGTTTACATATTATACTATCTAACTAAAATAGGTATTTCAGATTTTGTTTTGATTTGGTTTAGTTCAGTTAAATGGTTAAATGTGCTATAAATGCATAAGAGATTTAACAAAAACAAACAAAAAACTGAGCGCAAACTAGAAGTTTGAACCATCGTCGTCGGGTTTAATTACATTGAGTACAACTAGCTGATCTAACAATTACTTCCTCTTTATTTGAAAAATTGACATTTAGGACTTTTCACAAATATTAAGACATAATAACTATTTTTTAATTATCTGTTTATTTTTTAATTATTAGTTATTTTATTAAGTATTTTATTTTTTCTCTAAATTTAACATAGGTCATGTGACCCCCTACTCTACACGAAGGTTTACCTCTGCTGGTTTTTAGTGGCACACAAGTTTAAGACTCTAGGAACTTTAGCTTTATTAATCGGGGAGTCGTGTCTGATATGTATGTCAAACATATCAGAAATGTTGCACACATGGTTGTGGTCAAGTGGTTGGTGGGGACTTGGGTAAGTGTTAATTCACCCAACCCGAGTTCAAATCCCTCTTGAAACTAAAATCATATTATGTGGGAAGTCTAGGCTTGGGCTTCAGCCCAGACAGTTTACCTGGTAGTCTAGTAACAGGCGAGCCGGCTAACCCTTGGCATTAGTCGGAAGGCATTTCAAATTTGGGACATGCAGTGTTGTGGCCTAAGGATCTCAACAATTTCTTGATGAAAGCAAAAGGAAACTCTCCTGGGTGTGTCACGTCATCATTTCTTTATTTGACACCTGTCATTTATCATTTATTTTTTAAAAAGTTATTTTATTTGTAATAAATCTAAACAAAAAAAAATATTTTTCTCTTCTTGTTTGCACTCATGGGAATTCGAACCCATAATCCCTACAATAAAAGATAACCGTTTTTCCATTATGCCATAGATACTCATTGACAAGCCTCTCTAAAACCTTCTGATATTGTCTCTATGTTTTACATATTAAATTGGAAGCATTTTAAAATTTTTTGTATATATATCAATTACCGACTTCACATGATGTCCCAAACACATAAATAAAGAAAATCTCAAAATGATAGATTGAAAAAAAAAAAATCTTTTTTAAAACATCAAGTAACATAAATAAATATTAAATATGTACAATCACTGCAAGAAAAACTGTATTTAGCTATAAATTTAGTTCTAGCTATGGTCAATTATCCGTGGCTTTTTGGCCATTAGACACGACTTGACACAACAAAAATTTGTAGCATTGAGCTCGTAGCTATCCGCCTCACGTCGCTATTTGTAGCTACCTTGCCACAACATAGCCACGCCGAAATCTGTGGCTAATTAATCGACATGTATTGTCACAACCTAACCATAGCTATTAGTCACCAATAGGCACAAAAGTAATTCTGGTACGTAGACACAAAATGACACAACTCAAATGTATCTATATATCTACAACTTAGTTACGACCAAACCGTAGCTTATTAGAAACAAATATCCACAAATTAAGTTGTGGCTATTTTTTAAAAAAATATTAAAAACAAATACGATAAAACTAATTAAATTAATTAATTAAAATACATCGACGAGATCTGATCGTCGTACCGACAAAAAACAAAAAAGAATATCTAATTGGCGTTCTCTGATTCGGCAGTGGATGTTGACGGTGATGTGGCAAATAGCACTGGCGCTCAGTAGTCATGAACACGGTGGGGCGAAGATGGAGGGGCAAGGATGAGAGCGGTGAGCACAGAACCGGCAGTGAACTTCGACGAGATCTGAACAACAAAAGGAGAATTAGATCTGAAGATGATGAGGAGAAGAAGAGAAGGAATGAAGGGGAGAAGAATAAGAGAAAGAAGCAGAAGAGAAGAATTACAATGGATCGACGACGATGGTAGTTTTAAAGCCATTGCAGAGAGAGAGAGAAGAGAGTTAATTGCCGACCAGGAAGAAAACCATACTGAAAGAGAGAGAGGGATAAGGGAGAGAGAGAAGGAGAGAGAGAGAGAGAGAGAGAGAGAGAGATACGAACCTCGATTTGGTGAAGAGGCTGAGCTCGAGTCGAACAAAGAACAAATAAGAAATGTGACATGCTTTGTTGTGGTCGGAGAAAAATTGAAATTTGAAAGAACAGACAAAGAGAGAGAGAGAGACAGAGAGATAGAGAGAGAGAGAGAGAGAGAGTGAGTGAGTGAGAGAGAGACGAACTTGAAGAAACTAGAAAGAAGGAAGAAGGAATCGTAGTGAAGAAATCGGCTGAAAAGAAGAATGTGAAAACGGATAAGTGTGGAGAAAGAAAGAGGAGAAAGTAGGGTTTTGTATACATTAAATTAATAAACGAATTGTTGCCAAACTTTAGCTCGGGAAATAGAATTTTTGTTGCCAAAAGTCCAAAATTTTCGTTATCAAAATAATTTCACCGGTAATTAAACCGCGAGTTAAAATTTGACAACAAAACTTTAGCCCGGGAATTAAGATTCCATTGGCAAAAATAGCGATTTTTCATACTCACAAATTATTTAGTGACAAGTTGTGGGTTTTGAATTTTTGATATATTTAGTGATTAATTATGTTTAGGGTTTAGAGTTTCCAATTTAGAATATGCTTTATATTTGAAACATTTGAAATTTACTATAACTGTTTGAGAATATGTTGGTTCTATACAAGTTTGGATAAAGATATGCTAAGTAGTGACACAAAATGTTTTTTTTTTTATAAGTGTGCTATGTTTTTGGTATATAAGGGTTTCAATATAAGGTTTTGGAGTGGTTTTTTAAATGATTTGGCTAATTATGATTTGATGTTTATGTTTAAAACATTAAAGTTTATGGTTTAAATTTTATGATTTACGGTTTATGGTTTGAGTAGAATTTTGGATTTGCATTTGGGGTTTAGGATTTGAGGTTAAGGTTTTGATTGTGCTACAACTAGAGAGAGAGAGAGAGAGTGTGTGTGTGTGAGAGAGAGAGAGACGAACTTGAAGAAACTAGAAAGAAGGAAGAAGGAATCATAGTGAAGAAATCGGCTGAGAAGAATAACGTGAAAACGGATAAGTGTAGAGGCAGCGGATAAGGAAAGAAAGAGGAAAAGTAGAGTTTTGTATATATTAAATTAATAAACAAATTGTTGCCAAACTTTAGCCAGGGAATTAGAATTTTTGTTGTCAAAAGTTCAAAATTTTCGTTATCAAAATAATTTCACCGTGAATTAAACTGCTAGTTAAAATTTGACAACAAAACTTTAGCCTGGGAATTAATTATTTACATAGTCACAAATTATTTAGTAACAAGTCGTGGCTATATGAAGATATTTTAGTGCTCGATTTTATTATTTTTAACACTACTGTATAAATTTGTAACACTGCCGTATAAATTTGAATATAGTTTTGAATATGAATCTCATATATTCAATTTAGAATCAACTGAAGATAATTTTTCTTAAGTGGGATCAAATGGCCTTAAGGCTTGTTCCTTGAATCCAAAATTTAAAAGATTTGTTGATCAGTTATTTCTATGATGCCCATATTCTTTTCGTGTTATTCTTTTATTCATAATACATGAAATATTAATTTTCAAAATGTCACTCATATTTTGGCCTTGCATTTAGGTTTTATGTTTGAGTGTAAAATTTAAGGTTTTGAGTTCATAATTTAGGGTTTGAGATTTAATTTTTAGGATTTGAGATTTTGAGTTTAGGATTTGGGATTTGGGATTTGTAATTAGAAAATGATTAGTTTTGAATATTTTTGAAACCATTTATAAGTGTGGGTTTTGAATTTTTGATATATTTAGTGATTAATTATGTTTAGGGTTTAGAGTTCAGATATAGAATATGCTTTGTATTTGAAACTTTTGAATTTTACTATAACTGTTGGAGAATATGTTGATTCTATACAAGTTTGGATAAAGATATGCTAAGTAGTGACACAAAATGTTTTTTTTTTATATGTGTGGTATGTTTTTGGTATATAAGGTTTCAATATAAGGGTTTGGAGTGGTTTTTTAAAAGGTTTGGTTAATTATGATTTGATGTTTATGTTTACAACTTTAAAGTTTATGGTTTAAATTTTATGATTTACGGTTTATGGTTTGAGTAGAATTTTGGATTTGCATTTTGGGTTTAGGGTTTGGAGTTTAGGATTTGAGGTTTAGGATTTGATTGGGCTACAACTAGCCACGACTTATTTGTGGTCCAAACAAAAATATATTTGACGGCATAACTTAGTTACGATTTGTCACAATATAGTTTGTGCCTAACTATTTCACTTTTTCATCCGTGAATTATTGGATATGACATGACGACTAAATGCACTAGTTATGAGTAGCCACAAAATCGGAGTGGCTCGTTGATACAAATAGCTCAAATTATATTTTTGTGTCTGATTTTCTATAGTAATTTTGTGGGCAAATATTGACTAATTGGCCACAACAAGTTGTCGTGGCTATCCGTGGTAACTAAGACATAAATTGTAACAAAATTATTTTCGCGTCAATATAGCCACGAATTGTTACGATTTACCACAAAATTTAAAATTGTTCTGTTTTGTAACTATTTTGATGTAGCCACGACTTATTTTTGTATCCATTCTTAAGACACAATAAAATATTCAATATAAAATTGAGAAAATATAAGATTATATAAAAAATATAGAGAAGAAGAAGAAAAAAAAAATGGATACAAAAATATACAAAATTTTAAAACACGAAAAAAGACATGGATTCAATGCAAGATATGTAACAGAAATCCTGAAAATGATAAATTGAAAAACTTAAAAATTGCCAAGAATGGCCTTCACAAGACAAAAGGATTTTTGTCCTCCTCATCCATCTCCAAAATGACAAAGTCGGTTGGAATTGTAACATTGTTTATCTTCAAAGGTAAGTCTTCAAGCACCCCTTTTGGTAGTCTTACGCTCCAATCAGCTAGGACGCGGGAGACGTTACACTCTTTGAAGTCTGTATGACCTAGCTTCCTTGCAATGGAGTATGGCATAAGGTTGATACTTTCTCCCAAGTCACAAAGACTATTCTCAAACCTTAAATTTCCTAAGGCGCAAGGCAATGTAAATGTACCGGGATCACCGAGCTTCTTTGGTGTGACCTCCTTTTGAGTGATGACACTACACTCCTTGCTCACAGCCACAACCTTTTGTAACTCCTTTGCCCTCATAGCAATCACATCTCTTAGAAACTTGGCACTCTTCGGCACAAGTGCTATAGCGTCTAGCAAGGGCATTTTCATCTCAATGTCCTTGATACTTTTCTCGAACAAGGTCGTGTGCTTCTCTAACAGCTGCTTCTTGAACCTTGCAGGGAAAGGGAGACTCGGCTTGTAGGGAGGAGGAACAATTTCTTGCTTCTTTGGTGTTTTTCCCACAAACTCTTCCTCAACCGTTTCCTTTGCTTTTCTTGGTCTTTCTATGTACACATCATGGAAGGTGATTCCAAGGTCTTGTGAAAGGTTATCCTCCCCCTCTTGAACCACAATGTCCTCATTGTCTTTTGGTGGTGACCGCGGTGGTATCACTCGTCCACTTCGAAGAGAGATCATGTAAGCGTACTCCTTTGGATTCCCTTCACATTTGCCGGGTAAGGAGCTTTGGTTGGAGGTGCTGGCTTTGCCTTTCTCAAGCTGTGTAAGCTTGTTGTTGAGGTCGTTGAGTTGAGCAGCAAATTCGTTGTTGGAGTTGTCTTACCTGGTTTTCATCTCAGTAAGTTTCTTTTACAAAGTCAACTCCACATTCGATTGGCTTTGTAGTAGTTGCTTGATCATTGTTTGAACCGAATCATTACTAGAAGCATGAGCTTGTGGAAGCTGAACAAATCCAGGGGGATACCCTTTGTTTCCTTGTTGTTGTGAACCTTGAAAGTTGCCTTGTCTAGGTCCTTGATATGTGTTTTTATTCACATATCCTCCTTGATTTCCAAACTGTTTTTGTGGTGGGTAGACTTGATCGTTGGGGTTCTGAACATTGTTGCTTCGGTAGGAGAGGTTGTTGTTTTGGTACTTGAGGAAGTAGCCTTGTGGTATTGGGTAATCCTGGCCTCCTACCCAATTGGCTTCCTCATGGCTTTGTTCTAACTCCTCTAGAACATTTGTAGCCTCTCCCACAAAATGGACATGCTTTTGATTATCAAGCACTAGCTTATCAATCTTTTCATGGAGCGATTTCAACTTCCTCTTGTGTGACTCTAGATCAGACCCTCTAGGTGCACGGTCATAGTCCTCACTGTAGTTCCCATCAATCAAAGCAAGATTCTCAATGAGCTCCATACCGGTGGTTACATCTTGGCCAAGGAATTACCCTTACTTGTCGTGTCTAGGAGCATGCGAATTTTGGGCAATGCTCCTCTATAGATGGTGCTCAAGAGAGACTCTTCACTGAAACCAGGGTGAGGACACTGGATTATGTAGTCCTTGAAACGTTCCGTAGCCTCACTAAACGTCTCATTGCTCCTATGTGTGAAGCCGCTAATCTCTTTTCTCAAGCGGGCAGTCCGTGTGCTTGAGAAGAACTTGGACAGGAATGCCTTCTTGCAATCAGCCCATGAGGTTATAGTTCCTTGAGGCAGGGTCTTCTCCCAATGCCGAGCCTTGTCACCAAGTGAAAACGGGAACAATCTCAACTTCATGTTATCCTCCGAAATCCCGTTTATCTTGATCACGCCACACACTTGCTCAAAGTTGTCCAAGTGCTCTAGAGGATCTTCCATGGCTAGACTATAGAACTTGTTGTTTTGCACCTTGGACACAAATCCGGGCTTGATTTCAAAATTGTTGTTTTGCACCGGAGGAGGTGTAATGCCAAACCGATTGGTGTGGGTGTTTGGTGCATCACCCGGGCCAATGATCCGTGGGACTCTCGGCACATGGTTGGGGTATCCATTACCCCTACCAGCAGCAACATGAGGTGGAGGTACCTCATCTTGATCAGCCATACCGTCTTGAACTAACTGTTCTTGAACCGTGTGATCTCTTTCCCTTCTCAACCATGCGCTTCCAAGAAGGTGAATGTTGTCTAGAGGTGTGAGCAGATTGTTATCTCCTCTAGACTTCAAATTCATGTACCTAAAAACAAACACAGGTAGGTAGAAAGATTAGTAACAAAATTTAAAGGAAAAACTTAGTCTTGACCAAGTTCCAAATCATAATGCTTTCTAAATCCAATTTGGCAACATCGCCAATTGATAAGTAGATATTTTCAGTACTTAATCAATACCCAACACTACTCATGTCATTGTAGTAGTTGAGGTTATCAATCCAACTTGGAAGGAAAGGACACTAAGAATGCAAGAACAAGATTAATCTATGTAATATTCGAATTTACATGGGTAAAATGGAATTATAAAAACTACTTATGCAAGATAAATAAATCCTAAAAGGCAACTAGGCTATAGAGAAATACT
Organism: Alliaria petiolata; assembly: GCA_020283515.1. Lineage (NCBI taxonomy): Eukaryota > Viridiplantae > Streptophyta > Magnoliopsida > Brassicales > Brassicaceae > Alliaria > Alliaria petiolata. Next base: position 51,378,448 of record JAHZTW010000003.1, on the reverse strand, counting down.
TTAAGCAATTTCTACAATTATAGAGCAACCAAATATCAAAGCTTAAAGATTTAAAACTAAAGGTGCAAATATTAAAGGGTCTCTAGCAACTTAAGCAACAAACTTTGGAAATGAAAAAGATATATTCTTGATTTAGAAAATATAAAAGAGGGATTCAAGGCCGAGGGTTTACGTAAGGGAGATTCAAGGTTAGATCTTGGATTCTAGAAAATAGATCTACTCATTACAAGAGCTAACTTTAAATCTAAGAAACAAAGCTAGATCATTTCACGGTTAATGGCTCCGATCCTTCATCAAACCTTTCCCTCCAAACTCACGGTTAATGAGCAAGCAAGCACATTTTTTAACTTGGTCTAACTAGTCTCCAAATCAACCACTGTCGTGGGATTGGAGAAACTAGTTTCTTGGATGGGTTTATGAGATTTCTATGTCCTTTTGCAATAAGGAAATCTCTATAGGCTCAAAGATCTCCATCGAGATTCTTTGGCATTAATCCCTCCAAATCAAGAAGAGTTAAGGATTAAAACATATTAAACCTCTAGATCTAACCTCTTAAACCTCCCTAAACCCCTCCGCCTAAAATCCCAAGGTAACTACTCACTAATCATGCCTAAACATTCCAAAATCATAATGCTAAACATGATTAGCGTTAAACAAAAAGAAGAAAAGACAAGTTCTTGCTTATATAAATCAAAAATATGCGATTACAAAACCTTAAGAAAGCTTAAAAAACTTAAGAATGGTGAGAGCTAAAAGAGGAGAAGGTAAAAAGCATAAAAGATCAGATATATGAAAAAGTAGGGTTTTTAGCCATTTATAGCAAAAGGGAATGGTCCCCTTACAAGAGGACAAAATGTGAGCTGCCCGGACAAGGATGGGGCGTCTGGGAGGAAAGATCGAGCATAACCTTCGGTCTTGTGCTCGATCTTATGCTGAGAATGGCGCGCTTCGCTCGATCGTTGGGTCGTTTCAACTCCGCAATCGACCCACTTGCTCAATTTGTTGCTTGATCCGTTGTTGCAACATATTCCCGTACTAGGAGTGGCCGCAGCTCAGCAACAAGCTCCAGGAGTTGTTGAGCCGCAAGGCCTGAATCTGCCTCCACCACCACTGGGTGTACCGGAGCAGGAGCGTGAGCGTGTGCGTGAGGAGCTTGAACGTGAGCACGAGAGGCAGCATGCACACGGGCTAGACCGGGTGAATGAGCGCATGCGGGGGCATGATCAGATACCAACGTACTATCAAGCGTTGACCATGATGAGAGATCTGGGTACATAAACGTTCAGTGGTTGTACGCACGCAATCGCCGCAGACAACTAGAGAAAGCTGTTGAAAAAGAATTTCTCGACTATCAGGTGTCCGATGGGTTATCGGAGAGAGCTCGCAGTGCAGTATCTGAGGGATGATGCACAAGCATGGTGGGAGGGCGTAGAAAATGAGGCACCTGCATTCGGGAGAAAGAATTTTCCCCAAGAGGCTGTGGAAAAGATGGAGGGCTCATTTGCCGATTTGGTTCAAGGGGCCAAAACGGTGCGAGAATATGACTAAGAGTTTTGCCGTTTGAGGAGGTTTGCTGGGAGAAACCTGAGCGAAAGAGATTTGATCGGTAAGTTCCTAAGGGGACTAAGGCTGGAGGTGAATAATCGTTGCAGGGTGCGACCGTTCTCTAACATGAACGACTTGGTGGAGACAACATCTTTCATGGAACAAGGACTTGAGGAAGAGGCTAAGCAGGCAAAGACAAGTCAAGTACGAGTAGCAAGAGTGGCAGAACCGCATGGACGAGTTGTGGATAACGGCTACGCGTGACCAACCCGAGCTGGTGGGTGATAGCGGGATTTTTCCACTTTCAATTAATCCCTACTACTCATATCATTAAAGCACTTAAGGTATCGAATCCACAGGGAACTAGAGATCTAAGACACTAGGAATGCACAAAATTCCTTAAGCTAAGCAAATAGAAAAGACTTGGTTTTAAACTAACAACCTAAGTGAAATGAAAAGCAAACAACCAAACTCAAAAGGTAACTAACAACTTAAGCATTTGAAAATAAGCAACTAAAACAAGACAAGAAACTAAGCAATACACTAAACTAGATTAACAATACAAAAATCGAATCAAGGGATGAGGCTATGGACTTTGGGTGATCTTAGAGCTAACTTATGATGTTCAAACAATGACATAAATGCTAATCCTTAGGTTTAGAACTTTAATAAGACTAATCCACTCTCATGGCACTAATCCCTTTGCTAATTATCTAATCAAGAACAAACTTTCATTTGTGAAAAGATAACAACCAAGCATTAAGATTCAGTTCTAATCTACCAATAAACACCCTAGACAATCACTCTCATGAGCTAGGAATGCAAATCTCTTGATTTAGTTGGTTAGAGAATTTTATCAAACACCTTTTGGGTGAGAAATTCCCTAAGATCTAAATCACTTTTCTCAAAGCTAATCTAGCATTAAGATCACTAAACAAGAAAGGATCTAAACATTATAATCTCTAAACATCAAAGATTAACTCTCTAATCACCCTAATCTACCTCATCCAAAGATTCTAAAAAAGACTACTCACAGTTCATGATCAAACCAATAAAAACTTGTAAAAACTTGATAATAAGCATTAGAAAGAGTAAAGGAAAGAGATTAGAGAAGGAGAACTCTTGAATTGAAGTTTTTGATCCAAAGGTCTTACAGGAAAATCACCCAAAACAGAGAGAGTTTCTGGAAAAGTTTTAGAAATAAAAGTCAACTACATAATGATGATAAACAGTGTATTTTCGTCTTAAGTAAAGGAAATCTCGGGTACCATATCGGTATGATTACACCGGTATGACAGACCGATATGCGTATCGGTGTGAACACACCGATATGTCAGACAGATATGCGTATCGGTGTGATCACACCGATACAGCACACCGATACTGCTTTCTTCATGTCCTTTGCGAGTTTTGCTGCATGTTTTCCTTCTGTTCTTCCCCTTCTTGGCTTTCTTGCTCATTCATCAACCTCCCAATAGCCTCTTCAAGCTCTAGAATACCTGAGAAACACTTCAAATGCAACAAATATACAATATCCTAAGCTAAGACTCACTAAACTCTAAAATGAATGCAATCTAGCCTAAAACTATCTAATGAATGCATGTATGGATGCAAAACTATCATATATGAGTGTTAAAAACATGCTAAAATGAGAGACTATCAACTCCCCCAAACTTGCATTTTGCTTGCCCTCAAGCAAACAATTATGACAAATGAGAGAGAGGTGTTAAGGTGGGAGCTCAAATCCAAAAATGTCAACAAGAGAGATCAAACCATTGTCCAAGTTAATAATTCTAGGATGCATATCAAGTTTGTTCTACTTTAAAAATCTTAGCCATGCTCATCACAAACATGAAATGAATTCAAGTCTAGCATACACAAGCCTTCTTATCCTTCATTCCTTTAACATTCATTCAATTTGTAACCATGGATCATGATTATGCACTGCAAGTGAACTCATTTGGCTAATGGAAAAGGTTATGAGATAAAAAAATGATCTCATTCATGTGGGGTTTTCATTGCAAGGGATCTCTCAAGAAAGAATGAACTTTGGCAAAATGCTAAGGATAAAGAACAACTTGTGCATACAAGGACAAACTTCCATCTACCCAAGTACCATTTGCGATTTTAACCCTTATCTCTAAACTCAACAATGTCCCTCATATTCTACCCTTTTCTTAAGGCATTTGCCTTCTTGACCCACACAATCTCCTCATATTCACTTCCATTTAAACTCTTAGGAGAAACTCTTCTTCAATCTTTGGTAAACAAATGGTTTTGGCTTTTTACCCTCATTACTTAGCTCTCCTTTTACTTTCTAGGTAAGCCAATCTAATCATCCTTCAGATTCTTTTGCCATTTTTGGCTTCTTTTCTTTTCTTTAACTTAGAGGCTTACCAAACATTTTTACTTAGAGCTATTTTTCTAATTTTCTTTGCCAACCAATCCAAAATTGTTTCCCCTTATATCTTCTCCAAATCTTTTCTTCTTTTCAATTTTTTTGTAGACAACAACTCAAGCCCCTTCTTAAGCTAACCAACCTAGCTTATGTCTAGCCCAATGATGTGTGAGCTAGTTCTACATGGAAGACTCTCCTTGTCGTGCTAAACCCAACACTTTTTGGTAAGTTCATTCAAAAATTAGGCCTCATAACACACAAGAGCTTTTTGGCTTGAAAGAAGGTTTGGTTAGGGGTGTGGTAAGCTACTTGGGATAACAAGAGAGTGGTAGAAAGGAAAAAGACATCCCAAATATGTATATGATATCCATGAGTCACTTACCAATGTATAAACATGATAATTGCAATTCAAGATTAATGGTTCTTATAAATAGGAATGAGTTCAATTCACAGCAAGCTTCAACCAAAACATGAAAATCAAGACATGAATTCCAAGTGTGGTGCTATCTTAACTTCAAACTCATTTGACTGCATCAAACAATTATGAACGTGGGCAATGGTTTCGTCTCAAAAATCAATATTTTACAAAGGAAAACTTATCATAGCTCCCTATGCAATATGAATGCAAGCCTACATGAAATGCAACTAGACACAATCCTAAAATACAAATACAACTTCTAAATGCTTCTTTTTGGAAAAATTTCAAAATTTTCGATTTTTATATTTTTTTATGCCTTAGATAAATGCATGAGACTCAAGTATGCAAAAAAGAAAATAAGAAACACAAAGCATAAAATCAAATCTCTCAACCTCTCCCCCAAACTTAAATTACACAGTCCCTTGTGTAATAAAAGTTCAAGAAAGACTCAATCAATATGACAAAAATATGAGAAATAAAACTAAACGGTATGCACAATGGAATTGAAGTGTTACCTCTAAAATGGTATGGAGGAGGAGGAGGACGAACATGTTGACCACAAACACTCAGAACACAAGTTATTGAAATAAAAGCAAGAATATATACAATGATAAACATGTGAAGGCCTCCCAAGAGCGCTTGTTTAACGTCACTTAGCTTGACTTTTGAAGCTTGGATCACCAGGATCATATTCATCATAGAACCATCCCCTAAACTCTTGCATCCTAACCTCCTCAAAGGGTAAATTTTATGGATCGTACATGCTCTCTTCATTGGTGGAGATTAAACCAAGATGCTTGTCAAAGGGTTGAGCCATTGGAGATTCCTCTTGTTCACCCTCCTTGGAGGCTTCTTCAATTTGACTCTCCTTTTTCTCCTTCTTGAATATGAGATGCACATGTGTTTCCTCCTTGGTTGAGAGCTTATTATTAACAACTGAGTTCTCCCTTGCATTCTCTATGCATTCAACAACCAAATCACCTTCACAAGGATCTTCAAAGGTTATTCCAACAACGCCTACTATTTCCTTGTTGCTCTGTGTTGAATCACTCATGAATGCCACGGGGTCAACTAGTTCCTCATATATCAAAAGATTCTCATCAACCGTGCATCCAAAAAGCAATTCAAGTTCTTATAGGAATTCATCCTCGATTCGAGCATTCTCCTATTAATCTTCCCCGATTTCATTGGGAAGTATCATCTCTCTTAGCTCAGTTTCGTGAAGAGGAAAGCTTTCTCCTTCTTTTTCTTCGTTCCATTCGGTGTGTTCGATGTTAGTAGACTCCACATGTGTTGTCACAGCAACCTTTGAACTTGGAGTATGAGCGCCTATATTGAAAGCAAGCATGTGAATGCTCTCATTATACTTCTCTTGTTCTTCCATAATCAACTTCAGCAAGTTGAGATTCTCTTCTTCATTGGACATTTGGGAAGAATAGGTTGCTCAATGATCATCCTCCATGTCCCAAGATTGGTATCTCTCACCATATTCACATTGGTTCCCTTGAGAAAAATTTCCATCTGAAAATCCTCCTTGATAAGTGGATGAGCTTTCAAAACCATGGTAGCTTGGGGTCCCAAGCCATCCCTCTCTCTTGAATTTCTAACATAGCCTTCAACAAGGAAGTTATATCAGAATCCATGCTTTCTCCCTTGGGATTGTTCCTTGCAAAAAGAACAAACACTTGAAAGAAAGTTAGTAACCAAAGAAACAAAAACAAAAGAAAGCTTAGTCTCAAGAAAATTTGAAATCCTAATGATAAATCTACTTAGTTCCCCGGCAACGGCACCAAATTGATAGCGGGATTTTTCCACTTTCAATTAATCCCTACTACCCATATCATTGTAGCACTTAGGGTATCGAATCCACAGGGAACTAGAGATCTAAGACACTAGGAATGCACAAAATTCCTTAAGCTAAGCAAATAGAAAAGACTTGGTTTTAAACTAACAACCTAAGTGAAATGAAAAGCAAACAACCAAACTCAAAAGGTAACTAACAACTTAAGCATTTGAAAATAAGCAACTAAAACAAGACAAGAAACTAATCAATACACTAAACTAGATTAACAATACAAAAATCGAATCAAGGGATGAGGCTATGGACTTTGGGTGATCTTAGAGCTAACTTATGATGTTCAAACAATGACATAAATGCTAATCCTTAGGTTTAGAACTTTAATAAGACTAATCCACTCTCATGGCACTAATCCCTTTGCTAATTATCTAATCAAGAACAAACTTTCATTTGTGAAAAGATAACAACCAAGCATTAAGATTCAGTTCTAATCTACCAATAAACACCCTAGACAATCACTCTCATGAGCTAGGAATGCAAATCTCTTGATTTAGTTGGTTAGAGAATTTTATCAAACACCTTTTGGGTGAGAAATTCCCTAAGATCTAAATCACTTTTCTCAAAGCTAATCTAGCATTAAGATCACTAAACAAGAAAGGATCTAAACATTATAATCTCTAAACATCAAAGATTAACTCTCTAATCACCCTAATCTACCTCATCCAAAGATTCTAAAAAA
>JAHZTW010000003.1:51322418-51369627 GCA_020283515.1 Alliaria petiolata | reverse complement strand
GATTAGTACCACACATCATGGATTAGTCTTAATTAGTGTTCTAGGCATAGATAAAGCTTGTTTGAGTTGCTTAAATGATTGCAAGGTTGGCCATTTAGATGCCCAAATCAATGATTCCATCCCTAAGTTTCGTTTTTAGTATTTTGTCAATCTTGATTAGTTGTTAATTGCGTCATTAGTACTTGACTAGTAGTAATTAAGGCTTAGTTTCATATTATTGAACTTGTAGTGTCTCTCTTAGCTAGTAGATTGCTTTCAATAGTTCCTTGTCTCCCTTATTTCGAATTTGGCTTAGCTTAGACCAAACTTTGTATTCTTATTGCATCAAACTCCCAAGATGGATTGATATCTCAAATATTGCAATGACATGAGCAATTGAGAAATTGCAAACAAGACTAAAAATACTTGTTTCATCCATGTGGGTGGGGCATTAGGAAGTGATTATGGAAATGGACTGGCGGACATGCCACCGGGTTGTATTAGACTGCGGGCGAGCGCAAGGAACTTATGGCATGACAGCTGAATTCGGAGACGGATTTCTATTAAGTGGGAGAGAACAGTGACATCCCGGGCCCAATATTGTAAAATCTAAAGGCCCATATCGTTAAACCGATGACCAAGCCGTTAAATCGAGCAAAGCTTAGGTTTTTTCGTGACATATAAGGGGAAATAAAAATCCTTGGAGAGAGTTTTGGGAGAACGCCACCTTCGAGCAGATCGAATCCGAGAGAGAGATATAGTTGTTGTCGCCGTCTGGAGGAGCTGCCGTAGTCGCCTAACCGGAAAATTTGAGCCGTTGTCGTGGAGAAAAGCAGTTGTCCTTGCTCGTTCACAGATTTGGTTCAGGCGTGAACAGTGGTTGCCGGGCAGAGGAGGCGGTGTCGTCGCCGTCGTCAGAGTTCGTCGCCGGAAACCACCGTTCGGAGTTGTCACTGCATCTCGGGAAGAAGAAGAAGCGAGGGAGGAAGAAGAAGGGAGAAGAAGAAGTCTCGGGGGAAGGAGAGAGTAAAGAGAGAAGGAAAAGAAAAGAAAAAGAGAAAAGGAGAAGAGAGGGGTACATGGGAGAGAAGCAGAAAACTAGTGGCAGGAAAAAACTTATTTGTCGGGCAGCAGAGAAACATAGATCACAGGATTTTCCAGAACAGTCTTTCAACCCGTTTTGCTAAGGTGAGGCGTGATATGTGGATTTACAAACGGCGTTTATGTTATTAATTATGTTTATAGTTGATTCGAGAATAAAATGGTGTGAATTATTTTCTCTGTGAATTTAGGTTGGTAGAAAATTATATGTTTAATTTTGAATCATTGTTGAAGAAAATATAAGTGTTAAATGGTGGGGATTGTATCATGAACTAGAATTCATGTTTGGGAATTGTACAACTTAGCGGGGTGGACTAAGTTGTTGTGTGTTAAAGCTCGTTCCGGCGGTGGCGGGGACGAGTGGATGTTTCGTCTTATTCCGGCGGTGGCGGGGATAGACGGTTGTTTATTCCGGCGGTGGCGGGAATAGGTAGGTGTTTTGTCTTGTTCCAGCGGTGGCGGGAACGGACGAGAGCTTGTTCTGGCGGTGGCGGCAACAAGTGGGTGTTATCATCTAGTTCTGGCGGTGGCGGGGACGAATGGTTGCTTGTTCCGGCGGTGGCGGGAACGGGCATGCGTTGTTGTCTTGTTCCGGTGGTGGCGGGAACAGATGGTTGCTGGTTCTAGTGGTGGCGAGAACTAGCGGGTGTTGGTCGTGTGTGTTGCACTTGTTGTGGGGTCTTAGCTCGGTGGAGCTAAGTGGTTGTTGTTTCGTGGAGTCAGTCGTGCATGTTTTATTTCTCGGTTAAGTGTAACTATGGTTGGTTGCATAGGCATATTTTGTGGATCACGTGGGCAGGCGTGATCGTCTCGCTGAGTGACTTTGGTTGATCATGCCTCCTTTTATGGATGCAGGTGAGTTGGAGGAGTAGCAGTTCAAGTGATCTTCGGAGGTGGTATTGCGTTTTCAATTCTTCGAGCATTTGGGATTTTACTTAATTACTATTTAATATTTTATTATTTAAAAAACTTACGTAGTTATTTGGAATTGTTTTATGACATTAAGTATTTGAAACGAATTTAATATTTAATGGAGTTTTATTTATGGATTTTAATATTAGCGGGTTAAATTTGCAGTTGTTATTGCGGTTATGGTTTGTACAATGAGGTGGTGAAGCGTGGCATTTTTCTCGGCCAGTTAAGCGAGACAGGTGACACAAATACTGTTATATAAACGTTTGAGTTTTGGATTAAGAAAATCAAAAGAGTCAAACCATTCTTTGAATTGATTTCCAGCGAACAGAGAAGGAATAGAGAAAGATTGTTTGGCGTTGAAGAAACAAGTCGAAGAAACTGATACGACCACTTACTCTCAACATAATGGCAGATGCTAGAGAGAATCTGCAAGAAGCTCAGAGAAGAAAAGGAAAAAGCCATGAAACAGAGTCGAGATCCATTGTAGAAACCAAGAAACTGAACAAGAACTCGCTTTGTTCTTCGCTAAGGGTTGAAGACAATCTACAGCAACAAAGTAACGACGAAACAGAAGCCCGTGATCAACAAAAACTGGAGAAACAGAGAGATACTGAGAAGCAGGGGAGGGGGATCCGTTTCAGACTTTATCAGGTTTATTTTTGAACTGTGAATCATCAAATATTTCAGTCAAATTGTATTTGGAGATATCAAAAGATTAGATTCTCATGTGGGTTCTCGGGAGGAAATTGGCCGATGATCCCCATTCCCCAACGTTCAGGCGCATGGTAACTTGGGTACACCACACCGACGAATCAAGACTATAAATAAGAATATATGAGTAAAAAAAACTTAGATTTGTATATATCTCTTTAGGGTTATATATATGCATCTAAAAGCTTCATGTTTATCGCTTGTAATGTGTATATAACATACAACGATCTCAACGATTGTCTTCTTTTGTTTATAGTTTTATAATCGACAACGGACGAAGCAGCAGCAATCCCAGGCTCAAGAACAACAACAAGACATGAATTCCAACAACAACAAGAAATCATTCAACTGCAACAACAAAAGTCTCCTCAGAAACACCAGTCGTTAGCTTATCATTTTTATCTCTATCCGGTAAGAAACAAAAGAAATAGAACAGATGAATCAATTACTTCTCGGGAATCGGATTCCTTGGGGTCTAGGTAATGTATGGGATTCGCAGTTGGTGGAGAAATTAGCAGATGCGATTGAAACTGGAACACGAGATCAGAATTCTGATGCCATGGTTCGTCTGTTTTTTTTGTATCTCTCTCTAACAAAAATCGTGTCTTTAGTAGTTTTTGGGGTTTCTAGGGTTCTTGGATGTTGAATAGTCTGGGTGGAATTGCTTGCAGGTGACTGAACTGGATAGCCATTTCAACAAGAGCCAACAGCTGTTGAATTCGATTTCAGGTTCCCTAGGATCTAAAACTATAGTAATAACAAAAACAAAAAAGTTTTGATATTTGGATCATAACAAAGTTTGACTGGTTTTTTTGCTTACGCGATCTTCGTATCTTTTTATAGACTATTGATGGACAAAAGAAAAAATAGAATATAATGGCCATTAGCCACGACTTAACACAACAAAAATTTGTAGCATTGAGCTCGTAGCTATCTGTCTCACGTCGCTATTCGTAGCTACCTTTCCACAACATAGCCACGCCGAAATCTGTGGCTAATTTCCACAAAAAGACATAACCGTATTTGTATCTATAATAGGCACGTATTGCCACAACCTAACCATAGCTATTAGTCACCAATAGCCACAAAAGTAATTGTGGTACGTAAACACAAAATGACACAACTCAAATGTATCTATATATCTTCAACTTAGCTACGACCAAACCGTAGCTTATTAGATACAAATATCCACAAATTTAGATGTGCCTATTTTTTAAAAAAATTATTAAAAAAAAATACAAGAAAACTAATTAAATTAATTAATTAAAATACACCAACGAGATCTGATCGGTGTGCCAACAAAAAACAAAAAACATATCTAATTTGTGCTCTCTGATTCGGCGGTGGATGTTGACGGTAATGTGGCAAATAGCAATGGCGGTCAGTAGTCATGAACACGGTGGGGCGAAGATGGAGGAGCGAGGATGAGAGCGGCGAGTGATATGGGTCAAATTTACCCTAAGCAACTCTCTCAAATTAAGAGATCAGTTGTAGTACTTAGGGATCGAATCCACAGAGAAGGGATAGTCACACAGCAGTTTTCTAATTTCGAATTAAACTAAGTAGAAATGTAAAACTAGAAACAGAAAGCAATTTAAAACTTAGTAAATTCAGGAGACGAAACGCTAGGTTCAGGGAAATTCTCAGGTGATCTAAATTGCAGGTCTAGACAGAATGTTAGGAATTATGAAGAACTGTTCTAGAACTCGAAACACTAATGTAAAATCAACCAACTCTCGCTGCGAAGATTATCTATGTCTAAACCCTAGAATTCCAAATCTCTTTGCAAATCCTATCGATTCAAACAAGCATTAAAGTTCAGGTTCAATTGTTCACAAAACCCTAAACCAAATCTCTTTGCGAATAGGTATTTTGCTCATCTAACATTAGTTCAGGCAATCAATAATACTCTCGCATCTATTAATTAACCTAAGATCAGATTCTAGGTCGCGAAGCTAGAATAAGCATTAAACACAAATCCAGATGAAGAACTCTAATGATTTTATCCTAACAATTTAATTCGACCTAACAATTCATTAATCACCTTTGAAAAACCCTAAACCTAACAAGCAAACTACTCAGACATGATCAATGAAACAGAAATCATAACTTGAATAGAAAGCATAAAAGAAATCAATAGAATAAATAAAGGGAGTTCCAAATTTGCTCTAAGGAGACAAATTCTTCTCTCCAAAAACCTAAACTTCTATGATTCTTAAAGTATGAGATTCTGCCTAAACAATGGCTGAAAAACTATATTTTTAGGCCTAGGTACGAGTCTTCAATTCCTTTTAAGAGTAGGAAAAGCCTTGGAGATTTCCTTTTCTTCAAAAACTGGAAACTTCTCGATTCTATAAATTGGAAAACCTGGTGTCGATCGACACCTTGCGTGTAATTCCAGTCTTGACTTCATCACTTCGTGACTTCATTCCATTAAGCTCCAAAATGTATCCAAATCTCCAATTTGTCCCCAATTGTACCTCAACCTGTAAAGACTCTATATAGACTCGAAAATAGCCAAAAGACTCTATAAAAACACTTATATCATGGTCTAAAAATGGGTAAAAACCATGATATATCAACTCCCCCAGACTTAGCCTTTGCTTGCCCTCAAGCAAAACAGAAACTTAGAATGAAGTAGAAGTTTGAAAACAGAAACTTTCGAGTACCCCTTCAAAACGCCACATTGATTAACACTTCTTGAATCCACAGGTTATAGAGCCAACATTAGGAAATGTTCAGTGTACTTACCACAAGCTTAGCAATCTCCCAGTTTGAATTCAGATCCTTTCCTTGGTAAAAGTTTCGAACTCTAACAGTGGTAATGCCACAGAACTTTACAGATTCTTTGTCCTTCCTTAGTGCCTGAACAAGACATTCTCATGCAGCTCCCTTATTCTCTCTTCCCTTAGTCAACTTCTGCCCATTTTCAGGGTGTTCTAAGATCTTTTCGTTGACTATTCTTATTCTTTTGGGATCTCTGGAAATAGTGCTACTCTCTACTTGTGTTCCTTGTGAGGAGACGTGTTCAAGAGCATCACTAATATTGTTCCTTGTGAGGAGACAGGCTCATGACAAAGGCACTATTCCCAGACTTAGACTCTTTTTCTTTCTTTTCTCAAGGGAAGATCAAGGAGAGACTGCAATTGCCTATTTGTTCAGACTAAAAGAGGAATCAAGTTCTGTGCATACCTAGTTCTTATAAGGGGATCTGAACTCGCCCTGTTAGACTGATTCCACTTGCAGCTTTCTACTTAGTAAGTCATGCAATCAACTCTCTTAACAATGGTTCTTCAAGTGTCAACTTCCTGTGGTTAGTTTCTAGAAAAACCGAAAATTCCAACTGATTTTGACTCAATAAAACAAAATTTGAAACTCAGCTCTGCAATCCTTGCTTCCATGATGAACACGTCTTCCTCCATCAACTTGTCATTGATTTGAACATCCTTGCTGCTCATAGTCCTGAAGATATGATCATTTCCACCCCAGTCTTCAAGCTCCCCAACTTCCTCAAAATTTCCATCCAATGCCTCTGGAACAGCCTCTTTGTTCACTTGCTCTTTAGAATCCAGCTCCTTGTCATTTCTAGCGGCAATGTCATCTGAATCCTCTTTGATTGGATCTTCTTCCACGGGCATCTCTACTGAAAAAGCTTGACCATCAATGGTGGATGGTCCTCTTAACTTGTCCATGTCAAAATTCATGACAACATCACCTAAGTCAAGCTCTATTTTCCCTTTCCTCACATCAATAATGGCACCAGCTGAAGCCAAGAATGATCTTCCCAAAATAAGAGGATCTGCAGGTTCTTCATCATACTTCAAAACCACAAAATCTGTAGGAATCATGCAGCCTTCAATCTTCAGGGGAACATCTTCTAGAACACCTTCTGGGATTCTCTTTGATCGATCAGTTAGGACAAGGGAGATTCTGGTTGGCTTGAAAACAGTCATTCCAAGTCGAACAGCAACAGAGTATGGTATCAAGTTGATGCTTGAACCTAGATCGCAGAGAGAGTGAGGAAACCTTCATGTAGAGATTGAGCAATCTAGCACAAAGTTCCCTGGATCTGGTAACTTCTCTAGAATCCTCCTCAGAATCACAGCACTGACTTGTTCAGAAACCCACACCTTCTTCTTCTTCCTTGGAACTATGTTCAAGAGAATTGCAGTCACTTCTCTGGTAAGCAATGCTCCTTCCTCAGGACTAATGCCATTGACAACCATTCTCTTGACATATCTTCTTAATGCAGGTGAAAGTCTGACTGCATCAACTAGGGGTAACTCAATCATCAGCTTATCCATCATCTCCTTGCATCTGGCTTCTTCTCTCTCCTGTTTAGATTTTCTGGGAGGCAGGGGGTAGGGTATCTTAGGCTTATACACCCTTTCCTCTCGAGATGGTAAAGCTGCATCTCGATCCAGCGATGTCTGTATAGGGTGTCGATCGACACCAGCCTTGTGTCGATCGACACACGGGCTCGAGCTCTTGATTTCGCGATGTTCTTCGGGTGTCGATCGACACTCTCCTGTGTCGATCGACACTGGATCTGCAGGGGCGTCCGGAGCTTCTTTTTCAATTTCCTCCAACTCCACAAGGTCTTCAGCACTTAGATTCTCCTTCTCCTCTGGTTCCATCTTGCTTCTGCTCCTTGTCGTGATTGCATTCACATGGCGTCTGGGATTTGTATCAGTCTTCCCAGGAAGAAATCCTTCTTGCCTATGAACAGCTTCTGCGGTTTGAGCAACTTGAACATCCAATTTCTTGACATGGTTGTTCAGAGATTCGAATTTCCCATTCAAGTCTTGGTACATGGCGTCCATCTTTCCAGTCACATCTTGATATAATGTGTCAATCTTCCCATTAAAGGCCACTGTCATCTTCTGTTGCCCTTCTAGAAGCTGTTCTATCATAGATTCCATCTTGTTGTCTTGTGCAGGAGGCTTCTGGTAAGAAGAAGAACCATAGCTTCTCTGGAAGTTGTTGTTCTGAAAAGGCTTCTGGTAAGAAGAACCATAGCCTTGCTGATTGCTGAACCTTTGACCTTGAAATCCAGCACCATTGATGAAGTTAACCTCTTCTTGTTCTGGCTCAAAGGTCTCCACTTCTGCAGCAAACTGAACTTGCCTCTTTCCCACCAAGAGATTGTGTACGTTGTCCAGCTTCCTGTTGACTTCAGCGATATGGGCTCCTCCATTCACTCCAGCGTGTTGTCTTCTTTCGAAGTCTGCGTTCTTGGTGCTGTTACTAGAGGCCAAATTCTCTATAAGCTCTACCGCACCTTCTGGAAATCTTGTGTTGAAGTTGCCATTGCTCGCAGCATCTAGGGCCATCTGGTACCTCCAATCGATCCCTCGGTAAAAGATACCGATAAGCTGCGGCTCGCTGAATCCATGATGTGGACAGTCCCTCTGGTAAGATCTGAACCTCACCCAAGAAGCTTTGAATGCTTCAGTGGGTCCTTGAGAGAATGTAGTGATCTTCATCCTCAGCTCCTCGGATCTCGCATCATCAAAGAAATTGCAAAGGAATGCATTCTTTGTATCTTCCCATGTAGTCAAGGATCCTGGTGGCAGCTGCTTCAGCCAGTATGATGCATCTCCAGCAAGCGAGTAAGGGAAAAGCTTGCAGAAGAGATAATCATATGTAACTCCATTAGCTTTGATGCTTGAGGCTAAGTCCTCGAATCTCTCAACGTGGTCCATAGGGTGCTCATTAGGAAGACCATGGAAGGGATGCTGAGCCACTAAAGTGTAGTAAGCAGGCTTCAGCTCGAAGTCATTCCTCTGAAATGCAGGAGGACGGATCGCAGCTCTATTAGCATAGAACTGGTCTGGGCGGTTGTACTCGCCAAGTGTTCTTCCACGTCCAGCTTCTGCACCGGCGATTTGTATCGCCGGTTCGACTATGACGGCGCCAGCCTCATCAAGTCTATGTCCTTGGGCGTTCCTTCTGTTGCCCTGTAGGTCGACAAAGTCGCCAGCCTCGTTGCGCATTAGGATCAGTGGTTCTGCCATCTCAGTCTGCGTCTGGTGTCGATCGATACAAGCGGTGTCGGTCGACACTAAGGTATGGTGTCGATCGATGCTCTCTGTGTCGATCGACGCTCGAGCAGATGCTCGGTTTGTGCGTTCGAGATGACCGAGCTCCTGGTTCAATGGGACTAGTTCCTCTTCCTTGTTGCTTCTGGTACTGGGCATGCACCTGAAACCAAAGATGAGAAACTAAATCAGTAACAAAAACAAAAATAAAAACCTAGACAAAATCCTAATACTAGAAATCTGTAGGCAACTAATCTCCTTCCCCGGCAACGGCGCCAAAATTTGATATGGGTCAAATTTACCCTAAGCAACTCTCTCAAATTAAGAGATCAGTTGTAGTACTTAGGGATCGAATCCACAGAGAAGGGATAGTCACACAGCAGTTTTCTAAATTCGAATTAAGCTAGGAAGAAAGATGGAATTTAAAACACAGAAAGCAATTAAAAACGGTGTAAGTTCAGGAGACGAAACGCTAGGTTCAGGGAAATTCTCAGGTGATCTAAATTGCAGGTCTAGACAGGATGTTAGGAAATATGAAGATCTGTTCTCGAACTCGAATCACTAATGTAAAATCAACCAACTCTCGCTGCGAAGATTATCTATGTCTAAACCCTAGAATTCCAAATCTCTTTGCAAATTCTAACAATTCAAACAAGCATTAAAGTTCAGGTTCGATTGTTCACAAAACCCTAAACCAAATCTCTTTGCGAATAGGTATTTTGCTCATCTAACATTAGTTCAGGCAATCAATAATACTCTCGCATCTATTAATTAACCTAAGATCAGATTCTAGGTCGCGAAGCTAGAATAAGCATTAAACACAAATCCAGATGAAGAACTCTAATGATTTTATCCTAACAATTTAATTCGACCTAACAATTCATTAATCACCTTTGAAAAACCCTAAACCTAACTAGCAAACTACTCAGACATGATCAATGAAACAGAAATCATAACTTGAATAGAAAGCATAAAAGAAATCAATAGAATAAATAAAGGGAGTTCCAAATTTGCTCTAAGGAGACAAATTCTTCTCTCCAAAAACCTAAACTTCTATGATTCTTAAAGTATGAGATTCTGCCTAAACAATGGCTGAAAAACTATATTTATAGGCCTAGGTACGAGTCTTCAATTCCTTTTAAGAGTAGGAAAAGCCTTGGAGATTTCCTTTTCTTCAAAAACTGGAAACTTCTCGATTCTATAAATTGGAAAACCTGGTGTCGATCGACACTACATGGTGTCGATCGACACCTTGCGTGTAATTCTAGTCTTGACTTCATCACTTCGTGACTTCATTCCATTAAGCTCCAAAATGTATCCAAATTTCCAATTTGTCTCCAATTGTACCTCAACCTGTAAAGACTCTATATAGACTCGAAAATAGCCAAAATACTCTATAAAAATACTTATATCATGGTCTAAAAATGGGTAAAAACCATGATATATCAGCGAGCACAGAACCGACAGTGAGCTTCGACGAGATCTGAACAAAAAAAAGGAGAATTAGATCTGAAGATGATGAGGAGAAGAAGAGAAGGAACGAAGGGTAGAAGAATAAGAGAAAGAAGCAGAAGAGAAGACTTATAGTGGATCGACGGCGATGGTAGTTTTGAAGCCATTGCAGGAAAAGAGAGAGAAGAGAGTTAATAGTCAAACAAAGGAGGAATCGAGAAGAAGAAACCTGACCTGTTATGTTGTGGCCGGAGAAAGAAATTGAAATTGAAAGGACAGACAAAGAGAGAGAGAGAGAGAGAGAGAGAGAGAGAGGAACTTGAAGAAACTAGAAAGAAGGAAAGAAGGAATCGTAGTAAAGAAATCGGCTGAGAAGAAGAACGTGAAAACAGATAAGTGTGGAGACAGCAGATAAAGAAAGAAAGAGGAGAAAGTAGGGTTTTGTATATATTAAATTAATAAACAAATTGTTGCCAAACTTTAGCTCGGGAATTAGAATTTTTGTTGTCAAAAGTCCAAAAATTTTTTTATCAAAATAATTTCATCTGGAATTAAACCGCGAGTTAAAATTTGACAACAAAACATTAGCCCTGAAATTAAGATTCCATTGCCAAATTAGCGATTTTACAGTCACAAATTATTTAGTGCCAAGTCGTGGCTATATGAAGATATTTTAGTCGAATTTTTTTTATTTTTAACACTACTGTATAAATTTGTAGTAGTGACACAAAATGTATATTTTTTATAAGTGTGGTATGTTTTGATATATAAGGGTTTCAATATAAGGGTTTGGAGTGGGTTTTTTAAAGGTTTGGTTAATTATGATTTGATGTTTATGTTTAAAATTTTCAAGTTTATGGTTTAAATTTTATGATTTACGGTTTATGGTTTGAGTAGAATTTTGGATTTGCATTTTTGGTTTAGGGTTTGGGGTTTAGGGTTTGAATGTGCTACAACTAGCCACGACTTATTTATGGCCCAAGGAAAAATATATTTTCCGGTATAACTTAGTTACGATTTGTCAGTATAGTTTGTGGCTAACTACTTCACTTTTTCATCCGTGAATTATTTGATATGACATGTCGACTAAATGCACTAGTTACGAGTAGCCACAAAATCGAAGTGGTTCGTTGATACAAATAGCTACAAATTATATTTGTGTGTATGTTTTTAAACAGTAATTTTGTGGGCAAATCTTGACTAACTGGCCACAACAAGTTTTCATGGCAATCCATGGCAACTAAGACACAAATTGTCATAAAATTATTTTTGTGTTAATATAGCCACAAATTTTTACGATTTACCACAAAATTTAAAATTAGTCTGTTTTGTAACTATTTTGATGTAGCCAAGATTTACCCCATACGAACGCCTGCACAAAAAGGCACTTGATTACGATCATCTAAGAGTTTTGGGAGACTTTGTTATGCACACAATCAATCGCATAAAGAGGATAAATTTGCAACGAGAGGACGCAAGTACATTTTTGTCGGCTACCCTTATGGTCAAAAGGGATGGCGACTGTTTGATCTTGAAACAAAAAAGTTTTTTTGTCTCAAGAGATGTTGTATTTTATGAGGAAGAATTTGCGTTTGTAGCCATTAAAGCTTCTCTGTTTTCTAACGACACAGAAAAAGAAAGTGAGTTATGTTCTCCAATTTCAACAGCCCAGTTGTGGAAGACGAGATACGGGCTTCTGTTATTGCACCTGTTGGGCATGGTTCATCTTCTTTAGGCCCAGAAGAATCTCCAGTCATGTCCAGTCCAAATAGAAACGCTGAATCGTCACATACATCACCTGACAGTTTTGCGGGTTCACCGTCTCCATCTTCTCTGGTGATGTCGTCAACATCAGAGCCGCCGGAGTCAACGGCTTAACCTTCAGCGGATCTCCTTGGGAGAGGTCTTCGAAAACGCCAACTGCCTGTGAAATTTCAAAATTATGTCGTCAATACCGCTCAAATCAAATTTATGGGTAATGGTAAGGTGAAATCGTTGTATCCAATTGCAAACTATGTGGGAAACACACGCTTTTCTGCAACTCATCAGGCATTCCTAGAAGCAATAGTTGATGCTCATGAACCAAGGTCGTTTAAGGAAGCAATTCAAAAACAAGTTTGGAAGAAGGCGATGGATACCGAAATTGATGCTCTAGAGGACAACAAAACTTGGACTATCGTGGATCTGCCTCCGGGAAAAAGAGCAATTGGATCGAAACGGTGTATAAGATCAAACACAACTCGGATGGTTCTATTGAACGCTACAAAGCCCGGCTTGTAGCTCTCGGAAACAGAAAAATCGAAGGAGAGGATTATGGTGAAACGTTTGCTCAAGTAGCAAAAATAGAAACGGTACGTATGTTTTTACAGGTTTCTATTGGGAATGATTGGCATGTACATCAAATGGATGTACACAATGCATTTTTACATGGAGATCTTCATGAGGAAGTGTATATGAAACCACCACCTGGTTTTTATACACAAGATGAAAATAAGGTCTGCAAATTGCGGAAGTCACTGTATGGGCTTAAACCGGTGCCTCGCCGCTGCTTTGAGAAGTTGAGGATGGCTTTGCGTGAATACGGGTTTGAACAATCACGCTCCGATTATTCATTTTTTACTTTTCATAAGAGTGGGATTCACATTAATATTCTCATTTATGTGGATGACATGATAATCTCCAGCAACTCCCATGAAGCGTTGGATGTTTTTAAAGGCTATCTCTCTTCTTGTTTTAAGATGAAGGATCTCGAAGTTTTAAAGTATTTTTTGGGTATCGAAGTATCTCACAGCAAAAAGGGGTTCTATCTGAGCCAAAGGAAATACGCCTTAAAGATAGTTGTTGAAGCTGGTTTAATGGGTGCAAAACCGGCTATGTTTCCTCTGGAACAAAACAACAAGCTCGCCCTTTCCACTTCCGCATTGATCCCTAATCCAGAACCTTATCGTCGAATGATTGGCAGACTGATATACTTGGCTGTTACACGACCTGATTTGGCTTACTGCGTACATTTTCTAGCGTAGTTTATGCAAAAACCTAGGGATGATCATTGGGAAGTTGCGCTACGCACGGTACGGTATTTGAAAGGGACTCCGAGACAGGGAATCCTTTTGCAAGCGGAAAACAATTTCCAGATTTCAGGATGGTATGATTCGGATTGGGCAAGTTGTCCAACCACAAGACGATCAGTCACTAGATACATTGTTTAGCTTGCAGATTCACCAGTATCTTGGAAAACGAAAAAGCAAGAAACAGTGAGTCTATCATCAGCAGAAGCAGAATATCGTGCAATGGTTTTCCTCACAAAGGAACAACTGTGGTTAAAACGGCTTCTCCAGCCACTTGGCATCAATCATCCTCAACCAATGCTCGTCTACTGTGATAGTAAGTCTACTATACATATCGCCACAAATACAGTTTTTCATGAACAGACGAAATACATTGAAAATGATTGTCATTTGGTCCGCGATGAGCTTCAGGCACGTATTATCTCAACAATTCATGTGGATACCAAGTTACAAATGGCGGATATCTTCACCAAACCACTTGGTCGACAAGCATTTGACGATTTCCGACACAAACTGGGCATCCAAAACTTGCATGCTCCAGTTTGAAGGAGGGTAATGGGATATCATCGTATCAAGTACAAATCAAATCGCATATGTTTAGGGACTAGATTGATTGCATATGTTTAGTGATTAGAATAACTAGTTTCCGTAAGAATGACTTGTGTATATTATGGCATTATTAGCATTTAGGACAGAAGATACGTTCTTCTCGTATATATTTCTCTCTGTAATCCTTTGATCAATAACACAGAAATCTCACAGAAATCCATTTCTCCCTCTCTGAATTCTTCAAACCAGTCGCTAGCTTCTCATTTTCATCTCTATCCGGTAAGAAACAAAAGAAATAGAACAGATGAAACCATTTCTTCTCGGGAATTGGATTCCTTGGAGTCTAAGTAATGTATGTGATTCGCAGTTGGTGGAGAAAACAGCAGATGCAACTAAAACTGGAAAGAGAGAGAGAGAGAGAGAGAGAGAGAGAGAGAGAGAGAGAGAGAGGAACTTGAAGAAACTAGAAAGAAGGAAGAAAGAATTGTAGTGAAGAAATTGCCTGAGAAGAACATGAAAACAGATAAGTGTGGAGACAGCGGATAAAGAAAGAAAGAGGAGAAAGTATGGTTTTGTATATATTAAATTCATAAACAAATTGTTGCCAAACTTTAGCCCGGGAATTAGAATTTTTGTTGCCAAAAGTCTAAAATTTTTGTTATCAAAATAATTTCACCGGGAATTAAACAGCGAGTTAAAATTTGGCAACAAAACTTTAGCCCGGGAATTAATATTACATTGCCAAAATTAGCAATTTTACATAGTCACAAATTATTTAGTGACAAGTCGTGCCTATATGAAGATATTTTAGTGTTCAATTTTTTTATTTTTAACACTACCGTACAAATTTGTATTAGTGACACAAAATGTATATTTTTTTATAAGTGTGGTATGTTTTGGTATAAAAGGGTTTCAATATAAGGGTTTGGAGTGGTTTTTAAAAGTTTGGTTAATTATGATTTAATGTTTATGTTTAAAATTTTCAAGTTTATGGTTAAAATTTTATGATTTATGGTTTATGGTTTGAGTAGAATTTTGGATTTGCATTTTGGGTTTAGGGTTTGGAGTTTAGGATTTGCGGTTTAGGGTTTGAATGTGCTACAACTAGCCACGACTTATTTGTGGCCCAAGCAAAAATATATTTGCCGGCATAACTTAATTATGATTTGTCACAGTATAGTTTGTGGCTAACTATTTCACTTTTTCATCCGTAAATTATTTGATATGACTTGTCGACTAAATGCACTAGTTACGTGTAGCCACAAAATCGGAGTGGCTCGTTGATACAAATCGCTACAAATTATATTTTTGTGTCTGTTTTTCTACAGTATTTTTGTGGACAAATCTTGACTAACTAGGCACAACAAATTGTTGTGGCTATCTGTGGCAACTAAGACACAAATTGTCACAAAATTATTTTTGTGTCAATATAACCACGAAGTGTTACGATTTACCACACAATTTAAGATTGGTCTGTTTTGTAGGTATTTTGATGTAGCCACTACTTATTCGTGGCTAATTTGTAGATATATACAGTTTTTCTTGTAGTGAATTAACTATACATAAAACTATTAAATTTGAATTCAACTATTTAAAAATTATTATATGTAGAAGAAATTCAAATTAAATTTTAAAAAATAATAAATATATAAATCTTATATAAAATATAATTTTAAATAAATCATTATATTTTCTTTTTTTAGTAATTTAATCCCTATTTTAAAATAAATTAGGATAAATTAATTTTTGGTACAAGTGAAAAAAAGTATGATATTGAATAAATTAAGAAGTTAACTCGAACATATAAAATCTTAAGACACAATAAAATATTCAATATAAAACCAAAAAGATAATAGATTATTTAAAAAATATAGAGAAGAAAAAAATAAAACAAACAAAAATATACAAAATTTTAAAACACGGAAAAAGACATGGATTCAATGCAAGATATATAAGAACTCCAGATGCTTAAACTAATGCTAAATCTGAAATCAGCACGGCAAATCGAGTGAGGACTGCCTTCGAACGACGAAAAAGGGTTAATGGGTCAACGGTCAACGGGTCAACGGTCAAACCAGTTAAACCAGTCAATCCAATCATTGGTCAAACCGGACCTAAATCGGACTCGAATCTAACCGATCGATTACCCAAACCGGACCGAACCGAACCGAACCAACCCAAACCAGATCGAACCGGTCAACGGCGATCACATAGGTTCTCCGGTGACGGTCACCGGCGGCGAGAGAGGACGGCGGCTTACCGGCGACGGCAGCGAAAGGTGGCCGGCGGCGGCTGACGGCGGTGCGTGACAGCGGAGTACGGCGGCGCGTGGGCGCGTATGAATAAGACTCGCCAACTTCAAACGACGCGTGTGGGGGCGTCCGGCGCTGGATTGGGCTGATTTGGGTGGCTCCAGCTTCGTCTCGTCGGCTAGAAGCTGATGGTGGCCTCGGACCTGCGAAACTTGAAGCGTGCGAGGCTTTAAAGAGGAGAGAAGATTTGTGATGGTGTTTAAGTGAATAAGAAGATTGGTGTGAGGATTTTGAGAGAGGTTGAGATGGTATTTATAGGAGAGGAAGTGTGAGGGGTTTATGATTAAGTGGAGGTGAGTGGAGAGTTTAGTGGTGGGGTTTTAATGGTGAGGGGTGGTGAGTGGAAAGACTTTTAATAAGGTGAGTGGAATGGGGTTGTTACGATTCTTCCGCACTAACGAGGAATTCGTCCATGAATTCAGACTTTGGCGGACGGACTGATTTGCTTCTCAAAAATTTCTTGATAGTCTATTTCAAAACTGACACATGAAATACGTCGTGGAAGTCTGATAATTCTTACGAGAAGCCCAAACGATAGACCACTACCCCAATCCGCTCATTAATAGGATACGGTCCCATATACATCGGTTTATACTACGACTTATGTCTACTATATTCGGACCACACAATACTTATAAGTAAACATTTAGACGAATAGACACAATGATCACATATCTGCGATCGGCTCTCCTCCATCGTGGTCTCCAATCATAAAGACTCGAGGTCGTGCTGCTTGCCCCACTGGTGGCGGTGGCAATTGAAGTTGTTCACGGTTTTGTCCTCTTGGCTGCCCCTGAAACGAAATCGTACACTGTCTTGCAAAGTGTTCGAACTAGCCACAACAATGGCATGAACTTCTCAATGGTTGGACCTCTCTCGGCGCATAGCCTACAGTACAATCCCTCTTCACATGTCCCGGTTGACGGTATCAGTAACAAACGTCACCCTTAAAAGTTGTTCCCGTTGCTGGTGTCGAATTAGCAGTGTCCCAATTCCTCTTATGACTCTCAGCACCTATTTCCACTCATAGCTTGAGCATTCTTAGACAACATGAGTTCTTCTTGCAGCCCAATTTCTTGCACAACAGCGGTTTCTACCAGGTCCACCATACTTACATACTTCGTGATCGTACAACTGTTCTTGAGTTCGATTCTCAGTACATTCATGAACTTGTGAATCATGTCTGCCTCATTCACGTGTCTGGTTATGAACCTCCTTAGACGCTTGATATCTTCCTTGTACTCACGGACAGTTCGGTTATCCTGACGAAGATCGTCGAAAGCACTAATCATGCAATACATGGCCTCTGGCGGAAAATACTCCCGAGTGAACTCGTCCTTGAAATCGGCCCAAGTCGATTCATATCGCCCTTGTGTAGACTATACCACGCATTTCCACCAAATCATGGCATCATCTTTCGGTACTCTTGCGGGCACCTGATTGCATCAAGGGTCTCCTCTAGCTTCATTCTCCAATTATCGACAGCTATAGTACTCGCTTTTCCATCAAAGTGATCCGTCTGCATATCCCTCATGAGCCTCATCAATTACTAGTATGAAGGTCCTTGAACTTGCACAGAAACAGCTCCCGGTGGAGGTGGCGGCGAATATCGCGCTCTACCATTCTGGCCATTTGATATGCTCTCAAATTTACCCTAGTGCCACTCTCTCAAATTAAGAGATCAGTCGCAGTACTTAGGGATCGAATCCACAGAGAATGAGATAATCACACAACAGATTTCTAAGTTCAAATTAATCTAAGTGAGAATGTAAATCTAAAATACAGCAGATAATTAAAAACGGTGTAAACTTCAGGAGACAAAACGCTAGGTTCAGGAAAATTCTCAGGTATCCAAATTGCAGGTCTAGACAGAATGTTAGGAATTATGAAGAACTGTTCTTGAACTCGAAACACAATTATAAAATCAACCAACTCTCGCTGCGAAGATTTTCTATGTCTAAACCCTAGAATCCCAAATCTTTTTGCAAATTCTATCAATCCAGACAAGCATTAATAACAGGTTCGATTGTTCACAAAATCATAAACCAAATCTCTTTGCGAATAGATATTTTGCTCATCTAATATTAGTTCAGGCAATTAATAATACTATTGCATCTATTAATTAACCTAAGATCAGATTCTAGGTCATGAAGCTAGAATAAGCATTAAACACAAATCCAAATGAAAAATTCTAATGATTTTATCCTAACATTTCAATTCAACCTAACAATTCATTAATCACCTTTGAAAAACCCTAAACCTAACAAGCAAACAACTCAGACATGATCAATGAAACACAAATCATAATTTGAATAGAAAGCATAAAAAAAATCAATAGAAGAAATAAAGGGAGTTCCAAATCTACTCTAAAGGAGTCAAATTCTTCTCTCCAAAAGCTCTCTAAAAATCTCTCTATAAAATAATGTGTGTGTGTTGCCTAAACAATGGCTCTGCAATCCTATTTATAGGCTCAGGTTCGAATCTTCAATTCTTTGGAAGATTAGGAAAAGTTTTGGAACTTTCCTTTTCTGCAAAATTCTGAAAACTTCACGTCTTTGTAATAGGAAAATCTGGTGTCGATCGACACCAACAGTCTATGTCGATCAACACCCATCGTACAACTTCAATCCGACTGCAGCACTTAACAACATTAGGGTTTTATAAATGTGATACGCTTTAAGATGAAAAAAACAAGTCAATGTCGTAAATTTAGATATAAAATCAGTTCAAAGTGGTTCCTCATTTCCTTATGATGCTTGTCCGTGTATTACATGTAGTTTTTGTTGAACAAACCAAATTTACACATTTGTTGTTTCCTACAAAAAAAAACTTCATGTTTTCTTCTGTAAAGATTTGTTTATCGATTGTAAAATAAACAAATATTTTTTTTATCGATTGTTTAAATAAACTTCACATTATATTCGGTTGTAAAAAATAAAGAGACATTTTTAACAAAAATATTACATGTTTGAATGTTTCATTTAGAAAACCAATAAAAATTTATTTAACATCCTCGTGGTCGATTTTCTCGTCTCTTTGGATTTGATTGAATATATTTGTCGACTCATGTAGCTTAAAATGAATTCGAATATCAAAAATACATGCAATTTGAAAGATTAGAAAAGAGATAAACGGTTTTTAATTATTTTGTCTTTGTAAGACTCTGCCACTTGTTTATAAAGAAAGAAAGTAGAAGGTGGGGACGATCACGCGAAGCCAATAAAAAGAACAACCCAAAATAGAAAAATAATAGAACAGCAAAAACTCCATTGGATTGTTTAAAGGATAACAACATCTCTGTGATAAAAGCAAAAACAGAAACTGAAGATAACACTTTCTAAGAATAATTGTGAGAAAACGACACACTCAAGCCTTGACACGACCATAATTCTTCTCCTTCTCCTGTGAGGTTTGGAACTGACCATGTCCAAACTTGGAGGAAGTGTCAATGAACTTGAGTTTAATCTCCTCCATGGCAAGACGAGAAGTTTGCCTAAGCAGAGACACGCGCAGAGTCACAACCCTCTTCTTTGGTCCCATGCAACATCCCTTAATCATCAAGTAATCGCTTTTCACAACTCCGTAATGAGCAAATCCTCCCATTGGAGTCACCTCCTTCTCAGTCCTAGAACAAACCACAAAACATCATCAGTAAAGAAAACAAATAAATAATCGCAACCAGACCGGTCATGAGGATTTTACAGACCTGTCATATTCAGTCATAGCTGAATGAGTCTCTGTGCCAACCTTGCCGAGCCTGTAAATCTTCTTGTTCAGCTCGGTACGGTGATGGTAACCGTTCTGACCAGCCCTAGCAACAGTGTAGGACACTCTTGCAGGATGCCACGCCCCAATACAAGCAACCTTACGCAGACCTCTGTGAGTCTTACGAGGAAGCCTTGTCACACCCCAACGGGTAACAACACCTTCATAACCTTTACCCTTGGTGACTCCAATCACATCTATCATTTCATCCTTCTGGAAAACTGCTTCAATCGGGATCTGTTTCTCAAAGAAACTGTAAGCGAAATCCACTTTCTGGGCAATAGTACCACCATTGATCTGGATCTCCATCATGTGGGCTTTCTTCTGCTTCAATCCCTTCATCTTCCTGATCTGCAGACAGAGAGAGGTAATCCAACATTAGTCAGCGAGACCGAAACACAACAACAATGAGCAAAACATTCGATTAAGCCAAGCAACAATGACCTGAGTGTGGGCCAAAACACGGATGACAGTTCCGTATTTCTTCATCTTCTCAAGCTGAGCCTGGATGCTCTTCTTGCCATCCTCACTTTCGTACTGCTTCGTGTACCCAGTGAAAGCCTTCTTCTTAGACTTGGCCCAGTTCTTGTAGAACCTTCTCCTGACCTCCTCACTCAAATGCTGAGCCCAGACAGTGTTCAGCGATCGCAAGCCACGAGGTGTCTTGACATAGGCAACAACTCCAACAACAACCATAGCAGGTGTCTCAATGATGGTAACAGCCTCACATGTCTCCTTCTTGTGAAGCTCTACACAACAATAAAAAAACAACAAAGTTAGAGACTTTATAAAACTACATAAGCTCTACAATAAGTTGGCTTCACTAGAAACAATTGTACTTACTGGATCCGGGTTTCTCGACTTCTCTGACAATGTGAGTCATACCAGCCTTGTAACCCATGAAAGCAGTGAACTTGCAAGGCTTGGATTGGTCATCCTTAGGGAAGGCCTTCACTGAAATTTAGATTCAACAATCGAATGTAAGTAAAACACTAACACATAAACCAAACTCACAAAAAGAGAAACACTAATGAATTAAAATTATAAACCTTTTCCTCTGTGACGGTTGGCTCTCTTCCTTGGAAGGAAACCAAGAGAACCGTGTCTTGGGTGCTCAAACTTCCTGTGAGACATTGTCCTCCTTCTAACCTCAATATAAAATTTAACAACCCATTAGACTAAGAACACAAAAAGCTTAAGAATTCACACTGAAACACAGGGATTTAAAAGTGTCTACAGAGATAAATCCTAAATTCATTGGAACAAAGTCGTTAAATTGGATTACTTATTAGAGAGGAAATCGCTAGATCTCCATTTTCTGGTATATTCACGCAAAGCAAATAAGACGAACCTGGTGCCTCCGACTACTAAACTCCAACAATGGGGACTGCAAGGAGAAATGAGCTTTAAAACCCTAGTTCCAACTTATAGAGCACTCGATTTTAACCCTCGAACTCTTCTTACTAACTTTTCAAATGTGGCCCGAGTTTAGTAATGGGCCAAAAGCCCAAACATAGGTTTTTCAAAATTAAATAAAGGTTAAGCTCCAAGGAAGTAATGTAGGCCACGGGATTTGTTGATTCAAGAAACCATAAAAAAAAAATTGCATCTTCAAAATGAAGCAGTAAATAGTATTTCTTCATATTTCTTCATATTTTGAAAATAAATTTTTTCTTATAGCTTCAACTTTTGAAATATTTTTACTTTATATCCAAACAAAATTATGTATTATTTTTAATCAAATAAATTTTAAAACTATATATTTTTATTTTATCCAATTAATTTATAAATAAACTGCAATAAAATATATAATAAATTGAAATTATAACAACATAACTAACATAAAATTTTAAATATATAATGTAAACAAAAAATGAAAAACATAACTACTAATAAAATCAAAGATAATAAAAACTTAACACAATATACACTAACAACTTAAATAAATAAAAAATAGAAAAGCATTTCGAGATCCACTAAAATCATTAAAAATGTGTCCAAACGAAATTGATGCCGGAAGAGGTTGTTGATTTTGTTGTTGCTCTACCCGTTTTTGTAAAATTTGTGCTTGTTCAACTTGAACATATGCACGAATATTCAAATCTTATATGAAATTCAAATCTTGAAACAAAATTTTATTTTCTTCTTTAAATTCTTTCAAATCGTAATTCTTACTTTGAATATCTAAATGGTGTTCTCTTTGTGCGCTTGTCTTCTTTAGTTGTTGCACAAGTTGTCTATTTTCTTCTTCTAAGGTGTTGCTGTCAATTAATTTTTGATCATCAATTTTTCTCTTCAACTTAGATTTTTTTCACCTCAATCAGTCGTTGAGATGGAGATGCACCAATAATGTCTTCATCATCATTTAAATTCAAAGAAAATGAAGACAAACCTGGAGATACTTGTGTACCAGAATCAGGGGTAGGATTTTCCGATTCTGAAGATGCATATCTGAAACCACATAGATCTGATCCTTTTCTAGCAGAAGTATCACCATCTTTGCACTTTTCAAAGTTCTTAATAATGTTACAAACATGATCAAATTTTCATCCTCCTTTGTATTTTGGATCTTCCATTAGCATTATGTTGGCTTGATTGAACTACAAAAATATATTAAAAACGGTAAATGATTTAAAAATCAAAATATATTTAAAACTGTAAATGAATTGAAAATCAAATATATCAAAAACTGTAAATAAATTGAAAATCATATATTAATAGTTAAAAAAAATACTCACAATATCATCACTTGAAGCATCACTTGTACGTCTGTTTTCACATTTTTTAATGCATGCATGTAACTTCTTTGTTGATTTCTCAATAGAAGCTCCACTTCCGGATGTTGAAATAGAAGAGGATGAAATGACCCGATTCTAAAAATTTCTAGCTTGATTTAGAAGCGTTAATTTATCATTTGTGGGAAACATATATGTCTACTATTGCATCATAAAAATCTATTGTATTTTTTAATTTATGTTATGTTATGTATCTTTATATATATATATATATATATATATATATATATATATATATATATATATTATAAAAATTTAATTTATATAAAATTGTGATTATGTTGAATAATGATTAAAAGTAAAATAAGTGAATACAAAGTTGTAAAGTTTAAAAGTGAGGGCGTTGTTAACAATTAATGGTAAATAATGATTACATATATTGAAAATATTGTTTTGAAGAAAAAAATAAAGCATGTCGTTGAAGAGAAACTAATTCCTTCATTTTTGTTCTTTATTTTTGAAGAAACCTTATTATTGAATAAATAAATGAAGGCAGCCATCGGAGATGCCCTTAGTCAAAGAACATCCAGAGAAAGCAAGAACCTTAGTCAAATAATATTAAAGCAATATCGACCTCATCCCATATAGAAGTACTCACTAAATCCTCATATCTTTATAGTGGGGTGCCTAGACATTACCTCCCTAGACATCACCTTGTAGACTCTCATTAGAAGCTTTGAGAAGCAAGAAAAAAAGTATTGGTTAATGTCGTCATCGTCCTCTCCCATAATTTTCTGAAATATGAAAGAGATTTAAATTAGTTTACGTTAGTTCTAAGTAGTGTCTAAATGTGTGAGACAAACTTCTAGTGCATTTGTAGAAATTATCTGTCTTTGGTGAGATATTGTGTTCCTAATCAACACTAACAATCCTGGATCACCAATAACTTTGTTATAATTGTAATTGTAATTCGGATCACAAGAAAACTTTATCCCCTGAGTTAGTGCATGTTGGAGGTGTACCCGGTTTATTTTGGCATTCCATGCAGGTTCTTGGACATCAGTATTAAATTGTGTATGCACTAAACGGTAACTCTTAGCTTCATCATTAACTTAGAGTAAGAATTTTATCCTCTGTCGTCCTTCCAGAACACATGATGATGAATATGCACCATTTGAAGAGAAACTAATTCTTTCATTTTCTTCATTTTTGAAGAAACATTATTTTTAAAGAAATAAATGAAGGCAACCGTTGGAGATGCCCTAAAATCATCTATATTGTACTCCCCGTTTCATAATAAAATAAAGGGGTGCCAATTGTTACTAAAAGTATAAGTATAATAAATAATTGAGAAAAAAATGTTTTTTCTCCAAAATAGTAGAGGAATTAGTTGAATATATTTTCTTTATAATTAGTTTATTTTAATCTTTTTTAGTAGAATGAATTGAAACAATTTTCAACTATTTTCAATTGAAATGGTAAAATTTAGAGAAATTTTCAATTACACGAATCTTTGTTCCTCTAAACATGTAACTATTTGCACCCTAAGTTATTTTACAAGCGTAATTTTGTTTTAAACTATAAATTGTTTTCTATGCGAGTTTAAACTTTATTGGATACAGTAACCAATTCTATTTTACAATTTTTGTTATGATTGGTTAAAGTATATTTAATTTATTTATTAAATAATACTTTTTAAACAAATATAATATTTTTAATCTTTGTGTTTTTTTACCCAAAACAACTTACATCATACAATTAAGTGCAAAGTGATTTGAGTTGTGGTTGAGAATTATTATGGTTGATTACCATTTACCCCTCATGTGAATTAACTTAATTTGTTTTTAATGAAGTTATCAAATAATAACGATTTTAATTAGAAATTGGGCTTTATCCCATATCATATAATTCAAAACAAAAATTTGATAAACAAAAATTAAAATTTACAAATTTGTTGTGATAATATCGTATATATAGAAAAAACAATATATCCAATAGAATTTGAAAGATAAAAAGTAAAAATTACAAAACGAGTTATTTGGTATTATTAACATGTTACAAAATGGAAAATCGAGTTAATTAGTATAATCAACATCTTTAGAAACTTATATGATCATGGATAGCCTCAAAAACTTAGAACGTGGTGAGGAGCTTGTTGCCGAGGTCAAAGACCTTGAAGACGAGGACATGGAGCTTGTTGCCGAGGTCAAGGACCTTGAAGCCGAGGACATGGAGCTTGTTGTTGAGGTCCATGAGTTTGTAGCTGAGGATGCAGCTCGTGTTGGAGGTACACTTGAGCCAAATGGGAGAAGACATGATCCTAAACCTCCCTGGTTTTTGATCCAAGTATCAACAAATGGACAAGTGATTCATTTGCACTCTTTTTCTCTTACCTTTGGTTTTGTCCCAATGAGTTTTCCAAGGAAGGTTTTTAATGAGGCTTGTGAATCACTTTCACATCATCCATTTGTAGATCAAGACCCCAATTTTCGACCCAAATGATCAACTATGAAGTTCAGTACAAGGATGACGAAAACAGGAGCTTAAGGGTCATATTTTATGTTCAAACTTGTTTAATTATTGTTGATTTTCGAGACTAGTCATGGAGCCTGTTCCAAAACTTGTCTCTTCCTCATTTCCTTCTTCTTCTCTTCTCTTTATAAGCCCCTTTGTAGGCTGAACGAAAATCATCTTTCTTTTTAATAAAAATCCTTTTCTAAGAAGATCATCTATTGGTGTGTAATATCCTTGAGAACCCTGATCACTCTCTGGTGCGTAATATCCTTAGAGTGTTCAGTTTGTTTGCTTGAGACTTCCGCATCTCTTGTAAACTATCATCTCTATCCTTCGCTCATCACTCCCCGAATCCTTTCGGATTCATTCACTCATCATTCGATCTATCCTCACAGATACATTCCACCCGGGTTTAGCTTTCAAAGTCACGATCACAGGAAGGATCATATTAGAAACATGGAAAAATCAAATCAATTGGAAAACCTAGCATATGATACTATATATATATATATATATATATATATATATATATATATATATAGTTTTCTTTTTCATGGTACCATCTTCTTTCGTTTTGTATTTTCTTTATTTTTAGCTTTGTTTTCTTATTAATGTTTTTGTGTTGTGTTTTCTATGATGAAGTTGCTTTATTATATGTGTTTGTGCTCTTTTTATTCGATAGTTATGTGTTGCTAAGTTGTTAGTATTTTTCGTGTTGTTTTATTTAAATATTTAATCATTTTTTATTTTATTTGTTTTTCGATTTGTTTAATATGTTTGATATGTTATGTTTATCATTTTTTGCTTTGTTTTTTAAACGTTTTATATTTATGATATTATATTTATTTATATTTGTTATGTATTTTTTATAAATTGATATATACCAATCATTAGTAATTTTAAAAAAAATACTATGACCCCATCTATATATGAATAAATGCTAGTTAATTATGAAACAAAAGAAGTACATAAAGTTTTTATTTTTTTATGCGGATTTTTTCTAATGGTCAGTATATGGCTAGTTATATGGTATGACATGAAAAATAATATTGATTATCTAACGAAATTTGGTTTTAACCACTTTGTACTACTGTGAATTTTTCACTATCAAAAGATTTTATCATATAACTATTCATTTCATAGTTCACTTAAAAAAAAAAAAACTATTCGTTTCATAGTTTTGAATCTTATTTAATATTAATTGAGCCCAATGAAAATAAAACCGGCAGCAGTCCAAACCGGCAGCAGTAAATAATATATTTATAAAAGTAATTAAAATACTACTTATTTACATACAATGCCTTTGCAATAAAACATTAAAATCTTCTCTGTGATCTTCTCTTTTACTTATTGCATTTTAAATAAAAAGCTTTACTTATTCTCTTCATCAAATTACGGGATACTAAAAAAATATTGAATCTCACATTACTTTGTCCAAAAATAACTGTATTACGTAATAATCGGTAAACTACATTAATTAACAAATATATTTTGTAAGGTTTGACCTATTTTCACATGTTAAATTTCTTCTATATAAAATATCACCCTTATTCTCATTTTCATCACGACAATTATTCAAAAAGCCTTTTGTCTCATATCGTTTCAGTAAAAAAAAAAGTAAGTTTAATCGTATTGCTCTATTTTTTGTGCCCAAGTTGAATCGTAATATTGCTCATTAACCGTAATTCATGGCTTCAAATAGAAGTGTATAATCGTGCATGTAGTTTGCATTTTTTTTGTTTTTGCTATTTAATAAGTGTAACGATTAGCCTCTTTAGAAGAATTTCACTATCCATGATTTACAATATTTATCTTTAATATTTTTTACATAGTTGTCTGAATACTCTTGCAGGCTATATGTGACAAAGTAATTGTGAAACTCCAAAAAATAGTGAAAAAGCTTGCAAGAGAACATAATCTACATTCCCAATTAAGAAGAGAAGATGACGAGGTAAGACGATGGTTTTTCATTATCTAACCTCTCATGATCTTCTAAATCGTTGATAAGATTCAATAGTGTTTTATTGTTATTTCAATGATTCTTTTGGTAATTTCTCAATTTTATCCTTTTATTTTTCTCAATTGATGGATTACTTACATGTATATTAGTATTATGCAACAGCTATAAAATATGTGAAAAAGAGGTTATATGATTAAAAAGTTGAACAACTCAAAAATTTCCTACTATGTATTCATTATCAAGTAAGATTTTTTAAATTATTTGAACTCATTATATGAATGATTGGATGTATCCCAAATGCAGTGATGCAAGTCAAATCATCAATTACATTGAAGTTGCAAGATTTTATTTTTAATAGTTCATTTTGTAATCTGTTTTGTTTTTCAATGTTTTTTTTTTTTGTTGAAAAGGGCTATTGTTTTTCCATGTTGTTTGTTTAATGGCTTTATGTAACTTTTTTCTAATAAGAATCTCAAAATCGCATGATCTCTCGATCATGAAATACTACCAAAGGAAATGATTACCACAAATATATAACAACAAACCAAATGATACCAAGTGGCTCTTGGTCTAGTGGTTTCCTTGAGAAAAAAGGTTACTAGTTCGCGTCATTTGGGAGGAGAGGTATTTATAAAGAAAATAGAGTAAAGACTGATTCCGAACCGACGTAGATTAGAGTTTAGGATCGATCTTCGAGATATTCAAAAAAATAAAAAGCCGAATGCATCTACCGTTACAGTGTTTTTTTTTAAGTCAATATAAGTATATAACATTCTTACGGTTTTAAAGCATGTAAATTAATGATATATGTTCAAAGGTTTTAAGGCTGTAACTTATGGTTTTTGCTATATAATTTAGGCTGTAGGTTTTTTTGCTTAACTTTTGGATTTTTTCTTTTCTTTTATAAAATAAAAGTTTGATTGGTAAATATTATCTATATGATTTAGATCAATGTATGTCAAATATATTATTTTTAATAAATAAGTATGTAATTACAATATATAATACATATAATATTTTTTAGATAATGTAAATATAAGATTGTATATATATACCTTACATTTTGAAAAACAATATATATATATAAATTATATGTATTTATATTAAAAATTATGGATTAAATATATATTAATGTGCTCTAGTTAACATAAATATAATATAAATGCTTTTTTCATAGAAAAAAAGAGAAATTAAGTGAAAGCCTAAAATTTTGTGCTTTAGAAAAACTGTTTTGTAGAGCCAATATTTTGGTCGTGAGTAAAAACAGAAAAGTTAAAAATTGATTGATATGTTTAAAAGTTAAATTAATTTGTTTTGGTTGGGAACAACTTTCAAAGCACTTACTCTTTTATTTTTAGAGAATCTATGATTATGAGTGATGGTGGATAAAATTTTAATTATTCTTATCATTATTATTATTTATTTATTTTAGTCAATAAGTCAAATTGTTATTAATGAATTGAGCTACCAATCTCAACATATTTCTATAATATTATTTGAAAAGTACATTTAAAAAAGACTTAAAAAACTACTTATTTATTAAAAATGTCATTGCCATTACAAGGTGAAATAATTAGATTGCAAAAAAACTAAGGTTCAAATTGTCTCAAATAAATAAATAACCCGAAGCCATAAAATAATCCAACCTACTTATTTTATAAAAGATGCAGATCTTCCGTGTACTTAAAACAAACAGTTTTTCAAAATATTTCGGTTTGGTTAAATTCAAGGTTCAAGAAAGCAAGTTAGGCGGCAGCTTAGGCACCGATTAGGCTCTGAACGATCCTAACCCGCTTTGATTTTTTGTTAATCGGTCCAATTAGTCGAACAATAATATTCAGCAGTTTAGGCGGTCAATAGACAGGCGGGCATAGGCGGGTTAAATCCATCTTTTAAAATATATATATATATATATATATATGAGAGAGTTTATTTATCTTTAAAAACTCTAGTTTTGCTTATTTAATTACATTTACATTTAGTTTAAATTTTTTTATTCACGGTTGAATCATATAATTAAGATTATTTCATTATGATATATTAAATATTATTTATATATATTTATTTATTGTTCTATAACCGTCTAAACTGTCTAAAAAATTGTTTAGGCTCCGACTAGGCATTCTAAACGCTAAGCTAAGGGTCACCGTCCACTTAGCGCCTAGGGCTTTTTTGAACATTATTAAATTTAAATTACAAATGGATGTCACAAAAATATTTATTTTAATTTATTTGCATTTAATATTTTCATAATCGTTAATATAATATTTATGATTTTAGTGCTTTATATAGTTTACCATATTCGTATTAAATATATATTTGTTTATTTTATTTAAAAGGAAGTTTTTTATTGTTATTTTCTGCCTTTAATAAAAATTTCTAAAATAAACCTTAATTAACAATCCAAAATCTAGGCTCTGAGTAATTCCCAATTAATTTCTGATTTTTTCGTTAAATGTTAGGCGGTCCACCTCAACCGTCCGACTATCGCTTAATGAAATTTTAAACATGGCATATAATGTAGAATCACGCGCTAATTACGAGACTGGGTTGTTCATAACATTCGAACAAATCCAAGAATCATATATAGATATTCGTGTTGGCCACATAATGTAAAATCACACATATATATTCATAACATTTGAGCACATCCAAGAATCATATTGCACGTTGTATATGGAGTGATGCAATCGTGGACTGAATAAAAATAAATATAGTCTTGACAACATGTTAATTAACCAGAAGAGAGATAATTGTATTGATCGAAATCGGTCCATGGTTGTGTGGAAAAATGTATTTCCTCTTCCGCTGGATGCAAAATGCTTACTAATGGTGGATGTTGATCTGTGTATCTAGAGGACGACGATAAATTTGAACACTGATCCAAGTATGCCGGAGGAGGTTGCAACGAGTTTTGTAAGTAGTGAGAATCTCGTTGAATCATCTGAGTTCCAACATTTTCAGGGAAATTGAGCTTTGCTTTGCTTCCTCTGAAGCGGAGCGCCGCCGCATCGTAAGCTCTCGCGGCGGCCTCGGCTGTTTCGAAGGTGCCGAGCCAGACACGCATCGCCTTGTGTGGGTCTCGAATCTCCGCCGCCCATTTCCCCCATGGTCGTTGCCTCACTCCTCTGTATCTTCTTGGCTTCTCCACATACGTTGAGCTTTGACATTCTTTTGTCACTGTTTTATTGGTTAGTGCTGTCAATAACAATAATTTTCACGGTTTAGTAAAGGCATTGCCTAAGCTACTAACAAAATTCTAAACTTAAGGGTCATCTTTTTAATATACAAATACAGTTTGATTTAGTTGGTTAAGTTGATTTTATTTTTACTTTTTCTATTGTTTGATCAATTTTTTAGGATTTTATATTGTTTAGGATTTTTTTTTTTAAACTCATGTTTTCACAATTCATTTAAAAATAAATATCATAAATTTTACATTTATATATTACTATTATGCACGTAAAATAAATTCAAGTTTGTATACATTAGAAGGCCGTCATGGAGTAATAACATGACTCCAAAAAAAAAAAAATATGATGTTTTAAAACTATTTAAAAAAAAATCAAGAATATTTTTTCTAAATTAACCAAAAGTTGTAAAATAAAAGATATGTTTAAATAAAATAAAACCAATACAAAAAATTAATAATAACGTGTCACATATTTTACAAAATCTCTAAATCTAGGCACGACTCTGAGTAAAGTGTAAGCATAATTCACACATACCAGTTGAATCTGAAATTGGCGACGTGTTTACAAATTCAGTTGTAACCAATGGAAACTCTTCTCTTTCTCTCTTGTGGCCCGTGGACGCTATGACGGAAACAGAAGGTTCGGTCTCGCCAGAGACAACATTGGTTAGCATAGACACCATGGCGGAAATCGCGGTGGCAGACAAGTCGTATCCCATGGGGTAATATTCCGGCTCGTCTATGATTCTCGTTATTTCCTCGGCATTGTAGTAATATTGGCCATTGGCCATTTCTTCGTTAATCTCACGTTGGTTCGCCACTTTGTGTTTGTTCTGCTTAATGTAATCAAATTGTTTTGTTCTTTTCTTTATTTGGTAAATGATTGTTATTGAGAGATATAAATACTAAGGCAATAGAGAGAGAGGCTGATATAGTCCGGACAAATCCACCATGTGTTCTCTAGCCGTCATAGAAATAGTGACACGTGTGGAATGGGCAGAACCAAAGATTTCGTTACCAACTAGGATTGGACGTTCATGACACGTCGATCATTGAATCTACAATTCCATTGTATTTGAAAATAATTAGCATTAGTAAATAAAACTGAAGAAGTATATTATTTTGTGCCAAATGCAGATAATTAAAAGTAAGAAACACGTGTTCAATATCCAAGAACGTGTGTTCACACGGATGACCATGGACCAGATAAATTAGAAGTCGTAATACTTTGTGGGAGACCCAAAAGATTCGTCGGTGATCTCTGATAAGTTTTATGAGTTCATGTCCGATTTGAGTTGTTGCATACTACACTTGTAACTGCCGACATCATTTACTACAAGTCTACAATCATTTCTTATCAATTCTAACTCAATACTATGAATTTAATTCCAAAAATCACTTCACTCCTTGATTTTCTTACATATTCAATGCACTGCGACTATCGGACTTAATATATTAAGCACGACTGCACGATGACAAATCAATCCAAATAATATTAAAATATTAGTTAATCACTTAATTGAGCTATCTATTTTTAGCACAATTTTCATATATTTCTTCGAGTTTTTAATATGTGAAAAGTGACGAACGAGATTTAGCAAAAAAACAGAGGAACGAGATAGGATCATTAATTTATGATAGAACATCAATCCACGTGTCGAAGACTTGTTATCTTCTTTAGACGAAAAGACACAACAACAATAAAATAGAAAAAGAATTAATCCACTTTATTCCAGTTCTTTATACCCAATAAGCAAACAGAAAACATGAGTTAATCGTTCCTTTCCTATTCAATTAAGCGAATATACAATCCAAGACTTGGCTACACAACCTCGCATTCGTTTTAAAAATTGGAATGTGGTCGGTTCATACACAATTAATTGTTGACATCTCCATTTTTCTGCCAAATAACTATACCTGAAAATCTATGTTGATATTTCAACTAAAAAAATATCTCCATTGACAAATAAATCATTAAACAATATTAGTTTCTGATTAAAAATACATAAGAATTTTTTTTTTATTATTGTATCAGAAACTATACCGATTAAAATTTATAAATATGAATAATTTAAATGATCTGAGTCGTCTTTAATTAACAAAAAATGAAAATTTTTTCGAGCAATTCACAAGAAATTCAACTAAAAAAAGTATCAGATCGATTCCGACCTAATTAGAGAGCAAGATAAAGCAATAATGAAAGTAAATGGTTTTATTATTGATGATTTAGAGAGTTTACAACTGAAAAAACAAAGAAATGAGTAGAAATAACAAGTAAGAGAAATGTGTAGTGTAGAATGTGAAAATAGGATTCGGTTTTCATAGCTCTAAAATCGTGTTTAACGTCTCCCTTTACTCTGTTAGATTATGTAATGATTGCATTTACTTCAGTGCATTTAGTTATTTCTAGTCAAACATTGAAGTATTCTTGTTTGAATAATTTTTCAGTCCGTCGAACTTGACTCTTAGGGTCCGATTGGCATTTAGACTTTTAAGACTTTGAATAGATTTGACAGTTCTCACAATTTATATTTTACCAATCACAAATAAATCCTTTAATGTCATTTTTCAGTTATTTTTAGTTTTTCTTCCTTGTTTTTATTTTTTTTCTTAAAGTCTCGTTTTAAACACTTTCATTCTCTCTCAACACATTTTTTTTAAATATTATTATTTTTCTTCTTCTCCAACACTATATTAATTTTATCATAATCAAATGTTGTCATACTAACAATTAACCTTTTCTCATTCTTTTGAGATCTATTTTTTAAATATTTTATTAACATAAAAAAATTATTAGACTAAAAAAAATTGAAAATTTAGCTATAAAAAAATTAATAGAAAAACATAAATTATTACACAGATCTCATTATTTAGTTCTCTCTCAGGCACGTTCCTCGAGACAGTTTCTATCTACTTGGTTTTGCACCCGATTTAGCTCAATCACCCATTTTCTTTTCCCAAATAGAAACTTTTCAAATCTGAAATTACTTGGGAAACACACCACCGGGGTTCCACCCCCACCTGCGGGTTGGAGGGTCCTGTTTTCCGACGGTGAGCTTCTCCTCCTCTATGCCTCCCCTCCCAAATCCTCATTGTCCTTCAACAAGATCCTAATAGCTTAGCCCTTTACCGCAAACCACCTCTTTCTGCCAAAATTTTCAACAATACAAGACTATGAATGTTGCAAGAACCCTGAAGAAGACTCACCCCGCTTAAAGACACCTCCATAATCCGAGTGCAAAGCTACCTCTAGGTCCTTCAGACATCATCGCGGAAAGCTTTCTCAACCCAACAACCGGAAAACGAAAGCAACGTTAAGCCTCTGTCGGCTATTTTGTACCAGAAGAGCTGAGATAGCCCCCATACCTTAGCCATGGCACAACGATTGTCATATGCTGAAAAGGGCAAAGGAAAGTTAACGACACCAGCAGCAACAACAAGAATCAGAGTCAGAGCACAAGATCTAGATACTTCAGAACTCATAAAGGAAAACGAACTTACTCTGATAGGACGTCTTACCAACCCAAAGGAGCAACGAATATGGGCTCTGATTCCCTCCCTCTCAGGCAGATGGAACTTGAAAGGGAAAACAACAGGTTCATATTTGGGACATGACTGTT
Organism: Alliaria petiolata; assembly: GCA_020283515.1. Classification (NCBI taxonomy): domain Eukaryota; kingdom Viridiplantae; phylum Streptophyta; class Magnoliopsida; order Brassicales; family Brassicaceae; genus Alliaria; species Alliaria petiolata. The sequence goes on along the minus strand of JAHZTW010000003.1, from coordinate 51,335,712 downwards.
TCCAGTTTCGCTTTCAGCTTGAAGAAGACCTGGAAATGGTGCTGGGAAATCAACTTTACCACTATGGTAGATGGATGGTCATTCTTCAGAGATGGGAACCAGTAATCTCACCATCCTTCCCAGCGTACATCCCCTTCTGGATCAGACTGAAGGGACTACCGCTCCACTACTGGCACAAAGAGCTACTAACCAGTATCGGCGAAGAACTAGGAGGAATGATGGACTACGAGTTCACCTCCACCTCAACAAAGATACAAGTCCTTATAAATGGACTAAAACCGCTCATCAAGGAGACAATCATCGACTACGCAAACGGAGAGGAATCTCTAGTCTCGCTTGAGTATGAAAAGTTGAAGAATCACTGCACTCTCTGCCAACGTCTGTCACACATGGCCAGCGAATGTCCGGAAAAATATGAAGAACAGAGAGCCTACAACAATGATAAGAGACATGCGGGTGTACACTCAAAACACTCCTCACCGGACATACAAGGAAAAATAGGAAACTTACCAAGGGAGAGTGGATAAATACGGCCGTCCTTTTGGAGAAATGATATCAAGGAAAACAGCTGATACAAGCTTGAAGAGTTTAGAAAAATCCGGTACGATCTAGACAATTGGACTAAGGTCACTCTTTGTCAAGATCCAAGGATAAGGTGGAAGCGAGGGCAGATTGTGTTGAACCACAATAGGTGTGAAAGCCTACTAATACTTGAAGATATTTCTCAAAACTCGGACTTGGCTCACGAGGCGAAGAGAAGAAGAGTTTAGGAATAACCCAAAAACGATGATCTTTTTTAAAAACGTGAAAAACTCGGACTACAAGTGCAAGGCATTATATAGCCAGGTTCTTAAAATAGAAAGGAAAAAACACATTAATCCTGCAAAAGAGAAATAAGGAAAAACACAAGCAAATTGAAAGCAAAACTAACCGTTAGGCTTTAAACACGAAAATAAGCAAAAATGGGAAAGATGATATTCTTGTAGCTAGACTTGAATAGGTAGATGCGTCGAGATTCTCCAACGGTCTTCTTGCTAGCTTAAGTGACTTGTGAATCCAAAGAAAGTGTAGTGAGATGGGCTTCACGACCGGGCTTGAATAAATGCCATTTGGTGTTCCGGCCTAGCAACGGGTCCATTGGACATGCCTTCGGTATTTGGCAGGTATCAGACAAATGGTAAGGCCTTTTGAGATGGTCTTGATGGTATTGAAGACTAGACTCAGAGAGCTTTGAATTCATATGAGGATCGTCTCCTGAGCCTCCGTGGTTGAGTGGCGGTGGCTGGTTTAGTAGGTCAGCTAGATGCGAGCTTTCAGATGGAGTAAGTTGTAAACCTTCAAACTGATCAAGGGTGATCAGTCCTTCTTGTTCCAGCTGGTTCATGAACATGTTGAACTTCTTTTCCAGACTATTGCTCCTAGTTCTTGTCAATGGTCCGCTTGGTACGAGTGGTGCTTGAATGATTTGACTTGGTGGTTCGATGTCCTCATCACTCCCTCCCTCTTCCGAAGGTTTTTACCAAAAAACGGTTTCATCTCCTGCATCAAAAGGAGCTAAGTCAGACACATTAAAGCTAGCTGATACTTGATACTCACCTGGAAGTTCGAGCTTGTTGTCATTGATTTTCTCCGAAATCCGGAATGGTCCGTCTCCCCGCGGTGAAAGCTTGGAAACTCGTTGACGCGGAAATCGCTCCGGCCTCATGTGTAACCACACCCAATCCCCAGCCTCAAAGGTTACGGGTTTCCTCCCTTTGTTAGCTGCCTTAACACGTTGTGCATTGGTCCTTTCGAGCTGCTCCTTAATCTTCAGATGCAGCTTCTTAATCTGCTCGGCCCGCCTTGTACCGTCAAATCTTACTAGCTCGGTTTGGGGCAATGGTGTGAAGTCTAGTGGCGTAGGGGGATTGAATCCATATACAACCTGAAATGGAGACATAAGAGTAGCACTGTGAACAACTCTATTGTACGCAAACTCAACAGAAGGTAAAGCTTGAAGCCAAGTTTTAAGATTTCTCCCTATGGTGGCTCGGAGAAGGGTTCCGAGTGTTCTATTGACGACTTCGGTCTGTCCATTGGTCTGAGGATGACACGTTGTGGAGAACAAAAGCTTGGTTCCTAACTTTTTCCACAAGGTTCTCCAAAAGTGGCTGAGAAATTTGATGTCTCGGTCCGAGACAATAGTTCTTGGCACTCCATGTAGTTTCACCACCTCTTTGAAGAAGAGATCCGCGGTTTGTGTTGCATCATTGGTTTTTGCACAAGGAATGAAGTGCGCCATCTTAGAGAATCGGTCCACCACCAGAAAGATGGAGTCCTTATGCTGTATCTTCGGTAACCCTAGCACAAAATCCATTGATATGTCAATCCATGGTGAAGTAGGTACTGGCAAAGGAAGATACAAACTGTTGGGTTGAACCCGAGACTTGGCCCTCTTGCAAGTGATACATCTTGCACAGAAAGTTTCGACATACTTCTTTAGGTGTGGCCAAAAGAAGTGTTCTTTGAGCATGGCGAGAGTTTTGTCTACTCAAAAGTGCCCCATCAGGCCACCACCATGTGCTTCTCGGACAATTATCTCTCTTAGCGAACATTGCGGAGTGCATAGCCGTTTGTCTTTGAATAAGTAGCCGTTGTGGATGTAAAATGCTACGTGAGCTCCTTTACCATGGTCCTTATAACTTTCTGAAAAATCAGGGTCAGTTTCGTATAAAGGAATAATCATTTCAAAACCAAGAACCTTAGCATCCATGGTAGAGATAATTGCATGTCGGCGGGATAGTGCATCGGCCACTACATTGTCCTTGCCCTTCTTGTACTTGATCACATAGGGGAAGGTCTCTATGAACTCGAACCACTTTGCATGCCTCTTCTTGAGATTCGTATGGCCACATAGATGTTTAAGCGTCTCATGATCCGTGTGTATAACACACTCCTTGGCGAGGAGATAGTGTTGCCAAGTCTCCATTGCCCGGACTAGAGCATAAAGCTCCTTGTCGTAGGTAGGATAGTTGAGAGTGGCTCCTCATAGCTTCTCACTGAAATAAGCAATGGGCTTGCCTCCTTGAGTTAGCACTGCTCCTATCCCTAACCCTGAGGCATCACACTCAATCTCAAAGGTTTTTAGTAAAATCAGGTAAAACTAAAACTGGGGCATTGGATAACCGATTTTTAAGCTCCTTGAACGCTTCTTCTTGAGCATTTCCCCAGGTAAATCCCACGTCCTTCTTGATGATGGCAGTGAGGGGTGCTGCAAGCGTGCTGAAATCTTTGACAAATCGCCGATAAAAACTAGGTAAGCCGTGGAAACTCCGGACTTGGCTAACGTTAGCCGGGGTGGACCATTCTTGAATCACCTTGACCTTCTCTTGGTCTACTCTAAGTCCATGTGAACTCACTATAAAACCTAAAAAGACAAGCTCATTAGTGCAAAAGGTGCACTTCTTCAAGTTGGCGTATATTTTGCATCATATTTCTCTCCATTTAGTGTAAGCTTGTCATCATTTAGGATCCTTATTTATCATCATTGTATTGCATTTCGATCATTTAGAGTCTAGGATGTCTTTGCATGTTCTTTTGCATGTTTTGGTGCATTTGGAGTCTTGATCAGGTGATAAGGATGCTATGGAGGCATGAATGGAGTTGGAGAAAGATAGCATGGCACTTGGAGGGGCAAGGAGTCACTTAGAAGATGAAGCAGAAGTTTTCTCGCAAAAGTTCGACCAGTTTGTTCGACCAGCTGGTCGAATATGTTTTTCAGGGAGCAAGTTCGACGAAGATGTTCGACGAGCACGTCGAACATGTCTTCCAGGGGTCAGGTTCGACCAAGATGTTCGACGAGTTGGTCGAACTGAAGACAGACGCCAAGGAGAAGAAGCCAAGCGAGCAGGGGTCATGTTCGACGAAGATGTTCGACCAGCTGGTCGAACAACATTTCCAGGAGCAATGTTCGACCAAGATGTTCGACGAGTTGGTCGAACATTACACTGACGAATCCCTTTTGTCACTTTGATGGGTCCCTCCTATAAATACTCTTTAGACCTAATTTTTATGATAACTTTTATTCTCTCTTGTCATAGCTTAAACTTTTATCCTCTTTGGGAGAAAAACCTTGTATTTGCTTTGGATCTTTAAGTTTAATGCAATATCTCTCTTGAACTTCTATTAATCTTTTCTCTAATCATGTTTAACCTTTCTCTTATCTTTGATTTGATGGGTTTAACTATGATTAGTGAGTAGTTCCTTAGGAACTTGGGGATGGGTTAGATTTAGGGATTTCTAATGGTTCAATCTTGCAATCTAGGATAGATTCTTTCATCTCTCTTCTTATAAAGTAGTTCTTAATGCCAAATAGCTAATCTTTGCTATTTTGGATAATAGGCATTTCACACACCCACCAAGTGTTTGATGAAATGCTTGAACCAACTTTATAAGAGATTTACATACCTAGCCTAAAACATCATTAGTTGCCTAGGGTGTTTATCATGCTATTAGACTTGTTATTAATGCTTGCTAATCATTTTAATGCTAAAACATCATTAGTTCATTAGGGTGATTAGTGAAGGGATTATTGCCACACATCATGGATTAGTCTTTAATTAGTGTTCTAGGCATAGAGATGGCTTGATTAGTTGCTTAAATGATTGCAAGATTGTCCATTTAGTTTTCCAAATCAATGATTCCATCCCTAGGTTTCGTTTTTAGTATTTTGTCAATCTTGATTAGTAGTTAATTGCGTCATTAGTACTTGATTAGTCGTAATTAAGGCTTAGTTTCATATAATTGAACTTGTAGTGTCTTTCTTAGGTTGTGTTTTGTTCTTAATTGTTGCTTGTCACCTTAAATCTTTTAATTTAGCTTAGCTTAAACCAAACTTTGCATTCTCATTGAATCAACTTCCCAAGATGGATTGATACCTCAAATATTGCAATGATATGAGCAATTGAGGAATTGCTAACAAGATAAAAAAATCTTGTTTCAATTTGGCGCCGTTGCCGTATTGGGATTGATTGATCATTAAGATTTGAGTTTAGTTTGAGACTAAGTTTTCCTTTTGTGTTTATTGACCATCTCATTTTCTAGATTTCAGTTTACCCTTGAATGCATTTCAGATCACAAGGAGACAACAACTTCCAAGGTTTTCAAGAGATTCATCAGTTGGAGAGGGTTGATAGGATTGCAAGAAGGGAAGCTTCAAGGTTAGAATGGTTGAGAATGGAAGAACAACAAAGGGATCAACACCCTCCACCAATGGCGCATGCAAACCAAGCTCATAATGGAAATGAGCAAGCTCCAAGGGGCAATGAAAACCCCTTGCATGCGCCTAGACAAGGGAGAACCATTGGGGCTGGTGCTGCTCCAAATATTCATCAAAATAGATATGGTATTCAACATACACCAGTTCACAACAACACCTTTGAAGTGAAGCCAGCTTTCATCTCCATGGTTCAACAAGACAAGTTCTATGGTTTGCCTATGGAGTATCCCCTTGATCACTTGGATAACTTTGATAGAGTTTGTGGGTTGTTCAAGATGAATGGTGTGAGTGAGGATGCTTTCAAGCTAAGACTCTTTCCCTTCTCTCTTGGGGATAGAGCAAAGCAATGGGAGAAAAACTTGCCTCAAGGTACCATCACCTCTTGGGATGAATGCAAGAAAGCTTTCCTATCTAAGTTCTTCTCCAACTCAAGAACCGCCAAGTTGAGGAATGAGATCTCTAGCTTCACTCATAAGAACAATGAGTCTTTTAATGAAGCATGGGATAGGTTCAAGGGCTACACAATGCAATGCTCTCATCATGGCTTCACACAAGAGTCTCTACTAAGCACTCCCAAAGATTCGAATGCTTCTTGATACCGCAAGTAATGGGAACTTCTTAGGCAAAGAAGTAGAAGATGGTTTGGGCTTGTAGAGAATCTTGCCTTGAGTGATGGTAATTACAATGAAGACTATGATAGAGCTCCAAGGGGAGGTGAATATGAATCTCACAAGAAAGAAATGAAGTCTCTACATGACAAGATGGACATGCTCATGTCTTCCAATCAAAGACATGTACATTTTGTTAGTGAGTACCAAGAAGATTGTGATGATCAAGTTAAGGCTCAAGAGTGTGAAGAAGTGGTCAATTTTGTGGGTGGCCAAGGAGGCTACAACAACTACTCCAACAACAACTATAAGGGGAATAACAACCTATCTTATAGAAGTACTAATGTAGCCAACCCCGGAGACCAAGTCTACCCCCCACAAGCTACTCAAAACAAACCTTTTGTGCCTTACAACAATCAACAAACGGGTTATGCACCAAGGTCTAACTACCAAGGAGGAAACCAAGGCAACTATAATGGTCAAAAGTACAATGCTCCACCTGGTTTTCCTCAACCTTCACAAGATCATCCACAAGACAATGTTCAGCTCATGCTTCAACAAATAATTTAAGGTCAAGCTCAAAATGATGCTAATATGGGAAAGAAGATTGGTGAGATCAACACAAGGATGGATTCTTCACTCAATGAGCTTGCAACTCAAATAGGAGGTCTTCAAAAAAAGTTCAAGCAACTTGATAACAAGGGCAAGGTTTCTAGCTCCAATTCTCAAGGCACTTTCCCCGGTAAGCCCGAAGCTAACCCAAAAGAGTATTGCAACTCTATCTCCACTATTGATAAAGATGAGTATGAGATAGTTGTGCTAGAGTTTGAGAAACTATTCGAAGCTCCTTATGATACATCTACATTCAACGAGGACATTGAAGTTCAAGATGGGGAGGTGGTTATTAAAAATCACTCCATGGTTGTTGCTACAGAAATGGGTAAAGAAGTGTTTGATGAACCCAAGACTTCTACAAAGGCAAGAGTTGAGGAGGATGTAAGAGAAGTGGCTAAGAAGAGTGAAGAAGGAGCTTGTGATCTCCTTATCTATAAGCCACCACTCCCATATCCTGAGCGGATTTTGACTAAGGCACAAAAGAAAGTGCTCTCAAGCTTTAGAGGAAGTATGGAGAAAGTTGGAGCACCCTTGCCAAAGGGGGGGGGAGTTTGTCTCAAGTCAAGGGTCAAATAAGGTTCATCAAAGACTTGCTAGCTAATAGGGAGAAGGTAGAAGAGCTGATGGAAAGCCTTAATCCACCAAGCACAACAAGGGATGAGCCTAAGACTATTCCAAAGCTTGGTAATCCCGGAAATTTTTTGATTTCTTGCTCTCTTGGGAATTTAAAGATTGATGAAGCTTTGTGTGATTCTGGATCAAGTGTCAATGTGATGTCCCTTGAAATGTCTAAGAGCCTTGGGATTACAAACCTAAAGAAGTATCCCTCACCTATTACCTTTGTTGATGCTTCCTCAAGACAACCTATAGGCCTTGTTGAAGATTATCCATTGAAGATTGGTGAGTGTCTAGTCCCAACTGACTTCATAGTCATGGACATGGTTCAAGCAACAAGGCTACCTCTCCTCCTAGGTACTCCCTTCCTCAATACAGCTGGTGCAAGTATTGATTTCACAAACAAAAGCGTGATTCTCAAGAGTGTGAATGATAAGGTCTTCTATCCTATGAAGCCTTCTACCTTGGGTTTTTGTGGCACAATCACATGTGCTACTATTGAAATTGATGAAAAACCACCATATAAAAAGGAGAAGCTGATGGGATTCACTTGTGTGATGCTAAAGGATAATGATACCTCAGACCACAATGAGTATGATGGGTCAAGCTTAGATGGTGTGAGTCTTCTTGCTATGTTTGATGGAATCAAAGTGGTGGAAAATATAGCTGAGCCACCAAGGAGGGCAAGAAGGAGGTCTAAGAAGAAGAAGAAGGTGTTAGACATTGGAGCAAACACCATGTTCATCGAGAAGGGAGGAGGAACTTCACATCCACTCTATGACCCTCCCAATGTGTAAAAGGTTTGAAAAGTCAAGCATAGTGACTTTAAACAAGCGCTCTTGGGAGGCATTCCCATGTTATCCTTGTATATATTCTTGTTTTTATTCTATAATCATGTTTCTTTGAGTTTTGAAAAGTCTTAGGTTATGGAGGGCTATGAGATTTCCCACCCCTCAATCAAGCAACCCATCCTACTCCTCCTCCTCCATGCGTTTTTGATCAAGGTACCACTTCAAATCATTGTAAATACCATTTAGTTTTTATTTTTGCATTTTGAAATCTTCTCCAAGCTTGGATTACACAAGGGACTGTGTAATTTAAGTTTGGAGGGCGGTATGGTATTTTACTTTGTGTTTTGTGATCTTATTTTTCTTTAGCATGCATATTGGAGTCTTATCTAAGGCATAGAAACCCAAAAAAATGAAAAAAAATTCGAAAATTTCAAAACAAAATATCATATAGCTTTCATTTGCACTTGTTAACATTTTAGGACTGAGTCTAGAATTTTTCTCATTTAGGTTGTTTGCATATGCATTGGGAGCAATGATGAGCCGATCCTTGTAGATTGTTAACTTTTGTGATCAATTCAACACCCTAGTTAATAGATCTTTGATGCTTGTGAATAAATTTGAAAGTAAGGAAGAACCATGCTTGGACCACCTCATTTGTTACTAGTTTTTGGTTGAAATATAGTCTTGAAATTGATAACCAACTCTACTCACTTGAACCGAATTTTGACATTTAATTATCATGCTTGCATTGAAGGTGAATTCATGGATTGAAAATACTTGAGATTTCTTACTCACTTTGCCACCCTCTTGCTAGCTCAAGTAGAACTCCTACCAAACCTTACCTCCTTTGAAGCCAATTGTTTTGGTGTGACTACTTGTGAGGCCTTTATTTCGATTGAACTTAGCATAAAGTGTTAGGTTTGAAACGACAAGTATAGACTTTCATGTAGATTCTAACCTTGCATTTTGAGGTTAGCTTTAGGTTTAGGATTTGGGGGTTTGATTGGTTGTGATTATACTTGATGAGTTGTGGAAAAGTTGGGAAGAAAGAGATGATGGATAAAAGGGTTGGTGGAAAATAAGGGGAAGAATGGTTTGAAATGAAGAGTCTTGGGTTTTAAAAAGGAATAGCTCTAAGTAAATAAAAAGTGCTAGGTGGTCTTAAAAAATCAAAAGAGCCAAAAGGCCAAGTAAAAAAAAATATATATGCAAGGCCACCTAGAAATCAAAAGAAGAGCTAAGTTAATAAGTGTAAACTACTCCATTCACCGAAATTGCTAAGTTGAAGAAGTTCCCCCTTAAAGCTTTAAAAAGAGAAAAATGTTCGAATTTCAATGGGTTTGGCAAGGCACAAAAGCCTTGATGAAAGGATAGATTATAGAGGGCTGAGTGAGCTAAAAAAAAAATGAATGAGAGGGGTGTAGGATCATTGATAGTATTTCGGGTAGATGATAGTCTATCCTTGTATGCATCACTTGTTTCTTACCTTTATCATTATGCATATGGTTCAATCCTTTTGAGTGTTACCCTTACTTAAATGCAAAACCGGATGAATTGGGATCATTTTTATCTCAAAGCCCATTCCTTAACCCAAATGAATTCACTAGCCTTGCAATGTCATGATTCATGGTTTTGATCTTAATGAATGTTAAAGAGTTGGTTTGATAGGGAGACTTGTTTTGATTAAATTCTTAGTACACTTAAATGTTGAGATGGGCATGGCTAACTCTTTTGGAGTAGGAAGTATTCACATGCATTCTAGAATTAAGAACTAGGATATTGAGTTGATTATTATTGTTAACTATCTTGGATATTGAGCTCCCACTTTCAAACCTCTCTCCTTAGCTTGTGTTTCATTTGCTTGTGGACAAGCAAAATGCAAGTTTGGAGGAGTTGATATGTCTATATTTTGCATCATATTTCTCTCCATTTAGTGTAAATTTGTCATCATTTAGGATCCTTATTTAGCATCATTGTATTGCATTTCGATCATTTAGAGTCTAGGATCTCTTTGCATGTTCTTTTGCATGTTTTGGTGCATTTGGAGTCTTGATCAGGTGAAAAGGACACTATGGAGGCGTGGATGGAGCTGGAGAAGGATTGCATAGCACTTGGAGGAGAAAGGAGTCACCAAGAAGATGAAGGAGAAGATTTCTCGCGCTGGTTCGACGTGTTGGATCGACGAGTACGCCGATCCAAACTTCCAGGGGTTCGGATCGATGAAACGGATCGACGTAGCTCGTCGAACCGCAAGTCCAGGGGTTCGGATCGATGAAACGGATCGACGTAGCTCGTCGAACCACAAGTCCAGGGGTTCGGATCGATGACACCGATCGACGTAGCTCGTCGAACCGAACCAAGACGTCAAGAAGAAGCCGGACGACCAGAGCTCGGATCGACGACATGGATCGACGTAAGTCGTCGATCCAAATTTCCAGATGTTCGGATCGATGAGTTGGATCGACGAGCCTGGTCGATCCGAACACAGACGAATCCTCCTTGTCACTTTTATGGGTCCCTCCTATAAATACTCTTTAGACCTAATTTTTATGATAACTTTTATTCTCTCTTGTCTTGTCATAAACTTTTAGCCTCTTTGAGAGAAAACCTTGTATTTGCTTTGGATCTTTAAGTTTTATGCAATATCTATCTTGAACTTCTATTAATCTTTTCTCTAATCATGTTTAACCTTTCTCTTATCTTTGATTTGATGGGTTTAACTATGATTAGTGAGTAGTTCCTTAGGAACTTGGGGATGGGTTAGATTTAGGGATTTCTAATGGTTCAATCTTGCAATCTAGGATAGATTCTTTCATCTCTCTTCTTATAAAGTAGTTTCTAATGCCAAATAGCTAATCTTTGCTATTTTGGATCATAGGCATTTCATACACCCACCAAGTGTTTGATGAAATGCTTGAACCAACTTTATAAGAGATTTACATACCTAGCCTAAAACATCATTAGTTGCCTAGGGTGTTTATCATGCTATTAGACTTGTTATTAATGCTTGCTAATCATTTTAATGCTAAAACATCATTAGTTCATTAGGGTGATTAGTGAAGGGATTATTGCCACACATCATGGATTAGTCTTTAATTAGTGTTCTAGGCATAGAGATGGTTTGATTAGTTGCTTAAATGATTGCAAGATTGTCCATTTAGTTTCCCAAATCAATGATTCTATCCCTAGATTTCGTTTCTAGTATTTTGTCAATCTTGATTAGTAGTTAATTGCATCATTAGTACTTGATTAGTAGTAATTAAGGCTTAGTTTCATATAACTGAACTTGTAGTGTCTTTCTTAGGTTGTGTTTTGTTCTTAATTGTTGCTTGTCACCTTATATCTTTTAATTTAACTTAGCTTAAACCAAACTTTGCATTCTCATTGAATCAACTTCCCAAGATGGATTGATACCTCAAATATTGCAATGATATGAGCAATTGAGGAATTGCTAACAAGATAAAAAAATCTTGTTTCAAGAACTTGCTCTAGGTGAGCTATGTGGTCATCAAAAGTACGGCTATAGATGAGTATATCGCCAAAATAAACTACTACAAACTTACTGATGCAGGGCCGTAGGACTTGATTCATGAGTCTCATGAAAATGCTTGGTGCATTGGTGAGGCCAAACGGCATGACTAGCCATTCGTAAAGACCTTGCTTGGTCTTAACAGCCGTCTTCCACTCACCACCTTCTTTCATGCGCACTTGGTGATAGCCGCTCCTGAGATCAATTTTTGAAAACATATTAGAGCCGGATAACTCATCGAGCATGTCATCTAACCTTGGTATTGGATGTCGGTATTTGATGGTGATGTTGTTTATAGCCCGGCAATCGACACACATCCTCCACGTCCCGTCCTTTTTTGGCACTAGGAGGACCGGTACGACACATGGACTAAGGCTTTCTCGGACATAGCCCTTTTCCATTAGCTCTCTGACTTGTTTCTCCAACTCCTTGGCCTATTCTGGATTAACTCGGTAAGCAGCTCGGTTGGGTAGTGGTGCACCGGGCACGAAGTCTATTTGATGCTCGATTCCTCTTATAAGGGGTAGGCCAGGTGGAATGTCTTCGGGAAAGGTTTCAGCAAACCGATCCAACAGCTCCGTAACTTCGGAGGGAAGTTGTTGTTCCAAAGCGCTAGAACCTGCACTCAACACTTCCTTGAAGATCATTAGTAATACCGGTTCCTTACAAGTAATTGCCTTGGTAATAAAACTAGGCTTGATTAGCAAGTTACTTTTAGCAGAAGGTTCCTTTTCCTTAAATAATTTTCATTTCAATCTCATGGACTTGCATAGGCGTAAGCGGTGTTAAGTTATACTTCTTTTTATCGTGAATAAATGAGTACATGTTTCTACGCCCGCGGTGAATGGTATCCTTGTCAAACTGCCAGGGTCTACCTAGAAGAAGATGGCCAGCTTGGATAGGAACCACATCACACAAGACTTGATCTGCGTATATTCCCACATTGAATGATACTAATACCTGATCCGTGATTCTCAACTCAGCCTTGTCGTTAAGCCACTTAAGCTTGTACGGATGAGGATGTTTAGTCCTTTCAAGACTGAGCTTAGACACTATATATTCACTCGCAACATTGGTGCATGAACCACCATCTATTATGAGGTTACATACCTTGTTCTGGATGGTACACCGAGTATGGAAAATGTTATCTCTTTGTGCGGTCTCATCAGGGTGAATTGTGAGGTTTAGGGCTCGCCTTATAACAAGAGATTCCCCATATTCTGGCTCACAATCAACTTCCTCCGAATCCACTTCCACCATCTCGACATCAGCCTCATCTTGAGACTCGTAATCGCCGGCATCCGTGAGGATTATTACCCGTTGGTTAGGGCATTCTCGGGCCATGTGTCCCCTGCCCCTTGATATATCATGGTTTTTACCCGTTTTTGGACCATGATATAAGTCTTTTTATAGAGTCTTTTGGTATTTTTAGAGTCCTATTAGAGTCTTTATAGGTTGAACTACGTTTGGAGCATAATTGGAGATTCTGGATCTTTTTGGAGCATTCTGCAAGAAGCTGCGAAGTGATGAAGTCGAGAGAGCAGATTTACGCACAGGGTGTCGATCGACACCATCTGTGTCGATCGACACCAGACGAGACCGACCTGTTTTGCCGACTTCTATTGGAAAAAGGAAATTGCCCAAAGTTCTGAAGAATTACAAGATATGCCCCTGGACGAAAATCCTCTTCTATAAATAGATTTCAAGCATTGTTTAGCCTAAGGACCTGGGAATACCTTTTCATAATTTTCTGTCTTAGAGATTTTTAGAGAGAAGAATTTGTCTCCTTCAGAGTAAATTTGGAACTCCATTATTTCTATTGATTTCTTTTATGCATTATTCTTTATTCATGATGTTTGTTTCATTCACCATGTCTGAG
>JAHZTW010000003.1:51250223-51297958 GCA_020283515.1 Alliaria petiolata | reverse complement strand
TGACTTCATCACTTCGGCTGCTTCTCCAAAATGCTCCAAAAAGTACCAGAATCTCCCATTTAGCTCCAAATGCTCTCCATCCTGTAAAGACTCTAATAGGACTCTAAAACTAACAAAAGACTCTATAAAAACATTTATGTCATGGTCCAAAAACGGGTAAAAACCATGATATATCAACTCCCCCAGACTTAGTTTTTGTTTGCCCTCAAGCAAAACAGAAACTTAGAATGAGGTAGAAGTTTGAAAACAGAAACTTTCGAGTACCTTTTCAGAACGCCACATTGATTAACACTTCTTGAATCCACATGCTATAGAGCCAACCTTAGGTAATATTTCAGCTTACTTACCACAAGCTTACCAATCTCCCAGTTCAAATCCAGTTCCTTTTCCTTTGTAAAATTTCGAACTCTAACAGTGGTATTGCCACAGAACTTTTACAGATTCTTTTCCCTTCTTTAGTGCTTGAACAAGACATTCTTCATACAGCTCTCCTGTTTTCTCTTCCCTTAGTTAACTGCTGCCCATTTTCAGGGTGTTCTAAGATCTTTTCATTGACTCTTCTTATTCTTTTGAAGTCTCGGGAAATAGTGCTACTCTCTACTTGTGTTCCTTGTGAGGAGACAGGTTCAAGAGCACTCACTAATATTGTTCCTTGTGAGGAGACAGGCTCATGAGGTTCTTTGCACTATTCCCAGACTTAGACTCTTTTTCTTTCTTTTCTTTTCTCAAGGGAAGATCAAGGAGAGACTGCAATTCTTATCTGTTCAGACTGAAAGAGGAATCAAGTTCTGTGCATACCTAGTTCTTATAAGGGGATCTGAATTCGCCTTGTTAGACTGATTCCACTTGCGGCTTTCTACTTAGTAAGACCTGCAATCAACTCTTATAGCAATGGTTCTTTCAAGTGTCAACGTCCTGCGGTTAGTTCCAAGAAAAACTGAAAGATCCAACTGATTTTGACTCAATAAAACAAATCTTGAATTTTTTTGACTCAAATGACTCTCAAAACAAAACACAATGTTAGCAACTACCTCCCCCAGACTTGAACAACACTGTCCCCAGTGTTATTAAGTATGAGTTTGGTTTGAAAAACAATGTGTAAAACTGTTGCAGAACTAAGAGAAAAGTGGTTTACCTGACCCTACGTGCAGCGTCGATCGACACATCGTTGGGTGTCGATCGTTGCTGTCTGGTGATGGTGTCGATCGATACCAGTTGGGTGTCGATCGACACTCTGTCCGTAATCAGAAACTCACGACTCGAACATGAATGTTGCCAAGTTAGATTGTTGTTAGAGTCATCAAAGCTGTTAGAAAACTCAAACACACGGTTAAAAGCACAAGATAATCCAATAAACTCAAAGGTTGCAACAAGTTTCGAATCAAAGTACAGAAGCAAATGGAAACAAAAACTGACTCAAGAAAAATGAAAAACTGACTCAAAGGAAAAGAAAAACTAAACCAGGAATGGAGATGCTACTCGTCATCATCTGAACGTGGTGGTGTGGGTGGGCGGACGCAACCACAGTTGGACACAACTGTGATAGCGTTTCAAATGGCATGAAAGCTCTGAACCACGTAGCGCTGGAAAACATTTGGCTCCATAAGAATCTCAGGAGCAACTGGAAGGTGATGAGGACCAATAGGCTGAGGCGAGTATCTCGAAGATGAAGCTCGCGCAGGATCCTCAGCTGATCCATCCTCTGCGTGTGAAGCTGCAGCTCGGGAAGAGGCACCTCGGCGTCTGGCGACGGGAGCAGTCCTCAGCTTGTTCGGACTGGGCTGAAAGGCGAGGCGGCTTGGATCAGTGGTGATGTGAGTGAGGTCTTTGTCAGGTAACTGCACCATAAGCTGCGCCCTCTGCGCGTCAGTGAAAACCCATAACCTATCCGGCTTCACCCAATGAGTCCTCTTCAAGTACTCCATATCAACTAAGGCACGGGAAGTCACAATTGAGCATGTAGTAGTGTCAATCCTGAAATGTTAGAAGATAGGAGTGAGAAGACTGCCAATAGTCTCTAGTTTGATATTGGATCCAGCGAAAGGCTTCGTCTTCAATGAGACCAAGTGATGGGCAAATACCGCGCCAAGGTTGACGTTCCCTGTCAACCAGGACTCCTCATCAATCATAGACCAGATGGCGTAATGCATCAGCACCAACTCAGAGACACACATCTTCCATGGCTCATGCTTACACAAGAGTGTAGTAGCGAATAGACGAGCAAGGTAGCGAAGAGTAGGGTGTCGAATGTCTGTCTGTGAAGAGGTCTTAGAGTCATACCTCCCATTCCCAAAGTGTGCCCAGAAGTCCTGGCTATCGGGAAACTGCTGAGGAAGGTAGACACCTGTAGCATGCGGGTTCTCAAACCCATAGATCTCACAAAGCTCTGGAAGTGAAAGCCTGTATTGAACCCCTCGAATAAGGAATGTCAATGTGCCTTCCAAAGCGTTCTTCACCACTTCATTCATGTAATACACTCGAATGGTGGCCATAAACTGACGGACGAGGTCGGGTAGAGATCGTACTGTCTCATGGCCATAGTCCCCATCCCTACTCTGCTCAGCAAGTGTAGGATATCGTCCTTGACGCCTAGCTCATGCATCGTCTTCTCACACGCAAATCTAGTCGGTGTGACCTCCACTTTGAGCCACGCATTGTAAAATAGTGTGTCATAATCATCCCATGCCTCACAGATGTCCCTGTTGACACACACATCCTTCTCGACCTCTGCTGCAGGTGAGTCTTCCCAATTCCGTGTAATCCGAATCCTTGCGTTTTCACGCTTTGGCCAAGGAGGAAGAGAGGGAATCGCCTCATCATTAGCAGTCCCAGAGGCGGACGCTTCAGTGCGGTGTGGCCTCTTATTCACTGGTGGCATCTGCAATCAAAAGATAAACCAAAATCAAAACCCAAAGTATGAAAATGATGTTCAGTTGTCGTCTGTCTACGGTGTCGATCGACACCAACAGAAGTGTCGATCGACACTGCGCATGAAACTTCAAATCAAATTCAAATCATGATCCTAACTCTAAAGGTGCATCAAATATCAATTCAAACAATCCCAGTAGCATGAATCGACCAAGTGCAAACCATCAAACCCAAGAAAAATCCCTAATTTGTCACATGCATCATCAATTTTCAAAATTTCGAAAATTTCAACTTTATGCAATTTAAAGGATAAAAATCGGTTGGGTAATGATCTAAAGCATGGTAGACAACCTAAATAAGCATCATGCAATCAATAAATCAAGGTAAATGGGTCGAATCCAAGATTTTTAACCTTAGTCAAAAAAAAATTGGGAAATTTGAAGAACATACCTTGGCAGATCGAACAAAAGGGTAATGGATTATGAAAGAGGACGAAAATCCGCACGGATTAGGCCTTAGAATCACTCAAATCCGTTGAAAAATGGAGAAGTTAAGATTTGGTGAAATTTTGTGCTAAGGTTCGAGTTTATGAGTTTTGGGAAGAAAGAAAAAGTGTCGGGGTTTTAAAGAACTTACCTGCGTCCCGTGTGGGTGTCGATCGATACATGTGCTGGTGTCGATCGACACCTGGTTTGGTCGTGCTGCCTCATCTTTTTTTTTTTTTAATCTAAAAAGCCAATAAATATTAGTAAAACAAAAACCAAAATAAAATAAGTACTTACCAGTGGGTTGCCTCCCACTAAGCGCTCGTTTAACGTCAATAGCTTGACTGTTCACGCGTTTAGGCAGTTGGTGCATCATCCAGAGACACAATGTGTCCTTCTGGAATCTTGGCATTAGCCCAATAGTGTTTCACCCTTTGTCCATTCACAATGAACTCTTCTCCTTTGGAGTTTGTCAGGACAATTGCTCCATATGGTCTGACCTCTTTGATGGTGAAGGGACCTGACCAACGTGAACGCAATTTACCAGGAAACAATTGCAAACGAGAGTTATACAGAAGTACCTGATCATTTGGTTTGAAGTGTCTGGAGACAATCTTTTTGTCATGATAAGCCTTAGTCCTTTCTTTGTAGAGCTCCGAGTTCTCATAAGCGTGATAGCAAAGTTCGTTGAGCTCGTTGAGCTGTACCAGGCGTCTTTCTGCAGCTGGCTTCAAGTCAAAGTTCATCTTCTTGACAGTCCAATGCGCCTTGTATTCCAATTCCACTGGAAGATGGCAAGCTTTGCCATAGAGTAGCTGGAATGGTGTAGTCCCAAGTGGCGTTTTGTAGGCAGTCCGGTAGGCCCAAAGTGCATCATCCAACTTCGCAGCCCAATCCTTCCTTGTCTTGCCCACTGTCTTCTCCAGGATTTGCTTGATCTGTCTGTTGGAGACTTCAACTTGTCAACTCGTTTGGGGATGATAAGGAGTGGACACACGATGCTGAACACCATGCTTCTTCAGCAGATTGTTGAATAACTTGTTAATAAAGTGAGAACCACCATCACTTATAACAATCAGAGGCACTCCGAATCTTGGGAAAATGATGGTTCGAAACAGCTTAAGTACCACAGCAGCATCATTAGTCTTAGAAGCAATCGCTTCCACCCATTTAGAGACATAGTCCACAGCTACCAAAATGTACATGTTCTCAAAAGAAGAAGGGAAAGGGCCCATGAAGTCAATGCCCCAACAATCAAAAATCTCCACTTCAAGGATGAAGTTCTGTGGCATTTCATGTCTCTTGCTGATCTTTCCTCTCCTTTGACAAACATCACATTGAATGATGAACAGCTGAGCATCCTTGAACATAGTAGGCAACCAAAAGCCTGCTTGAAGAACCTTGGACATTGTCTTGAAAGTAGCAAAGTGTCTAGCATACTCAGAACCATGACAATGAAACATCACATCTCGAACTTCACTCTTTGCGATGCATCTTCGGTACACATTGTCTGAACAATGCTTGTACAAGTGAGGTTCATCCCAATAGTATCACCTATGTCCCCTCATGAACTTCTTCTTCTCATAATCCTAGAGATGTTTAGGCTCAATGTCAGCAGCTAAGAAGTTCATAATGTCAGCATACCATGGTCGATTCGCATCATTGATGGCAAAGATCGGTTGTCGAAACACCTCGTCCAAGATCCTGCGAACTGATGTACGCGCCTGGTGTCGATCGACACTGTAGATGGCGTCTATCGACACTCGTGATTCTCTCAGACTCCTAAGTGTTGAATCGCGACTTGGCCTCAAGAGTTCGGACGGGGTGTCGATCGACACTCCCCTAGTGTCGATCGACACTGGCGTATCTACTCCGAACATACAGCTTGAAAACGAATCTCAACAAGGTAGACACTCTCCTCAGACAGAAAATCATCAATTGGCACGTCATCTTCGATCCTAATCCTTGAGAGATGATCAACTACTCCATTTTCAACTCCTTTCTTGTCCTTAACTTCTATGTCAAACTCTTGAAGAAGTAGAATCCATCTCAACAATCTTGGCTTGGTATCCTTCTTCTGCATTAAGTACTTCAATACAGAATGATCAGTATGAACAATCACCTTTGAGCTAACAAGGTATTGTCGAAATTTCTCAAAGGCAAAGACCACAGCTAGCAGTTCCTTCTCCGTAGTTGCATAATTCTTTTGAGCATCATCCAACGTTCTGCTGGCATAGTAGATGGCATGAAGCTTCTTGTCCTTTTTTTGTCCCAAAACCGCGCCTACTGCGAAGTCGCTGGCATCACACATTACCTCGAAAGGCAAATCCCAGTCTGGAGGTTGAAAAATTGGAGCACTCACTAAGGCTTGCTTGATCTGCTCAAAGGCTGAATGACATTCTGCAGTGAACTCGAATTTCACGTCTTTGCAGAGAAGAGCAGTGAGTGGTCTTGCAATCTTGCTGAAATCCTTGATGAATCTTCTATAAACCCAGCATGACCCAGAAAACTCCTCACCGATTTAACAGAATCAGGTGCTTGCAAAGTCGTCATCACTTCAATCTTGGCGCGATCCACTGCGATTCCTTCTTCTGAAACCTTGTGCCCAAGTACAATTCCATCTATGACCATAAAATGACACTTTTCCCAGTTCAGGACCAAGTGCTTCTCTTCACATCGCTGCAACACTGCACATAAGTTGTCAAGACAGTCTTTGAAGGATGACCCATAAACAGAAAAGTCATCCATAAAGACCTCCATAAACTTCTCAATCATATCTGTGAAGATGGACATCATGCATCGTTGAAAGGTCGCAGGAGCATTACAAAGTCCAAATGGCATTCTGCGATATGCAAATGTGTCATAAGGACATGTAAACGTGGTCTTCTCCTGATCATCTGGATGGATTGGAATCTGAAAGAATCCCGAATAGCCATCAAGGAAACAGTAGTAGGGATGATTCGCCAATCTCTCCAGCATCTGATCGATGAAAGGCAAAGGAAAATGATCATTTCTGGTCGTGGCGTTCAACTTCCTGTAGTCTATGCACATCCTATGTCCGGTCACAGTCCTTGTAGGAATCAGCTCGTTCTTCTCATTCTTCACCACTGTGACTCTTCCTTTCTTAGGAACCACATGAACTTGGCTGACCCAAGCACTGTCCGAAATGGGATAGATGATCCCCGCTTCCAAGAGCTTCATGATCTCCTTCTTGACTACCTCCTTCAGGTTCGGATTCAGCCTCCTTTGATATTCAATTGATGACTTCGTCTCATCCTCAAGGTGAATCCGATGCATGCACAAGTCTGGTGAGATACCTGAAATGTCATCAAGAGAATAGCCAAGAGCTTTGCGGAATTTGCGCAGCTTGCTTAGCAATAAAGTGAGCTCTGCATTGTTCAAGGAAGCATTCACAATAACAAGATAAGTTGAATTAGGACCAAGAAATGCGTACCTTAGCCCGGCAGGGAGCTGTTTAAGCTCAACTTTAGGTACCTTAGCCTCACTCCAGTCTCCAAGTGTGGAATCTTTCGTGGTTTTCGCAGAGTGTCGATCGACACTAGTGGTTGGTGTCGATCGACACTAACTGAAGCATTCACAATAACAGGATAAGTTGAATTAGGACCAAGAAATGCGTACCTTAGCCCGGCAGGGAGCTGTTTAAGCTCAACTTTACGTACCTTAGCCTCACTCCAGTCTCCAAGTGTGGAATCTTTCGTGGTTTTCGCAGAGTGTCGATCGACACTAGTGGTTGGTGTCGATCGACACAAGTCCTCTTGTGCGACTAACTGCAGCACTTGCTCACTAGCACCAACATCTTTGTGTATCCAGCAGCGGCATCGTCCAAGTGTTAAACGACCTTTGTAGAAGTGGTCAATGCTCGCTCCAAAGGGTCTGTAGGATGGTCCTCTTGAAAAATCTCTTCAGCAAGGTTGGTGAGTGAATCGACATAGAAGGTCTGTCCATCAATCGTGGGTCTCTTCATCAGCTTCTCCATGTCGAAATTCATCACCAAGTCACCAATGTTCAGCACAATCCTCCCCTTTCTCACGTCAATGATGGCACCAGCTGTAGCCAAGAATGGTCTACCAAGTATGAGAGGGTCTTTGGGTTCCTCATCATAAGCTAATACCACAAAGTCTGTGGGAATCAAACAATCTCCCACTTTGATAGGAACATCTTCCAAGACACCTTCAGTGATCCTTACAGAACGATCAGCAAGGACTAAGGAGATTCTTGTGGCCTTGAAGTCTGTCATATCCAGCCTAAGAGCAACTGAGAGAGGCATCAAGTTGACACTTGAACCTAAATCGCATAGAGATCTCCCAAACTTATCTGAAAAGATGGAGCAATCAAGAACAAAGCTTCCCGGAACGGAGAGTTTTTCTAGAAGCCTGTTCTGAATGACATCACTAACTTGCTCTGATATCATCATCACTCCTTCCTCCATATCCATGTTCTTTGTCATCATCCATTTCAAGTATCTCTTTATCACTGGAGTAGTTCTAATGGCATCCATTAAAGGAATTTCAACCACTAGTCTATCCATGATAGCCTTGCATCTGGCATCAAGTAGCTCCTTCTTAGACTTTTTTGCTATCAAGGGGAAAGGGATCTTTGGTTTGTAGACCTTCTCTGGTGCAGCTTGCGTCGTCTTGGCTTGATCTGGTGTTGTTCGAGAGGAGCATTGATCGACACCCTCCTGGTGTCGATCGACACTTGTATTTGTAGTCGAGTCTTTCGCGTCGGGTTTGCTCGTTTCGTCGTGTATCTCCATGGGTGTCAATCGACACTCTTCAGTAGTGTCGATCGACACTGGCTCCGCATCATCTTCTACATCTTCAAACTCTTCGAAATCTTCATCATTAAACCCTCTTTTCTGCACAGGCTGAAGGTTCTTCCCACTCCTCAATGTGACAGCGTTCACATGGCGTTTGGGGTTGGTATCAGTCTTCCCTGGAAGAAAACCTTCTTGCCTGTTAACAGCTCCTGCAGTTTGAGCAACTTGAACATCCAGCTTCTTCATGTGAGAGTTCAAGCTTTCAATCTTTCCACTCAGGTCCTGATACAGTGAATCAATCTTCCCATTGAAATCCACTGTCATCTTCTGCTGTCCTTCCAAGATCTGCTCTAACATAGAATCCATTTTGTTGTCTTGAGCAGGTGGTTTCTGGTAAGAAGAATTGCCATAGCTTCTTGTGTAATTGTTGTTGCTGTTCTGGAATGAGAGCTTTTGAGTATAACCAGAAGAGTTTTGATTTCCTGTAAAGGAGCTCTTCTGATAATTCCCATTGAAACTCCTGTTCCCTGCTAGTTCCCGAACCTTTGGCCTTGAAAGCCACCTCCGTTGATGTAGTTGACATCCTCCTCTTCACACTCTTCACTTGGTTCGAATGTCTCCACTTCATTAGCAAAGTGGACTTGCTTCTTCCCCACCAAGAGATTGTGTACGTTGTCCAGCTTTCTGTTGACTTCAGCAATTTGGCTTCCTCCATTCACTCCAGCGTGTTGTCTCCTTTCAAAGTCTGCGTTCTTGGTGCTGTTACAAGAGGCCAAATTCTCTATAAGCACCATCGCGTCGTCTGGGTATCTGGTGTTGAAGTTGTCATTGCTTGCTGCGTCTAAAGCCATCTGGTACCTCCAATCGATCCCTCGGTAGAAGATACCGACAAGCTGCGGCTCGCTGAAATCGTGATGTGGGCAATCTCTTTGGTAAGCTTTGAATCGCACCCAAGAAGCCGTGAATGCTTCAGTAGGTCCTTGGGAGAATGCAGTGATCTTCGTCCTCAGCTCTTATGATCTCGCATCATCAAAGAAGTTGCATAAGAATGCATTCTTTGTTTCTTCACAAGTAGTCAAGGATCCTGGATCCAACTGCTTCAGCCAATATGATGCATCTCCAGCAAGCGAGTAAGGGAAAAGCTTGCAGAAGAGATAATCATAGGACACTCCATTAGCCTTGATGCTTGATGCGAGGTCCTCAAATCTCTCAATATGGTCCATTGGATGCTCATTAGGAAGACCATGGAAAGGATGTTTAGCCACCAGCGTGAAGTAGGCAGGCTTCAGCTCGAAGTCGTTCCTCTGAAATGCAGGAGGACGGATCGCAGCTCTATTGGCATAGAACTGGTATGGGCGGTTATACTCGCCAAGTGTTCTTCCACGTCCAGCTTCTGCATGTGCGGCTTGTACTGGTTGCTCGACGATAACAGCTCCATTTTCATCAAGTCTCTGGCCTTGGTTGTTCCTCATGTGTCCTTCTGCATCAACCAAGTTGCCTTCAGCGTCTCGGATTAGAACCATAAGATCAGCCATCGTTTCCTGCGCAGGGTGTCGATCGATGCTATCAGTGGTGTCGATCGACACTCGTGCAGTTTTGCGGTTCGTACGTTCGAGACGACCAAGCTCTTGGTTCAATGCGATTAGTTCATTTTCCTTGTTGCTTCTGGTACTGGGCATGCACCTGAAACCAAAGATAAGAAACTAAATTAGTAACAAAAATAAAAACAAAACCTAGTCAAATTCCTCGTACTAGATTCTGTAGGCAGCTATTACTTCCCCGGTAACGGCGCCAAAAACTTGATAGGGCTCAGGTTTTACCCAAATAAAACTACTGCAAGTGCACAACAAATGCAATTGTGGTATAAGGGGTATCGAAATCCCAAGGGAAGTAGATGCTACACTAAGGTTTCAGATTATGCTAGGTTGAATAATAAGAAAGTAAACTAAGCAATCTAAACGATTAAGTAAACGAGATTAAAGCGGTGTAAGTTCAGGAGACGAAGGCGCTAGGAAAGGGTAATTATCAGGTTGAATCCAAGAATGCAGAACCTAAGTTTATTAGGTATTTATTAAGAACCGTCTAGAACTCGAAACTCTAAGTTAAAACCAATCAACTCTCGTTGCAGAAGTTATCTATGCATAAATTCCTAAATTCCAAATCTCTTTGCGAATTTAAACAACTAAGGCAAGCATTAAAGACAGGTTCGATTTGTTCACAAAATACCTAAACCAAATCTCTTTGCGAATAGATATTTTGCTCACCTATGATTAGTTCAAGTTACTAATAATGCTCTCGCGTCTATTAAATAACCTAAGGTTTGATTTCTAAGTGATCAATTTCAGAAATCAAGTTAAGCACAAATCAAGGTGAAGATCCTATTGATTTCCCTAAAAGTTCTAATGATTCTACAAACTCTTCATCAACCCTAAATCACCCTAACCTAACTAGCAAACTACTCACACATAGAGATGAAAACACAAATCATGACTGAAATAAATTGCATAAATAATGAAAAGAGAATGATACTGGGGTTCGAAATCTGGCTCGGATGAGTTAGAATTGTCTCCCCAAAAGCTCAGGATCAATCTCTCTCTAAGTCTCAAAAACAGAAAATAATGATAAGGTGTTTGGCTAAACAATGCCTGAAAACTATTTATAGATGAAGATTTTCGTCAAGGGCAGTCTTGTAATTTCTTCAAACTTGAGATAATTTCCTTTTTTTATGGAAGTCGGCAAAACTTGGCGGTCTCGTTTGGTGTCGATCGACACCAAGGGTAGTGTCGATCGACACCCTTCGTGTAAATCCAGCTTCGACTTCATCACTTCGGCTGCTTCTACAAAATGCTCCAAAAAGTACCATAATCTCCCATTTAGCTCCAAATGCTCTCCATCCTGTAAAGACTCTAATAGGACTCTAAAATTAACAAAAGACTCTATAAAAACATTTATATCATGATCCAAAAACGGGTTAAAACCATGATATATCATAATGCGAACTCTGAATCCTACCAATACAAAACCAAAAATATGTTTTCAAGTCCCGTGGCTGGAAAACTGTGTTGTTCCTTTCTCTCCGACGTTTTTACACATAACCGTTTATCAAAATATTAAAATCGAAAGTTTAAGGAGTTTGAAAAGAGGTGAGGTCAAGGGTATGGTACCAATTAAAAACGAATTGGCGATTCAGGATCAGCATAGAGTGGTAAAATGAAAAAAAAAAGTCATGAATGTATGATTCGTTTCCCAAATTCAGATACTTCTAGTGAGAAAAGATTTAAAAATCCGGTTATAAGTCTAATAGTTTCGAGCTAGTATATTCTATCTAATATAATCACTGTAAATCGAAATCCTCGGGGGACTTTGAGTCACAAGATTTCTAGATATTAAACGCTCTAAGCAAATCATGTAAAAGTTGTCACTAGAAAGATGAATCATAGCACATACGGTTTGAAAAGTCGTCATAGGATTTCGTCATAATTGCCGACTAAATTTTTACTCAATAAAATAGTTTTTACTCGATAAAAAAAATTAAAGAAAAGAAAAGTTTTAAAATTATCAAAGTAACCCGAAACACTTAAACTTCACCTTTAAGAGTATTAAATACCTAGCATCGTTAGATTTGGTTAAATCCTTTGATAAGAAGCTCACACAAACTTTAATATATGTAGAGAGCTAGTTGATCGGAATTTAGAGTCTAAATTTGATATTTATATGATGGAACCAAGACTAGTGTTTAAGGAACTATAGTGAGAGTTTTTTAGGCTGAGTTCCGATTGATGTCGTTTGATTGTTATGGTTTAGAAGGATGGTCACTGAGATTTATTAGTTTCCACAATTTTCTAACCTCTTACCGAGCTTTGATTTCTATTTTGTTTGAGGACAAACAAATATCTAAGTATAGGGAAGATGATACACCTGTATTTGCACCTTTTACCTATGATTTTAAGATCTTTCGAAGACGTTTTAACTCGGTTTTTAATAGTTTTCAAGCGATTTCCATTTTTCTAGTTTTAAAAGGCATTTCAGGTAAGTTGGACAAAAATGACACTTTTTGGAGCAAAACAGCTTTCAGACAGATTCTAACCGTGAAAAGTATTGCATTCAATGAAGATCTTCGACAAACTTACTATAGCTCATATTCAGATACAAGAAAGACAATTGAGCAACGCTCCGCAGCAAATTGGTTTTAAGGCAATCCCATGGTTATCTCTCTAGATATACTCGTTTTACTGAAGACATGTATCCCTGCCTCGAAAGTGAAGCAAGCACATAATCCAAAGACGAAAGAAGGTCATTTTCCAGGCCACAAGCTACTCCTCACGCGGTAAATGAAGCCCAAGTCGCGGTCAGCATGTGACGTCTTCATTAAGCCCAAGTTCAACCGTTTGTTTTATAAGCTTTTAATCAACCTCGAAAAGACCAAAATACCTTGACTCTTGAAAATTTATAAAAACCGAATGTTTAAGGGTTTATAAGCATCACAAATCAAAGCATACCGAAAAATATAGCCACCCTTCGTAAGCATTTAAGCGTTTTACTTTGTTACTAGGTGATAACCTGCGCAATGCGCAGAATGAAAAATCTATAAATAATTATATTAAAAATAATTTTGAAATTGTTTAAAATAAAAATAATTTAATCAGTTTTATATATATGTAAATATATATGTGAATAATATAATTTAATATTTCAAATTTTTGACATAATATTTTTAACTTGTTTTCAAGTTTAAATATTTATATTATTTGATTAATTTATATGTTCTATTAACAAACCATATAAAAACAAAACATATTTATAAATATAGATATATATTAAAATCACACATATCGAAGTATTTTTTATTATAACCTAAATTATATTTTTAATTTGCTATAATTTCTTTTTTTATTAAAATCACACATATCGAAGTATTTTTATTGTAAACATATTTTCTGCTTAATCAAAAAAAGTATTGTGTATATCATAAATTGTGTATAAATTATATTTCATTAAATAATATTTTTTTAAACTATTGTTTTATTCATTTTTAAGAAATGTATTGTGTAATATGATGTATATCATAAATCATCACATAACCTAAAATTCGATTTTAAATAATCCAAAAATTAAAACATAATTTTTTGGTTATATTAAAAGTAATAAATGGATAAAAGCATATAATGTAATTAGTCTAATCAAAAAAAAGGAAATTTGTATTAAAATAATGAGAGAATAAGTGTGGTGATGACACATCAGCAAAATGACACCACTGTAAATATTTCAAAAAATAAGCTTATTCTCTAAAAATGTTTCTCAATTAATATATAGGAGATTTTCTTAGTTCTTAATTTTTGTTTTTCCGTACTTTCAAGGGAGCATAACTTTACCTTTGTAGTTCGCAAAGAATATTTTGAAATCCTCTTTATTTATTTTATTGAATTCACATATTTTAATGTCTTTCGTGATGAATTTCGTTTCTATGTGCCAGTAGTTTATTAGATGGGTTTAAAGGATTTTCAGAAAGGTTTAATCATGGATCTTAGATATTAGGTTGATAGACTTAGGATAAATTTAGGTATCTTCGTTCTATTCTTATTCTTAATGCATGTTTGCTTGATTGATCACCTAACAATTGAACTTACGATTAACAAA
Source organism: Alliaria petiolata (assembly GCA_020283515.1). Classification (NCBI taxonomy): domain Eukaryota; kingdom Viridiplantae; phylum Streptophyta; class Magnoliopsida; order Brassicales; family Brassicaceae; genus Alliaria; species Alliaria petiolata. The sequence goes on along the minus strand of JAHZTW010000003.1, from coordinate 51,284,188 downwards.
TTCATTCACGTGTTCAGTTTGTTAACCGAAACTAGAGTAGGCGAGCAATTGTGTCGTAAGATGCGAAAGCATACTTACAGATCGTTGTGGACGTCTATGAACTCGAATCTAATGCATTTGCTACTGCGTAATTACCAACAAATGTTGAGTAATAAAGTTGTTAGACATAGGTAATTGATTCTATGAGAATAGGTTGATTACAATTCAGTGTTCAAGTTCTAGAACCTAGTTAATATAAATCGCATATAATCCTACCTATTTGCTTGTTTGATTATATCCATCAACCACATATAACTCTCTAACGCCCAACGTTTTTAATCCTTGAATTTCTTACATCTTTTATCACAAGATTTTGTCAGAATTTCATATTAAATTCGAGTCAATAGAACGTTTTTGACTTTAAAAAAATAAACGTTTTTGACCTTAAATTTTTTTTTAAAAAAATGAAACCAAAACAAACTAATCAAAAAAAACTCGTCAGATAATAATAAATTCTTTCTCAAACTTAGAGCACACCATCGTGATCCTGATATGGATATAAATTGAAAAAAGTTAATAATCAAATGAAAATTATTGCAGAACGAATCTAGATGGTGTGAATTTTTAATAAAATGCATATAATAAAACATTATAGAATAAACATTTTTAAAAAAATTATTTAGATTAAAGAAATAATGTGCGTATTTGCGCGGGTATTCACCTAAATAAATAGTGTAAAATAAAAGTAATTTTAAAAAGAAAAAAAGTGGAAAAAAAGAAAAGAAAGAGATCCTTTCACATATATGTTAGAAGGTTATTTAATGTGAAGTTGAAAATTGGGTCCTAGAGTAAGACAGAGAGAAAAGAGGGTTCGGCTAAAAAGTGAGAGGAGAGGCACGAAGAAAGAAAAACTCGATGATATAAAGATAATTAGTAGATAGGGTTAAAGCATTGACGACGAAGCCCTTCTTCGATCTACACTTCTCTTCTCTCAGATTCTCTCTCTCTCCTCTTCTCCCTATCTCTCTCTCTCTCTGTCTCTCGCAGGCAAGGCAAGTTGCGTCTCCCTCTCTCTTTCTCTCTTCATTGCTTCCCAGCGATTTGTAGATATATTTTCGATGTTTTATTGCTTCGGTTTCTTCATACAAACTTTGATTTCGGTTCCTGTCATCGATTTCTTGCCAATGTTATATATTTTCATGATCGATGTTTGTATTTTGATTGGAGATAATCTCTCTGAATCTACTTGTTTCGAATTCGAATTGAGAACTGTTCGATTTTAGATTCCGTGAGCGGGAAAATTGATGTGGGGTTTCTTTGGTTTACAGGTTCTTAATGGCGGAATCTTCCAAAGTCATCCATGTTCGTAATGTTGGACATGAGATTTCCGAAGTAAAAATCCCCTCTTTCTTCTTCTTCTATTGATTAGAGAACTATGCAATCTATCATTTTGTGACCCTCAAGCTTTTAATTTTGTTATTGTTCAAACAGAATGATTTGCTTCAGCTTTTCCAGCCATTTGGTGTCATAACTAAGCTTGTGATGCTCAGGGCAAAGAATCAGGTCTCTAAAAACTCCACCTTTCTGTCTAATTTCTTTTGAGGAACTTGTGGCCTTACATGAGATTTCTTTTTTCTACTTATTGTGAAGGCTCTTCTCCAGATGCAAGATGTTTCTTCAGCAATCAGTGCTCTTCAGTTTTTCACCAATGTGCAGCCAACCATAAGGTTTGTGACCACAATGAGTCCTGCCTTTTTATTTTCCTTAGCTTTTGTTTTGAACCGTTTCACACTAATTTATTTGAACATTGTCAATTACAGAGGTAGGAATGTGTACATCCAATTCTCGTCACACCAGGAATTGACCACAATAGAGCAGAACATTCATGGACGGGAAGATGAGGTTTGTAATTTGCTGTGTAATTATATGAGAATCTAAGATGTTGTGTTGTTATGTTATTTTCTTGCTCATTTCATCTTTGTCAAATGAGAATCCTTACATTTGCTTGTGGTTTCATAAACCGTCTCATCTTTTTTCTCTCGCTCTTTATTCACTCTTCTTTTCGTTCTCTCTTCTTTCCGTCTGCTGCGGGGATGGTGGATGTACAGCCGAATCGTATTCTCTTAGTCACAGTCCATCACATGCTGTATCCGATTACTGTTGACGTGCTGCATCAAGTTTTTTCTCCCTATGGATTTGTGGAGAAGCTCGTCACTTTCCAGAAGTCTGCTGGTCAGCTTCTCCGTGTTCTTTTCTTCCTCTTCTATTCTGTTTAGCTCGATCGGGTTTCTAGTAGAGAATCACTTGTTTATTTGTTTGTTTCATGTTATTGACCTCTTTTATATAATATGGCTATGAAAAAACTCTGTATTTCCATTAATTTGCTCAGTTTGAGGATCTTTAACTTAAGCTTGTTTGTGAACTGTTTTAGGTTTTCAAGCTCTTATACAGTATCAGGCTCAACAGTGTGCTGCCTCTGCTAGAACTGCTCTACAGGTGCTTTTTCTATACGACTACATCTGCCTTAATTTTCTAATAACTAAACTAATATATGTCCTCTTCTTTGTGGCAGGGTCGTAACATATATGATGGGTGTTGTCAGTTGGATATCCAGTTCTCAAAGTATGCTATGTTTGCTTACATATGTTGTTGAAGGCATCTATTGTTGCTTTGTTAGTTTCTACATTTTTTGCTCTAGTATTGTGAGTATTGACCTGTTCTTTCATGTTCAGCCTTGAGGAGCTGCAAGTAAACTACAACAATGATCGATCTAGGTATGGATCATGTGTCCCTGGCTTCCATTTTCTTTGCGATTGTACAAATTGATGTTATTTTGGTGTTCATATAACTGATTTTATATTCCTTTTGAATAGGGATTATACAAATCCAAACCTGCCGTCAGAGCAAAAAGGCCGTTCATCTCATGTATGACCAGCTTTACTAAGTAATTACCTATGTTTTTTATCCCTTTATGCCTGTCTTAATGTTTTGATTTTCTTCTCTTCCAGCCTGGCTATGGTGATGCAGGAGGTATGTGTCTTACATGATTGTAACTTAATGTGATATTCTTCTATACTGTGGGCTTTTGCTAATTCACTTTTTTCTTTCCAGTGGCATATCCTCAGGTGTGTAATGGCTCATGATACATGGTTTTTGCGACGCTTTGGTCCAAATATCGCCAGAATCACTTTATCCTGTTTTTATTGATTGAAACTCCGACTCCATTCTTGATTTCTTTATTCGTTATTAGTTCCGGTTACTTGCATAACTAATCTCTTTACTTAAAAACTAGATGGCAAACACAGCTGCGATTGCCGCTGCCTTTGGAGGAGGCTTGCCTCCGGGTATAACCGGCACAAATGAGAGGTGTACAGTCCTTGTCTCTAACCTGAATGCAGATGTAAGTCGGATCATTTCTGATTTGCTTTTGACAACTTTTAAGTTTTGTTATATTTTTCCGGGCTTACCAGATTCATTTGTTTCAGAGTGTTGATGAGGATAAGCTATTCAATCTTTTCTCTCTTTACGGGAACATTGTAAGGATAAAGCTTCTTCGGAACAAACCTGACCATGCCCTTGTCCAAATGGGAGATGGTTTCCAAGCTGAACTTGCAGTACATTTCCTCAAGGTTTGTATTTGGGATAAGTTTTGAGTTTAAAAAAATGGATGGTGTAAAAAATGGGATTGTTCATTTGTGTATTATATGTTGTGTGTTTCTTGCAGGGAGCGATGCTGTTTGGTAAGCGGCTAGAAGTAAACTTCTCGAAGCACCCAAACATAACACCAGGCACAGACTCGCATGACTATGTAAACTCAAACCTGAACCGCTTCAACCGCAATGCTGCAAAGAACTACCGCTATTGCTGCTCCCCTACCAAGATGATTCACTTATCGACTCTTCCGCAAGACGTGACAGAGGAGGAAGTGGTGAGCCATGTCCAAGAGCACGGGGCGATAGTGAACACAAAAGTGTTTGAGATGAACGGGAAAAAGCAAGCTCTGGTGCAGTTTGAGAACGAGGAGGAAGCTGCGGAAGCACTAGTGTGCAAGCACGCGACTTCTCTAGGCGGATCAATTATCAGAATCTCCTTCTCTCAGCTACAGACGATTTAAAGTCCGAGAAAGCGCCTCTCTCTCTCTCTCTCTCCCTCCCTCTTTCTCTCTCTCTAATAACATTAGGGTTTGGTGAGGATAATGAATGTATGTTGCTTTAACTCAAACCTCTTTGCTTCTTGTTTGGAACTTTACTGCACTCTTTTAACTTCTTGGTTCCTCTGTTTAAAATTGTTTGTGTTGATTTCATTGGCTTATATTTGATGGTAGTAAAGACATGAAAGGAAAAGGTAGAGACAAGTACAGTTGTATTGTACCATTCATTGTTCTCTCTGTGTTTCTGTGAACTTCATTATGTATCCTTTCTGAAATTGTCAATTTTCTTGTTGCATATTTGCTTTGAAAAGCTACTACACAAAAAAGGGGGGAAAATTTCAATTGTTTGGTTGTGCAGTAAGAATGATTTATTAAATCATGGACCTTTTTATTTTGCAAGATAAATCTTGATTTCGAAAAGATGCAGGTCAATACACCTTTAAATTGATGGTGTGGTGAGAATGAACATATGTGACAAACTAACAGAAATCAAAACGCATCGTTTCAAAAAATAGAAGCAATGATGATGTTTCCATAAGTTGTGTCATTTTATAAACTTAGGCTCCCAATGGCAATACGTTTCAGGTGCGACTACGATTTGAGTGTGGGAGCGATGAGATTTGGAAGCGATGCGATTTGATGTAACTGTGAATGGAGATACGATTAGAGTGCGATGTGATTAGCTTATTTTTTGAATGGCAATACGATTAATGTGCGATGCGATTACCCTATAAATAATATAAGTAAGTATTTTGAATTTTCATAAACATAAATAATAATAAAAAAAACGAGTGCTAAAATACGGGTTTCACGTTTGGTGAAGATATTTTAATTAGTATTTAATTAGTAATATTTTAATTTTATATTTACTTAATAAAATAGGTAGTCGTACTCTAATCGTACCTTTTTGGTGCGATTTGGGTTATGTACATTTTGTAAACAACTAATCATACTCTAAAAGCAGATGAATCGCATCACTGTCAACTCGTATTACCATTCGGTGCTAAGCCATGATTAGGGTCATCGCACCGCACCCAAATCGTAATGCCATTCGGAGCCATAAAAACGTAGAGTAGACAAGTTAAAAACACATAAAAATAGAATTGGGGGAAACTCAAAACTAGGGTTCTCAGGTTTTGAAATCGATTTGGAGAAAATTGTGTCTAGTGAAATGGTGTGTTGAGGGTGTAATGAATTGTACGTAAGAATCGAGTAGGGTGGTTTTCAGAGCTCAAGATGAGGTAAATTCTCTTATTTTCGTTTTGTTCATAGGAGGAATCGATTTGTTCTCTCTTTGTCTGAAGTTTGATTTTGTTTGTAGTTTCGATGAGTTATGAGTTATATTGCTTTTACAGTGTGGTAAAAATTAAAGGAACTTTACCAATAACTTCAAAAGCATTCAACAACAACTTAACTACTTCAACAAGCAAATCAATGCCATTACAATGAAAAGAACTCCCACTGCCACTACAATTTTCAGCTCGAAGACATTACCTTCGCTCTTCCTCCTCAATGATTCCTTCATCTCTCCAACAAATCTGTGTCTCCAAATATGTCCTTCAGCTCTTGAATCTCGTCCACCGCCTTCTAGAGATTGCGATGAATAGTTTCTATGTGAGCAACATTCACAAAACTCTTCAGTTCAGTTTCTCCTGCTTTTCAATGCTCAAGTATTGGATCCCATCTGATATGTCTTCTATAGCCAACTTCAAATCACTGAACTCTTCTACAGGCCCGGCTCAAAAAATGTTTGGAACCGGTGCCATATTAATTTTTTTTTAATCTAAATTGGGATTCTATTTGTAAATTTGAAAACTGGACCTTATTTTGCAAAAACTTAAAAATATAGAACCCTAAAATAGTAAAAAAAAATTAACTAAAAATATGGGACTCTGTGCATTTGCACTGCCAGCACATCCTTAAAACCGGGCCTGCTCCTCTATCATGTCTTCGTCCCACCACTTCCAAATCTGACAGCCTCCATCCTACAAATAAAAGAAACCAACTAAAACTCCAAATTCGACAACAAAAACAAACAGCTTACAAGCTAAATACATACTCACATCACTCGTGTGGCATGAGTAAAACTGGTGTGGCATGAGTAAAATTATTTAAGAAACTTTTGGTTAACTTTCCAATGACGACATTAAAAGGTTGAATTCTCAAATAACCTCCAAATTAATTTTGGGTCAATTTGTTAAAGAGCTAAGTTTTGAAAAAATATTAAGAATTTGGCTATGGCAATTTTTTGTAGTAGTAATTGACTAAAGGGTACCAAATGGCTTAATTTAGTAACTCATCGAAATTAAATGTTTGAGCTTAATTTCGATCACTAGAAACGAACATAAATGAAAAATTGAACAAAACTCATAAATTTATATCTACATCCACAATATAATATGCATGTATATATTTGCATATATATGTATGTCTAAATAAAATATTATATCTCTATATTGTAGATATGTAGATGTTTAATATGATAAGTATGTATACATATTTACTTATAGAGTAATATTGAGTTATGAAAAAAGTTATGTATATAACAATATGTGCGTATATATATTTATTTATAGAGTAATATGGAGTTATGAAATATGTAAGTATATATATATCTTTATACAATATCAGAAGGGAAATTGAACACAACTTCTATATTTGAATATATATACATCCACAAGACGATATATATATATATTTATTTATATATTACTATTGCCATATAAATTAGTTTTGCAAGCTCTCTATATTTGTAAATAGATATCTATAGTGCGATATATACATTCACCTACACGCTTATCTCCTTCTTGATCCCTTTAATCTTCGCCATTTTCTCCGACGCCGACCACCATGACGTGAATATAGATCTCAGCTTCCTCTTGCTCTCGAACAAACACGATAAATCGAATTCTGATGATATCGATGAGATGAATTCGAACGCATTGAAGAATTTCGGCGACACCGGTATTTCTTCTTCCCATCGGCGTCTCTTCTCTTGTTCTTGTTGTTTACACACACACAGAGAAAAAAAATCTGAAGAAAACTTGAAAAATAGAACCCAAAACTAAAAGTATTTGGAATTCAGTATCATGAAAAAGCCTTTGGAAATAGTGATCTTTACTCAAAAATCTACACACACATACATATCTAAAAGATTTCAAAGTTTAAGATCTTGAGAATGGATAAAAGAAAAGAAGATCAAAAAGAAGAAACGATCAGGCGCGTTGGGTTAAAGCTGTCTACTATGATGGCAAAATATTTTGCTGTTTGAACGTTCATAAGAATGTGTGGCTTGCCAAATTAGTGTTTATATTTGGGTTGTTTACCCAATTATCTCATTAATTTTTAGTTAATTTATAAGCAAAATATGTACTATTTCTTCTTTTTTGTTGATGAATAAATGTCATATTTAAAATATATAAAAAATTATTATTAAAATTTTCAGCATGGTGCAAGTAGAGCTGGTCCCAGAAGATGTGATTTTTTCAGGTTATTGGAGGTAAACAGATAAGAAATATTTTAGCGTGGTGCAAGTACAGCTATTCGTGGTGAGCCCATATATCTATTGTGGATGTTTGTGGAAATTGTCCGTTAGGAAAAAAATATTTTTATAATTGTTCTCATTAGTTGAAATAATAATTTAGACGTAAAAAAAATTGGAAAAAGAAGTATATGTAGTTTAAGTGGATCAGTAAATGGGCCTTGCGTTGTTCGGGCTAAAAGCTCACAGCTCGTTATAGCTTAAGTAAAAAAAAATCATAAAAATTTGAAACAAAATATCAGTGAAGATAACATAAAATCCATAAATTCTGAATACGAAACTCCGATCTACGAGAATCAGAGAGACCACAAATATCAGTGAAGATTCCATTCTTTGTATGTCAATTTCAATTCTTTGTGGACAGAGAATATTCCATCTGAATAACTCAAGCTCAAATATTTGATTGAACCTTTTATTTTCTTCTTCTATTCGACGTCCTCCGGTTTGTCTATTTATTGGCTCTGAGCCTCAATTTTGTATAAAACCCTAAAAGACGTATAAAAAAGAGAAGTAGTTTCTATACCTACCGTCTTAGTGTTTTTTTTTTTTTTTTTTGTATCTCTCTTTTGTCTATTGTTACCTCTCGTTTTAACAAGTGCTTGAATTGCAAGTATGTGTTTTTTTTTTTTTTGAGGTTGTAGATAAATTGAGTTTTATGAAACTGTTGTGGTTAACCAGTAATTAATTAATGGTTGTATATATTGTCCGTCACTGTTAATACTTACAGATATATTGAGATACTTATAGACATATTCAATTTTCTTGGTGCGTGCAATTTGGTTAGTCAAGCGGTTGAATAACCCGAGATTACTTCATGTTTCAGGGAAGAGATTATGAGCCTGTCTCTATGTATACCAAAATTTTGGACACTATCTCGAAAGATGCAATCAGCTGGCTCCCTGATGAGATTCTAGGCAAGATCTTGTCCTTACTGCCCACAAAACAGGCTGCTACAACATCTCTTCTCTCGAAAAAGTGGAGGTACATGTTTAGATTGGTGGATAACCTCGATCTTGATGGTTCTGTGTTTTCGAAGTTCTTGAAGAACTTCGTGGACGGAACACTGGCCTTACAATGCAATGATCCCATCAAGAAAGTATCTCTAAAATGTCACCTTGGCAAGAACAATGACTACCAAAAGACTTGTGTAGGCCGATGGATATCTAATGTCGTAGAACGTGGTGTATTGGAACTAGACCTAATGATAGATGTTCATGGTATACACTTTCTTCCTCCCAAACTCTTCACAAGCAAAACGCTGGCTAAGCTCACACTAGGAACAAAGCTCTATCTTGGAAAGCTTCCTTCATATGTGTCACTTCCATCTCTTAAGATTCTCTTCATCGATATATGGTTTCCTTTAAGATTTGTCGTGTGTGCTTCTTGCTGGTTGCCCCGTGCTCGAGGAGTTATCACTATATTACAGAGAATCTTCAACAACGCCTAACACCATATCGAGTCCAACGGTCAAGAGACTATCAGTTGACTACGGTTTTCCTTTTTCTATAGATAATGGGAGAACCGTTCTGTCATTTGACCTGCCCAATCTTGTTTACCTCGACTACTCTGGTTTCGCCTTGCACGACTATCCAATAGTTTGTTTGCATTCCTTAGTCGAAGCTAAGCTGGATCTTCATATGACATAATTGATAGATAGGCCAGATTTAACGAATCTCGTTGTTGGAATAAGAAATGTTGTGATCCTTCATCTATCTCGCGTCTCTGTTGATGTAAGTTCTTGCCATTTTCTTTCTTTCACAGTGGACATTCTTGAAGTGTGTTTATGTGTTTCAGGTGAACATTCTTGAATTTATGTGTTTCAGGTGATTTATTCATGTGAGAAATTTCTGCCTGTGTTTAAAAATCTGGTTAATTTATCTTTCGGGAGTAAGAATCAGCGAGGTTGGGAATTGCTGGCGTATCTGCTTAAGCAGTCTCCAAAGCTTGAAACTCTAATCATCAAGGTATGTTCAATAAGCACAACATATGAAGCAATGTATATAGATGAAGTGGTTGATCAGTTACGTACATCTTCTTGATTGATGCTTCTTCAGGATCTGAATGGTTACACAAGCGTTGTCTCCATGCCTCCGAACAAAGTGAAGATGTTACATGTTCTTGATTATCGAGGAATTGCTGTAGAGTTGAAACAATTTAAGAGTTTTCTGGGGGAATTCGAATGCCTTGAACTGGTTCAAGTGGATTCTACAGAAAATGATGGTGTATTATTACAAGCCACAAAGGATCTAGATATGCTTTTTGGAGTTTCTGTTTCATCCAAGTGGCACATAAAAGCCATTTATTGATTTTTTTCTATGGAACTTAAGACTTTATATTAATCGTTTCATGCCACGTTGTCCTTTTGGAATGCAGAACAAATTCTTGATTTTGATCCCTTCAGAGACTTGTTTAAATTTAGTAATCCACATCAAAGTTGCAAAGTCCCGACATTTCCATTCAATAAAAAGGAAATCTTGTTTTTACATGGACCATATTCCAATTTTGATAGACTAGATTAGGTTATGCCTATATGTGAATTTTATAATTTAATATTTATAATTTGTGAAAAAAGTTAAAAAAAATCAAAATCAGATCAATCGAAAAAATAAATTAAATAAGATAGAGAATACTGATACATAATTATTCACTGATAGAGGAAAAAGTTAACCGATTAACAATTATTTATTTATTTATTTATTTTGATTATTTTTTTTTTCAATTATTTAGTTTTCAATTAAATTGTGTGATATGTTTTTTTTTTTCTGTTTGAATTATGTTTACTTTTAACATTGGTTCTTATATCAAAATGTTTTAGGAAAATTATGAATGTTCAAATCGTAATAAATTGAGTGTTTCTCTTTTGATAAAAACATTAAGTTTATTTTTCCGCTGAAAATACTATATTGATGAAATTTTTAAGTCATAATGCAGTGCATTAATAATTACATTAGGTACATAATTGAAAAAACAAAAGATGTTATTGTTTGAAATGTTGTTGGTGGCTAACAAATGCTATTTCAAGCGAATTCTGTTCTCGAGCGATCCATTGCTATTTAACTTCTTCAAAGCAAGCAGACTAATGCCAAATCTCTCTTAACCATTTAAGCATACCAAAACTAAAAATAGCCTTTCAAATATGATATTTTCATAGCACTACAAGAAAACAATTAAAAAATGACTGCAAAATTAGTCGCTTAATAGTCACAAATATAGTATTTACGACTATTTAGCGACTAAAGAGCAGAGTCATCCATCCTTAGTCGCAAAATCTAGTAGTCGCATATTAGTCGTGAAATTGCGACTAATATGCGACTAAGAATAGAATTCAGAAGTGGTCACTAATTAGTCGCAAAAACGAGTGACTAATATGCGACTATATTATGACTAATATTACGACTATTTAACGACTAATCTTAATATTGACGAGTAAAACGGTAAATTTTTTGCGACTATTTTGGCACTATTTTGCAACTATTTTGTGACTAATATACGACTAATTGGTGACTTATTTGTTTATTAAAATTTGTATTTGGTAATTGTTTGGTTTATTTGTTTTGGTACTCAAATCTATGCATTTGATAAATTTAAAATTACTAATTTACAAAATGCAAATTACACTTTGGAGTTACCAACAAACCATTTTTTTTCTCCAATTGCGAATATACATTGATTAGAAAAGTTGTCATTTACATCCTTTGATATCACCATCAATAAAACACAAAACGATGGATACCAGAAAGACTATACCCCAAAAGATTCAGACATTCGGCTATTCTACCAACAACACACAAGCCCAGAATTCAGAATGAAACAGAGGTTACCAAAACGTCCCTAAGCCATCCGGGAGCACCAGCTGCAACATAAGATTTTATACAATCAAAACTCTTACCAAAATATAAAATTTTTATGTCTACATAATTTGATTCACTAATCAAAACTCCATCTGTGGAGTTACCAAAACAAAAAAAAACAGTAAGTCTTAAGAAGTAGAGAGGGAGCTGTTGTCTTACCTGCATTTTATGGAGATGGTTGAGAATCCATGTAGTCTACAAACTCTGGATTAGTTTCACGGAGGAACTTCTCCACCAATGACAAGCGCTTGATCTCATTTTGTTGCTCAGCCAATTGTCGGGAACTCTCTGTTTCACGGGCAGCAGTCTCGGCATCACGCTGCGTATTATAAGCTGCTTGCTCTTCTATCTTACGTTTTGCTTCTTCTAGTTGTTGTTCGAGTGTTGAAAAGTATGAAGAGCTTCCTGCGTCCTTACCCTTGCCGTTAACATGAGAATTACTGAGGCTTCCAAAGCCATAAGGACGTCCTCTTTCATCCCTGAAAGTGGACTGGCAAAAGAAAACAAGTTATAATAACATACTGAAAAATCAAGTTATAAAGTGAATAATGTATATTTACCAGCAGAAATAGCTCGTTGTACTCATCTACGGAGAGATCGTGAGGCTGAGGATCACCATTCAAAGTTTCTGAATTATTTTCCTTCAGCTCGGACAACTTAGCTTTGATGTTGTTGTCATAAGTTTCAGCGATGTTCTTGGCCTTTGCATCGACAAATGTTCCGCCCGGTTTTGTATGGGTCTTGATAAAAACATCACCAATAGTCACTGGTCTTCCTAACTGCTCTTCCTGAAATGTTACATAATTAAAAGACTTTAAATTTGCAGAGGTTAAAGATATAGAAAGTGTAAGATATGTAAATGTAACTTACCATTTCCTGTTGGATTTGCATATACGACTTCTGGCCAGATAAGTGTATGTGAAGACCAAGACCTTTACGGTCAGACTTACGAGCAGTAGAATAGGTTTTGCTCCTTTTTTTTGCTAATTCTGAGTCCCACTCTGTGGTCATCACTGTCCAGAGTGTGGGGTCAATCCAATTTGGTCGTTTTCGAGATGTGCGCACAGTGCTAACCATGCCCTTCATCCGCCATTTGCATATCTTCTCGAAATGCATTTGGACTGTTCCTGAGATTAAGGGATCCCACGTGTGTGTTTTCTACAGTTCCAAGAAATGAGATTGATTAGTGAAAACAATAGAAGGAAACACATATATAGGAAATTTAGAGGAGATAAACCTTTACCGCGAACTCTACGAAGTATCTTTCCTGTCTGTCCCGAGGCACAACTGTCCAGCTATAATAGGGACCATCAAATTTGTTAGTAAAGACCTTAGTAATCTCTCGGACCAAGGACCCTTTGTCACGACCAAACCTTCAAACAAAGTATCAGATTGTTAGTAAAGACCTTAGTAATCTCTCGGACCACTAATTTTGAGAAGCAATAAAATGATACATGAAAAGTATCAGATTGTCTTAACTGAGAAACAAATCAACGAGACTGCAGAATATACGCAGAGAAGAGAAGAGAAGAACAAAAGCATATGGCAAGAATTGCATTTTCAATCGTTTTATCTCTTCCTCAAAGCTACACAACGATGCTTAGACTACAAAACAAATCTAATTTTTGTAACTCTTAAGACTACAGAACATACGCAGCTTTCATTTGATCAATTTCAGAAGCTACGACTCAAGACTCAATTGCAATAAAACTTAGACTCAAACTGATTAAAAAACGGAAAGGGTAAATAGTCATACCAAGTTGTGTTTGGCTTCGGTTGGGGAGATAGGACGGTGGTAAATTTTTCACGCCCTGGCACAAGAAGGATAGAATTCAAAAGACGATGTAGGTCTTCATGGAGAACCGGCTCACGTGGAGGTACTTCATCGTCGTCTTCACCAAGGAAGTTGTGATCTGCCGAAGATTGATCACTCGGACCTTAAGAGTGATGATGTGTAGAAGCTGGAGAGGGTTGAACTGGAGGCAATGGAGAGTTCTGATTTTCAAGCGCTGAGGACGAGTTCCCGATTTGACGCTGTTGTGATGGAGAATCGTGGAAAAGCTGTATGGGCGGAGGAAAGTCTCGGAAATGCGGTTGGGGCATCTCGGTTACCGGAGGTTGGGATGGCGTGAAGTTATATTGGCTTGGTAGAGGGGTGGGAGTTCTCGACGGCGTAGATCCTCCTGGTCTCTGAGATATGTTTGGAGCGGCTAGTCTCGGAGCACCGCCTCGTCCAAACTTGCCTCGTCCTCGGATCGCCATTGGTGAAATCGAATTGTGACGGGATTGTCTCTTAATCGGCGAAGGTTAGGGAGAAGAGAGTTTTGGGGAGAATAAGAGAGAAAGAGAGATTCGAGAATCGGGGTAAGGGAGAAGGGAAGAAGAGTGACGGGATTGTCTCTGAGAATCAAAGTCAGAGAAATCCCAAATTAGGGTTCTTAATCGGCCAAGAAGGTTAGAGAGAAGAGAATTTTTGGGGATTTTTGGGGAGAATAAGAGATTCACGTTGGTTTTGTGAATTTTGTTTGGTTTTGTGATTTCTGGTTCGGATTTTAGGGAATTAGTGTTGAAAATTTTGGATTAACCACAATTTTTGATTTTGTTTTGGTTTTAGGGACTTGGTTTTTTTAATTTTGGTTTAACCACAATTTTGGATTTTGTTTTGGTTTTAGGGATTTGGTTTTGTTAATTTTGGTTTAACCACAAATTTAGGATTTTGTTTTGGTTTTAGAGATTTGGTTTTGTTAATTTTGGTTTAGCCACAAATTTTGAATTTTGATTTTGGTTTTAGAGAGAAACCAAATTGTGGATTTAGTGGGAAACAAAAATTTGATCAAATTTTGGGTTTTGGTATTATTTATTATATTTTGGTTTCAGAAAATAATAGATTTTCATATTTTAAAAAATTAAAATATTTATTACACAAAAGTGTTAGAATTTTTATTAGACAAAGTTAAAATAATTATTACACAAAATGCTAAAATTTTTATTATACAAAGTGAATATTTTTTAAGCAAAATTATTAAATTTTTTCTTCACTATCATCATCATCAGAGGATGATTCATTACATTGAAATTCATTTTCATCTTCTGCATCTCCAACATCGTAATCGAGATCTATTAGGTTTACTCCTTGTACCCAATTTTGGACTTCAATATTGTCAATTGTAGTAAAAAATACAGCATCATCATTTTCTTGTTGCAAAACTGTCGGTTCTTTATTTTTGTATTCTCCTGAAATATTTTCCCTCGGATTCACTTTTATAACATTAAGCCACGACTGCTTTGGTTTTTTTGTATATGGGTAAGGGACGTAACAAACTTGATCCGCTTGAGAAGCTGTGCAATATCAATATATAGAAATATAAATACAAAAATATACATATATATAAGATATTGAAATTTATGTATACGTACCTAGAATAAATGGTTCGTATTTATTGTATCTTCTTGATGAACGAACGTCAATGCCAGCATTGCTCCTCCGAGTGCCTCTACCAATAACAGGATCATACCATGTACACTTAAAAAGTGTGATTTTCAAACCGACTATCCCCTCATAATCAAGTTGTATGATATCAGTTAAGGTCCCGTAGAAATCAGCTTCATCAGATGCATTAGTATAATTCTCTCCTTTAACACATACGCCATAGTTACATGTCTTTCGTCCCTCTCCGTGATTTTGCGTATGAAACACATATCCTCTTGTGAAATAGATAGGCCAGGTTTTGGCCTAATTCACAGGTCCATGCACTATCTCTTGAACCCAAGACGGAAAAGAATTTGTGGCTTTCCAGTAATTGACCTACATATAGGTATACATTATTAATATATAGAAGTATATATAAATACATATATAATATATACATAGATATGAATATTATTTAGACATACATAATCTTTCACCCACGCACTATATTCGTCAGCTCTTTTCGCGGAGAGTTCATTTTCGGAGAGTTCTGGATATTTTGCAGAAATATATTGTTCGAACATACTGTATAAGACCAACACATATGAGAAATCATCATAGTGGATTATAGTAAAACGTAAGTGAAGACATGCCAAATTATACCTCTCAAATGGCTGAAAATAATCACAATTTCGTAAAATATATGCATGTGCGCATTGATAATCCTTCTCTGAAAGCCATATTTCATGCATTTCCCCACTTGGTCGACCTACGTGAGTAAATATATCAGGTACTCCAGGGACATGATATACCGGGACTTCACCTTCGTCGAATCTTGTTATCCTAACCAAATGAGTGAAAAGTAATTCACATTAGAATATATAGAATGTCTCTTCAAATTTGATTAATTTAAACATTTACCTTGATTTCGTTTGTATATGTGCGGCAAAGTAGTGCTCTGAGAAATAAGCTACCTCGTCATTGATATATGATTCAACAATCGATCCTGCCGCATATCTTTTGTTCTTTGCTTTCCCTTTCAACTTCTTGAAAAATCTTTCAAAAGGATACATCCACCTATATTGCACAGGGCCTCCTAGTTCAGCTTCGTAGGGGAGATGTATAGGCAGGTGCTCCATCACGTCGAAGAATGATGGTGGAAAGATCTTTTCCAAATTGCATATGATTAAAACTATGTTTTGTTTTAGAAGTTGGACGTGACTTTTTTGCAAAGTTCTCGAACATAAGTCACGGAAAAATCCTCCAACTCCTACAAAATATATTAAAACAGCAAATTAATGGTTACTATAATATGGTGTGAAGTATATTTAACTGTTGCATCTTTCATAGAGCTATAAGTAATTGGTACCTGATAATGCAAGGTGGACGTTCCGGTCTAGGAGTTCTGCAAAGATAAATGGTAGTAGACGCTCCATAAAAACATGGCAATCATGGCTCTTCATGCCTGAGAACTTTCCGTTAACCATATCAGCACAACTAGCTAAGTCTGACGCATAACCATCTGGGAATTTAACCCCATGTTTCACACATTCCAATAAACTTGTTCTGGCTTCTTCTGTCAATGTGAATGCGGGGAAAGGAGCTTTACCATCGCTATCAACATGTAAGTGTGGTCGAGAACAGAATCGTTCTATATCCCTTCGTGACATGATGGTGTCTTTTGATTTACCTTTCACACTCATAAGAGTATTCATGATGTTGTCAAAAAAATTCTTCTCTATATGCATCACATCAAGATTATGTCGGAGATTGAGGTCCTTCCAGTACGGCAACTCCCAGAATATGCTTTCTTTATGCCAGTTATGCCAATTCCCATAGCCAGCCTTCTTCTTTTCATGACCGTTTCCACCACAATTTTTTGTTTTAGGTGGATTAACACCATCTAACCGCTCGTAGTAAACTTGCTCACCTGTCAAAGACCGAGGTGGTTCCTTATTCAAAGCGTGTTTTCCTTTCAAGAAGTCCTTTTTATTCTTCCTCAAGAGTGTATGATCTTGAGGAAGAAATCGTCGGTGACAATCAAACCAACACGTCTTCCTTCCATTAGGGAGATAAAATGACTCTGTATCTTCCATGCAAATTGGACAAGATAATTTACCATGAGTCGTCCATCCTGATAACATGCCATAAGCCGGAAAGTCGCTTATCGTCCACATAAGCACTGCTTTCAGATTAAAATTTTGATTCAAGGATACATCGTATGCATCGACTCCAGTAGACCACAATTCTTTTAACTCGTCAATAAGAGGTCGGAGGAAGATATCCAGACTAGCTCGCGGATGATTTGGCCCAGAATTCAGAATTGTTAGAAACAAATACTCTGTATTCATGCACATACCAGGGGGTAAATTATATGGAGTCAAGATCACAGGCCACAAAGAATGATTACGAGACATGCCAAAAGGATTGAATCCATCTGTACATAATCCAAGATAAACATTACGTGGTTCTTCGGCAAACCGGAGATGTAGGTCTTGAAAATATTTCCACTCTGATGCATCAGACGGATGACACATTTCTCCCTCCTTTGCTTTGTGCTCAGCATGCCATCTCATTGCCGCTGCAGTCTTCTCGCTCTGATACATTCTTTTCAATCTGTCAGTAATTGGTAGATACCACATATGACTATATGGAACTTTGGTTCTTTGTTGTCCGTTGTTAGGCTTCCATCTTGGTGCATCACAAAACTGACACTTATCCCATTTTTCATCCTCTTTCCAGAAGATCATACAATTGTTAATACAAACATCAATTGTATAAAATGGGAGGCCTAAATTGCGCATCAATTTTTCTGTCTCGTAATGTGAACCGGTTGACTGGTTTCCGTCTGGTAAATACTCTGTCAACATATCGCAAATTGAATCCACGCACTTTTCACTCATGTTATAATCTGTCTTATTTTGCAAGACTCGAGCAGCTAAGGATAACTGCGAATGACCTTCGTGACAGCCATCGTATAATGGATTTTTCGCTCCTTCTAACAAGTCGTAGAATTTTCGGGAATGGTTATGTATCGGTTCTTCTACATTCTGATAATTATCATACTCATGATAGTTATCAAAACGCTCGGTATCACGAAATGCATCATTCACCATATCTACATATCTATCTTCTACTACATTACCACTTCTTCACTCCCACTTGTTTGCATTGTATTAACATAACTCGTTCCTAAATCCATATTGATTTATTCTCCATGCTTATACCAAACATAATAATCTGGCATAAATCCTTTACTATACAGATGATTCCAAATTTTGTTCCCCGAGATAAATTTGTCGTTTTTGCAAACACTATAAGGACAGTGAAACTTACCCCTATTGCTCTGCGCTAGAGGCTGGTTATTTGCAAATGTCATAAATTGCTCGACCCCCGCTGCAAACTCTGCCGAGAAATTTCCCGTCTCTTCATCTATTCTCTTATACATCCACTCCCGACAATTACTATAATTGTAATTTCCCGACATTACATGAGAAAAGAAAAAACTTAATCACTCTTTATTTTTATTTTTTATCCAACACTCACTTTCTTTTAATAAAATCTCTCTCTTTAATAACTTTTTTTATTTGGAAAAAATGTTATACTCTCTTTTTCCCTTTTTTTTTTTTATCATACACTTTTTCTCTATAGCTTTCTATGCAATAAGAACGTATGATTGTATATATATAAAATATTTGCGACTACAAAACGACTACAAAGCGACTACAAGAAAATTTACACCCACCGATAACGCAGAAAACGTGTCTCACCGATTTTTTATGTCGGCAAAGGTCACGACTATTTTGTGACTATTTTGCGACTACGTATAATGTTAGTCGCAAAATAGTCACAAACTCTGCCGACATACACAGTAGTCGCCAAATAGTCGTAAATTTGCGACTATGTTGCGACTACTGTGTCGCGACCATAATTTAGTCGCAATGTAGTCGCAAAGTAACGACTATTTGGCGACTACATTTATTAATCTCTAATTAGCGACTATTTTGCGACTAATTGTAGGTAATCGCATAAGTTGTGGCTAAATAGTCGCTAACTAGTCGTTTATGTTTGCGACTACGGTCGTAGTCACACACTGTAGTCGCAAAGTAGCTGTTTTCTTGTAGTGTAGCCTTTGACCCTACAATTGTGCATAGCTATTAGTAGTGTTTGTACTTCACTCTTCAAAGCATTCAAAACATGAATGAGTTTCTGCTTGGTCCGATCCTATATAAATTCCTCTTGCATCTCTTTAAACCCATCCAACTTTTGTTCTTTGTTGTTGAATGTATCGAGTATAAACCATCATAGTTGCATTTAACCAGGCTCGGTTCTTGCCATGTTCAAGAGGTGCATTTGCACACGGACCATTTTTTCTTTTGTAAAATTTAGCTATAGTTTAGGGCCATTTAAAAAATAATTAGGATTTTTTAATGAATTTTAAGCCTATAAATTTTGTAAAGCACAGAGCCCAATACATAAATGAGTCGGGCTTGTATTTAACCAATCCCATTGGAGGTCTTTTCCAACTCTCAAGATGATGACTATTGCTTTCCATCCATACTAGTTATGTGATCTTGAGCATCTAACCATTCTTTTGCATCATTCTTTGCTAATTGCAAAGCTGTGTGCAACCAGGGGCCGACCCATTAAGAGAGAAGGTGGGTCATCTGACACAAGGTAAATATTAAACATTAAAAGTTTAAAATGAAAAAATAAAAGAATAGTGACACAGTTGATATAGCTTCTTATGTTTGAACCTGCTCTTTTGAGTTCAAATATCCTCCAATACATTCAGTTTTTTGTTTTATTTTATAGCAATAATATAATTAAATAATATTTAGGTTAGTTTATGATGCTGGTAACAAAAATTTCTGGAACCGCCACCGTTTGCAACGGTATATGTTTGTGCTAAAAAGTCAAAGATATTTGTACTCTTCCAAAGTTAACAACATTAGGTTTTTATAAAAGTGATACGCTTTAAAATAAAAACAAGTCAATGTCGTATAATTTAGATATAAAATCAATTCAAAGTGGTTCCTCATTTCCTTATGATGCTTGTCGGTGTATTACATGTAGTTTGTACACTATAACAAACCAAATTTACACATTTGTTGTTTTATACAAAAAAACTTCATGTTCTCTTCTATAAAGAACTTGTATATTTGTTTGTCGGTTGTAAAATAAACAAATATTTTTTTTATCGATTGTAAAATAAACTTCACATTATATTCGGTTGTAAAAAATAAAGAGACATTTTAAACAAAAATATTACGTGTTTCATTTACAAAACCAATTAAAATTTATTTAACATGCTCGTGGTCGATTTTCTCGTCTCTTTGGATTTGATTGAATTTATTTATCGACTCATGTAGCTTTTAAAGAAATCGAAATTTAAAAGTACATGCAATTTGAGAGATTTTAAAAAGAGAATTTAACTATTTTGTCTTTGTAAAACTCTGCCACTTGTTTATAAAAAAAGAACTAAAGAAAGTAGAAGGTGGGACACAATTAGGAGAATACGCGAAGCCAATAAAAAGAACAACCCAAAATAGAAAAATAATAGAACAAAAACTCCATTGGATTGTTTAAAGGATAACAAGATCTCGGTGATAAAAGCAAAAACAGAAACTGAAGATGACACTTTCTAAGAAGATTTGTGATAAAACGACACACTCAAGCCTTGACACGACCATAATTCTTCTCCTTCTCCTGTGAGGTTTGGAACTGACCATGTCCAAACTTGGAGGAAGTGTCAATGAACTTGAGTCTGATCTCCTCCATGGCAAGACGAGAAGTTTGCCTAAGCAGAGACACGCGCAGAGTCACAACCCTCTTCTTTGGTCCCACGCAACATCCCTTAATCATCAAGTAATCGCTTTTCACCACTCCGTAATGAGCAAATCCTCCCATTGGAGTCACCTCCTTCTCAGTCCTAGAACAAACCACAAAACATCATCAGTAAAGAAAACAAATAAATAATCGCAACCAGTCCGTGTCATGAGGATTTTACAGACCTGTCATATTCAGTCATAGCTGAATGGGTCTCTGTGCCAACCTTGCCGAGCCTGTAAATCTTCTTGTTCAGCTCGGTACGGTGATGGTAACCGTTCTGACCAGCCCTAGCAACAGTGTAGGACACTCTTGCAGGATGCCACGCACCAATACAAGCAACCTTACGCAGACCTCTGTGAGTATTACGAGGAAGACAAGTCACACCCCAACGGGTAACAACACCTTCATAACCTTTACCCTTAGTGACACCAATCACATCAATCATTTCATCCTTCTGGAAAACTGCTTCAATCGGGATCTGTTTCTCAAAGAAACTGTAAGCGAAATCCACTTTCTGGGCAATAGTACCACCATTGATCTGGATCTCCATCATGTGGGCTTTCTTCTGCTTCAATCCCTTCATCTTCCTGATCTGCAGACAGAGAGAGGTAATCCAACATTAGTCAGCGAGACCGAAACACAACAACAATGAGCAAAACATTCGATTAAGCCAAGCAACAATGACCTGAGTGTGGGCCAAAACACGGATGACAGTTCCGTATTTCTTCATCTTCTCAAGCTGAGCCTGGATGCTCTTCTTGCCATCCTCACTTTCGTACTGCTTCGTGTACCCAGTGAAAGCCTTCTTCTTAGACTTGGCCCAGTTCTTGTAGAACCTTCTCCTGACCTCCTCACTCAAATGCTGAGCCCAGACAGTGTTCAGCGATCGCAAGCCACGAGGTGTCTTGACATAGGCAACAACTCCAACAACAACCATAGCAGGTGTCTCAATGATGGTAACAGCCTCACATGTCTCCTTCTTGTGAAGCTCTACACAACAATAAAAAAACAACAAAGTTAGAGACTTTATAAAACTACATAAGCTCTACAATAAGTTGGCTTCACTAGAAACAATTGTACTTACTGGATCCGGGTTTCTCGACTTCTCTGACAATGTGAGTCATACCAGCCTTGTAACCCATGAAAGCAGTGAACTTGCAAGGCTTGGATTGGTCATCCTTAGGGAAGGCCTTCACTGAAATTTAGATTCAACAATCGAATGTAAGTAAAACACTAACACATAAACCAAACTCACAAAAAGAGAAACACTAATGAATTAAAATTATAAACCTTTTCCTCTGTGACGGTTGGCTCTCTTCCTTGGAAGGAAACCAAGAGAACCGTGTCTTGGGTGCTCAAACTTCCTGTGAGACATTCTTCTCCTTCTAACCTCAACATAAAATATGACAACCCATTAGAGCAAGAACACAAATAGGATAAGAACTCGCACTCAAACAAAGGGATTCAAAAGTGTCTAGAGAGATAAATCATAAATTCATAGGAACAAAGTCGCTAAATTGGATTACTCATTAGAGATGAAATCGCTAGATATCCATTTTCTGGTATATTCACGCTAAGCAAAGAAAGACGAACCTGGTGCCTACGGCTGCTAAGCTCCAACGATGGGGGACTGCAAGGAGAAATGAGCTTTAAAACCCTAGTTCCATCTTATAAAGCACTCGATTTCAACCCTCGAACTCTTACTAAATTTTCAAATGTGGCCCGAGTTTAGTAATGGGCCAAAAGCCCAAACATAGGTTTTTCGAAATTAAATAAGGGTTAAGCTCCAAGGAATACAGTATTGTAGGCCACAATTTGATTCCTCTTTAAGACCATCCAATGGTAATTTTAATTTTTTCTTCGTGTACTTCACTTTTATCTTCGAAACTAGATTCTGACCCGCCGGCGGGAATATTTTCTGGACTAACTAAGGTTGCGAAAACATATGATAGAAATGATATATAGAGAAATTGTGGCTCCTTTGATTAATTGTAAAATATAACGTTCTGTGCTAGAAAAGAAAAGTGTTTTTGACTTATCTGTTGTTTGGTTCTAGATTCGGACTCGTCCTTGAAAGCGGGAATACTTTTTTGGATAAAAGTTTGGGATAACATATTGTAACAATAACATAGTGTATATCATCAATCCGCAGTGCCGTCCCTGGACAAAGCCAAATGAGACATTGGGCTTGCCCCCCCCCCCCCCAAATTTTATTGGCCCATTTGAAAAAAAAATTTCTTATATATATAATAAATTTTATAGTTTTTGTTGATTTATTACCTATGTTTTATGGTTTTATGGCCCATTTTCTTAAAGTCGTCTATGATCCCCAAAATCTCAGGGCCGGCCTGTCAATCCATGAGGGCGGGAATTTTTTAATTTTTCAACCTGAAAAAGGAAGTTTATATTAGTTTTTCGAGCAAGTTATATATCCGTTTGGACCGAATATAAAAAAAAATATGAGATTTGATAATAGTTTTTTTTGTTTGTAAAATATAAAGTTGGTGTTTGCTACGGATTGCTGATGTGTAGGCAAAACTAATGTTTTTAGATCCGACCCAAATCCACGGTCGGACCAGCAAAACCGCTGACCCGTAAGATAATTTGGTTCAACCACTATCAACCTGTGACCCGGCTACGTATTCAACCGTGGGTGACAACAATTAAAAAAATTGATTTCAAAAGTCTTTTATATGAATAAAAGATTTGTTTGTGGCTTTGTGAGATTAAAATATAAGATTTTTAGTTCTTACAGTTTATCTCACCAATTCAAGTTTCAATTAGGAAAGACTAATCGAAAAAAACTTTCAATATATATTCGCGGTGCTGTTCCTGCCGATAGTACCAGAAGTGCATCTAAGAGCACCCGTGAGGGCGGGAATATTTTTTGGACTAACTAAGGTTGGAAAAACATATTGTAGAAATAATATATAGAAAAATTGTGGCTCTTCAAGGTTCGTTTTCTTTTTGGTTAAAATTTTTAAAATCAAGGAAGTTTTTTTGTTCAGATTGAAGAACAAGATTATATTATTTTTTTGGGTAAATTATATATCCGTTTAGACCGTATATAAGTATGAGATAAAATAATAGATTTGTTTTGTTTGTAAAATACAAAGTTGGTGTTTGGTAGAGTTTGTTGATGTGTACAGGTAAAATCATTGTTTTAGACCCATGCCAGACCTGTGATTGACCCGGTAAAATCGGTGCCCCTCATAGGACTGTTCAATTTGGGTATCAATTCGGTTTTGGTTCGGTTTTCTCTGTTTTTCGATTTTTTGGTTAGTAAAAAATAACTACCATTCTAAAACCATATCTATTAAGTCTTGGATTCGATTTGGATACCTTAAGTTTTCGATTTATTCGGTTTTTAACCAACACGAAAAGTTTTGTTTGGTATAATGTGGATTTTGATTTTTCATACAAAATTAAAAATAGTAGTCAATTAAAAAGAATATAAAACGTATAAAAAATTAAAATCAAAGAAAATAAAGCTTTTGTCTTATTTTAAAATAAATTAAACTCTAGAATTTATAAACTAAAATAAAAAACAAAAGAAAAACAAAAGCATTCAATCACTTGTTTTTAACATAATCAAAGAAAGAATTAAACTTAAAATCAAACTAAAATTTGAATAAAAGCAAAGTTCGAGTTTCTTATATTCGCTATCAATAAGATAAATAATATTTTGAGGTGACAACTGCTTCTACAAAAAAACAATGAGTAGACTGCTTTATCTAGAAATTATTACAGTAAACTTTTTTTTAAACCATATCCGAATCTTACGATTTAGAAATGATTACATCCATATGGTTCATATGCAAATATCAAAAATCTAATCATATGTTCTATTTTGGTTCGGTTCGGTTCAATTCGATTCACACCCCCTTAGATAATCCGGTTTGGGTTTAGTGCTAATATTTGCTACTTGAAAACCCGCTAAAAACTGGGAAAATTGTTATCAACCCGTGACCCGCTTACTGGTTCAACCGGTGTGTGACAACAACAAAGGTTTGTTTATGACTTTGTGAGTAAAATATAAGATTTTGAAGTTTTAACTTTTTTATTTTTTGACGGTTCGTCTCACCAATTCAATCAAATAAAACGTAGATTTTGATAAAGATTTTACTATGCCACTCGGAGAAAATGAAAAGAATGGCAATAGAGATAGCCAAGATTGGTTGATGTGACCATATGCTATAATTTTAATGTTTATTTTGAAATTAGAATGTTAACTTGATGATTATCATTATGTTAGACATCCACATCTTTATTGGTCTTTTATTTGTTATTGTTTTAAATTTATAAAAGATTTATATATGGTTGATTGGCAAGATTTTTAAAAATCCGATAAGGTAGGTATACAAATCCGATAAGGTACGTATACAAATCCGATAAGGTATGTAAGATTTTTAAAAACAATATTTGCACCAATTATTTTTGAAAACAAATTAACATAAATACAAAAGCTCACAATCTCTCATAATCTCGGAAACTATCATAACAACCTAAAAATCAAAATAACTTTAAAAATGTTTGCTTGATTTATACACAATATTTTTGAAAACAAATTAACATAAATACAAAATTCATTAATATATTGATCCGTGGTTGAACATGTAATCTTTTTTTTTTTGGGTCGAGTTAAAAACATTGGATAAAATATTTAATTAAAATTAAGTCATGTACTGTATATGAAAGAAAATAATTATATAAACTGTTTTTTCTTCAAATAAAAATCTTTAATGTATATTAATTTTTAAAAGTTGAAACATCTCATACGAAATATAAGTTGTTTTTTCTTATTGAACATGGTATAATATCATTTTTCTAATTTTGACTTGAGAGGATGTAAACATACTTATAACTTTATAAGTTTCTCATTTATTTTTACTGACAATTTTTATTTTTTAATATGATAAAAAAATATTTGAAGAGATATTCGCATTAAATGGATGATAAAAAATAATAAGATGTAAAAATCATATCACACTATTTAAATTTCCAATATATATATTTCGCAATTATTAATGCAAAATATATATTAAATAATTTATTTATTTTATATAACATTATTTCATTTATTTTATATAATATTATTTAAATAAAATTATTTTATATAACATTATTTAAATAATTGATTTATTTGCTATGCTATCAACGAAAAATTATTTTGTAATCTTATATTGTTGTTTTTTGTTTTATTTTTTCATAAATGATTGTTAATTTTAATAGGAAGATTAATTAGAACACTCTAAATATATTCGAATTTATCATTTTATTAATTTTCTGAAATTATGATAAAATTCTAAAATTAAATGTGATTAATAGTTTTTTAAAAAATATTTTGTATAAATCAAGCAAATAGTTTGGAAGTTATTTTGATTTTTAGGTTGTTATGGTAGTTTCCGAGATTAGATTGTGAGTTTTTGCATTTATGTTAATTTGTTTTCGAAAATATTTGGTGCAGATATTTTCTTAAAAAAAAATCTTACATATTTTATCAGATTTTTAACCAAATTATTTGGTTTCGGGTCAAATAGGATCCGCGTCCTTTTTATCAGATCTACGAGTTAATATCCATCTGACTCGGTTTTGTTAAACCTGTTGTCAAACACAAATTTGAAATTAGGTAGAAATTACCCTTAATGAGACATAAAAATTAACAAATAAAATACAAACGCACCGATGGCATAAAAAGTAATATTTCAAGTCAAACCGAGGGCAATTCCAAAATTGTACTTCTCCTTTAATAGTATAGATGAAGTAGTGGAATCATTTCTTAATATTTTGAAGGTGAATTTTTTCTTTACAAAATATAGATTCAATTTTTAAAATATTTTTACTTTATACCTAAACAAAATTATGTATTATTTTTAATACAATAAATTTTAAACTATGCATTTTTATTTTATCCAATTAATTTATAAATAAAACTGCAATAAAAATATATAATAAATTGAAATTACAACAACATAACTAACATAAAATTTGAAATATATAATGTAAACAAAAAAATGAAAAACAGAACTACTACTAAAATCAAAGATAATAAAAATTTAACACAACATATACTAACAACTTAATAATCTGGAAAACCACTTCTAGGTCCACTAAAATCATTAAAAATGTGTCCAAACGAAGTTATGCCAGAAGAGGTTGTTGATTTTGTTGTTGCTCTACCCATTTTTGTAAAATTCATGCTTGTTCAGCTTGAACATATGCACGGATATTCAAATCTTGTATGGAATTCAAGTTTTGAAACAAAATTTTATTTTCTTCTTTAAATTATTTCAAAGTGTAATTCTTATTTTGAATATTTAAATGGTGTTCTCTTTGTGCGCTTGTCTTCTTTAGTTGCTGCACAAGTTGTTTATTTCCTTCTTCTAAGGTGCTGATGACAAGTGATGTTTGATAATCAATTTTTCTCTTCAACTTATATTTTTTCACCTCAATTAGTCGTTGAGATGGAGATGCACCAATAAAGTCTGCATCATCATCTAAATTCAAAGAAAATGAAGACAAACCTGAAGATACTTGTGTACCATAATCAGGGGTATGATTTTCCGATTCCGAAGATGCATATCTAAAACCACATAGATTTGGTCCTTTTCTAGCATAAGTTTCACCCCTCTTTGAACTTTTCAAAGTTCTTAATAATTTTGTTTTTTTTGTTGAAATGTTAAATTTATTTATTAACAAAAAAAGAGTTTGTTTACAATTGGACATTTAGATCCATATTGTTATATACAAACTGGAAAAGCTTTTATAAAAATAAAACCAGAGCTGCTTTACTGGGACCGTGTCTTCAACCACCCGAGAGAGAGGACCACCGAGTGAAGATTTCGCAACCTTCATCGTCATCACGGAGAGACTTGAGGCGACAGCTGATTACTTTACAGATCTGATTGATGAGCTGGAGAGTGGTCTGAGGAGGACGTTGGTGACATCTCCCATTCCTCTCTCTCCACAGACCGTAGATTGAAGCTTGGAAAGCCAGTTTAGCCAAAGTAGAATCCACCTTGTTAAGACGATTCCGCAGCAGAGATTTGACCGTGATGGACCAGTCAGGATTAAGACGATTTCCAAGCAGTCTCGTGCATAGATTCGTCCAGACCGTATAAGCATATGGGCAAGCGAAAAAAATATGATCTCTCGTTTCGTTTGGCTCTCCACAGAGAGTGTGAAACAAGAGTTTTTATCTCTTGCAAGCAATTTCTCAATTGCTCATATCATTGCAATACTTGAGATATCAATCCATTTTGGGAGATGATTCAATAAGAATACAAAGTTTGGTTTAAGCTAAGCTAAATTGGCAAATTCAAGTAACAAGAAACAATTAAAAACTAAAAACAAACTAAAAGAGACACTACAAGAACAACAATATGAAACTAAGACTTAATTACTACTAATGAAGCACTAAACAAGTGATTAGCTACTAAGCAAGATTATCAAATTAACTAAAACGAAACCTAGGGATGGAATCATTGATTTGGGCATCTAAATGGCCAACCTTGCAATCATTTAAGCAACTAATCAAGCCTTCTCTATACCTAGAACACTTAATAAAGACTAATCCATGATGTTTGACACTAATCCCTTTCCTAATTACCCTAATGAACTAATGATGTTTAGCATTAGATTGATTAGAAAGCATTAATTACAAGTCTAAATGGCATGATAAACACCCTAGGCCACTAATATCTTAGGCTAGGAATGTAAATCTCTTATTAAGTTGGTTCAAGCATTTCATCAAACACTTGGTGGGTGTATGAAATGTGATGTGATCATGGACACGTCTGGAAGCTGGGAGCGTGGAGAGGAACCTAAGGAACAACTTATGGAGCAGCGTGAACCGGAACCAGAACCTGAGGAGCAGATTGGACCGGAGCTAGGAGGAGATGAAGCTCTGAACGTGCCTGCTGGTCCAATGACGAGATCAAGAACTAAGCTATTCAATCAAGCCATTGAAGGACTTCTGCATCAAACCGACAAGCCAGAAGATCAAGTCCTCAAGAAAGTTTGCCAAGACGTTCTTGTTTTAATTCGAGCTTTATGATTCTAACAATGGGTAAGTGTTGGGTTTATACTCTTTTTCCCTTGTCAAGTTTTGTCCCAATGGGTTTTCTTGACAAGGTTTTTAATGAGGTATTCCCAATACTTTACAAAGGCCCATTTGTTAAAAATCAGAAGCTCTAGCCCAATAATGTTTAAGTGGGCGTTTTTTTTTTTTTTCTTTTAGGGTTTTGAAGTTTTTCCTTTATAACTCTTATGAAACCAGCTTGCAGAAATCATCTATCATCTTTTTATAAAAAGTTTCTTTTGATCTTAAGATCTCTGTCCCTTGGTGCGTAATATCCAAGGACAAACTTGAATCCTTGTGTGTAATATCAAGAATTCATCCCTGGTTTATAACAAGCCATCCGCAGCTTGTAGTAAAGCCACTCGATCCATTCATAATCCATCTCTCATCCTTTCCCTCACGCCTCACTTCCTCAAGTCTGAGTTCTCATATAACTTCAAGCTGGTCGAATTCTAGGAGGATCATATAAAGTGGTATCAGAGCCAACCAGCTGCAAGTTAAGTTTTTCCTTCTAACCTACTTTATGTTCATCTTTACTTGCGCCACACTAACTAATCTGAAACTAGGAATTATAGATCCTTTAAACTCGAACCCTAAGTTGATTAAGTTGGTGTTTTTGAGTTTCTGGAATCACAAATAAGTGTGTTAGGTAGCAGAAAGAAATCATTCCTGTTACAGCCGCATAGTTGGTTATTTTTCCTTTTTTCCTTTTACCTTTTGTTTTAAAATTTAGGGTTTGCTACTCTGTAGAACTCTTTACTGGTGGATTTGTGATTCTGTTGCAGAGAACATGCCTGGAGCAGAAGATAAAGAAGAAACCAGTAACACTAGGAACAATAAACTCTTGATTGAAGCCATCACTGCTCAAGTAGAAAAATCGCTGAGTACAAAGTTTGAAACACAGTTGGATTCAAAGTTTGAAGCCTTTATGCAAGAGTTTCGGCAAGCCTCAGGCCGTGAGCAGAGGCAAACCCAACCAAGGAAAACTCATGAGTGGCCTGAACAAGACAGAGATGACGCCACTGATAACTACTACAGCAACAGAAGCAATGCATCACAAAACAGTCAGAGGAGGGGCAATAGGCATGGCAGAAAAGGCAGAGAACGTTTGCAAGACAATCTTGGAGGATTAAAGCTTAAAATCCCTCCCTTACATGGGAAGAATGACCCAGATGCATATCTGGAATGGGAGAAGAAGATTGAACTGGTATTCAATGTGCAGCACTACACAGAGCTCAATAGAGTTAGAGTTGCTGCTACAGAGTTTTATGATTATGCTATCAGCTGGTGGGAACAGATAGTCACTACAAGGAGGCGCACTCAGGAGCATCCAGTGGAGACTTGGACAGAGATGAAGAGGATTATGAGGAAGAGATTCATTCCTAGTCATTACCACAGGGAGTTACACCTAAAACTAAGAAGACTTACACAAGGGAGCCGATCTGTTGAGGAGTATTATCAAGAGATGGAGACATTGATGCTGCGAGCCGACATTCTAGAAGAAAGAGAAGCCACAATGTCTAGGTTTCTTGGTGGGTTAAATAGAGAGATTCAAGACAGGCTAGAGACTCAGCACTATATGGATATAGAAGAGATGCTGCACAAGGCCATTCTGTTTGAGCAGCAAGTAAAGAGGAGAGGTTTTTCGAGGTCTAGCTACAATCAAGGAGCAAATGCTAGCAAGTCTAGTTTTCACAGAGAAGAGAAACCAAGTTATTCAAGAGAAATCAAGCAGCCTGTGAATTCCAGAGAAGAAAACAAGCCCTATGCTGCAGTTCAAGATTTCAAGGGCAAAGCGGTTGCTGAAGCCTCCAGAACTCGTGATGTTAAGTGTTTTAAGTGTCAGGGAAGAGGGCATTATGATAATGAATGCATTAACAAAAGGGATATGATTCTGCTTGATAATGGAGAATTTGAGTCAGAAGATGAGAAATCAGAAGCTGAATTGTTTTCAGATGAGTATAAAGAGGAACCAGTCAAGGGGGAATTACTTGTAGCCAGAAAATCTTTAAGTATGCAATCAAGTCAAGAGGAGCAAGAACAGAGGGAAAATCTGTTTCATACACGTTGCATAGTTCAAGGAAAAGTCTGTAGTTTGATCATAGATGGAGGCAGCTGCACCAATGTAGCTAGTGACGTGATGGTTAGAAAGTTAGGATTAAAGATCAGAAAGCATCCTAAGCCATACAAGCTTCAGTGGCTCAATGACAGTGGAAAAATGAAAGTAAACAGTCAAGTGATGGTTCCCTTAGCTATTGGCAAGTATGAGGATGAAGTCTTATGTGATGTTTTGCCCATGGAGGCAGGACACATACTGCTTGGTAGACCGTGGCAATCTGATCGTAAGGTGACTCATGATGGTTATACTAATCGTCATTCCTTTGAGTTTAATGGCAGGAAGACCATATTGCTTCCAATGACACCAAATGAAGTCTATGCAGATCAGATGCACCTGAAACACAAGTATCAAAACGTTCTAACTTCTTTATAAAATCCAATGTTGTTAAGAAAGCTCTATTTGCAGGGAAATCAATGTTGTTATTTGTGTATAAGGAAGCTCTTATGAGCTTAACTGACCTTGCAGCGGTGCTGCCGAGTGAGATAATCTCTCTTTTGCAGGAATATGAGGACGTGTTCCCTGAAAACAATCCAGAGGGATTGCCACCTATAAGAGGCATAGAACATCAGATCGATTTCGCCCCTGGAGCAACTCTTCCTAATCGTCCAGCCTATAGAACTAACCCTATGGAGACAAAGGAGCTGCAGAAACAAGTGGATGAGCTAATGGAAAGGGGCCATATCAGAGAAAGTATGAGTCCCTGCGCCGTGCCTGTTCTGCTTGTACCTAAGAAGGATGGTAGCTGGCGCATGTGTGTGGATTGCAGAGCCATCAATAATATCACGGTGAAGTATCGCCATCCCATACCTAGGCTAGATGACATGCTAGATGAGTTGCACGGTTCCTGCATCTTTTCTAAGATAGATTTAAAAAGTGGATACCACCAAATT
Organism: Alliaria petiolata; assembly: GCA_020283515.1. Classification (NCBI taxonomy): domain Eukaryota; kingdom Viridiplantae; phylum Streptophyta; class Magnoliopsida; order Brassicales; family Brassicaceae; genus Alliaria; species Alliaria petiolata. Next base: position 51,252,337 of record JAHZTW010000003.1, on the reverse strand, counting down.
AGAATGAAAGAAGGAGATGAATGGAAAACAGCCTTTAAAACTAAACATGGGCTGTATGAATGGTTAGTTATGCCATTTGGATTAACAAACGCACCTAGCACTTTTATGAGATTAATGAATCATGTTCTTAGAGCATTCATAAGCGTGTTTGTTGTAGTTTATTTTGATGACATCCTAGTTTATAGCAAAAGCCTAAATGAGCATGTTGAGCATTTGCAAGCTGTTTTAAGTGTGCTTAGAAAGGAGCAGCTCTATGTCAATCTTAAGAAATGCACACTCTGCACAGATAACCTTGTGTTTCTAGGTTTTGTTGTAAGTGCAGAAGGAGTTAAAGTGGATGAGGAAAAGGTTAAGGCAATCAACGATTGGCCAAGTCCAAAGACCGTAGGCGAGGTTAGGAGTTTCCATGGCCTTGCTGGATTTTACAGGAGGTTTGTAAAGGACTTTAGCACGCTGGCAGCTCCCCTCACTGAAGTTATAAAGAAGGACGTAGGCTTTAGATGGGAACAAGCACAGGAAAATGCATTCCAAACCCTCAAAGAGAAGCTTACTCATGCCCCTGTTTTAGCTATACCAGATTTTCTTAAAACTTTTGAGATAGAATGTGATGCTTCTGGTATAGGCATTGGTGCTGTTTTGATGCAGAATAGGCAGCCCATAGCATTCTTCAGTAAAAAGCTTGGAGGAGCAATGCTGAACTATCCCACTTATGATAAGGAGCTGTATGCTTTGGTGAGAGCATTACAGACGTGGCAGCACTATCTCTGGCCTAAGGAGTTCGTTATACACACTGATCATGAATCCCTTAAACATCTCAAAGGCCAGCAGAAACTCAACAAGAGGCACGCCAGGTGGGTTGAATTCATATAAACCTTTCCCTATGTCATCAAGTACAAACAAGGTAAGGACAATGTAGTTGCCGATGCATTGTCTCGCAGGTATGTTTTGCTATCTACTCTTGATGCTAAACTCCTAGGTTTCGAACAGCTTAAACACTTATATGAAACTGATTCTGATTTTCAAGAAATTTTTAAGTCTTGTGAAAAGTTTGCTTCAGGGCATTACTTCAGACAGGATGGATTTCTTTTCTTTGACAATCGTTTATGTGTTCCTAACTGCTCTGTTCGAGACTTGTTTATAAGGGAAGCTCACGGTGGAGGCTTGATGGGGCACTTTGGTATTGCTAAAACACTTAAAGTGATGCAAGATCACTTCCATTGGCCTCACATGAAAAGAGATGTTGAGAGAATCTGTGGCAGATGCACAACATGTAAACAAGCTAAGTCTAGGGTCCAAACTCACGGATTGTATACCCCTCTGCCTATTCCCTCTCATCCCTGGACTGATATATCCATGGATTTTGTGCTTGGATTGCCTAGAACTAGGACTAGAAAGGACTCCATTTTCGTGGTAGTTGATAGGTTCTCTAAAATGGCACATTTCATTGCTTGTCATAAGACTGATGATGCATCACATGTAGCAGACTTGTTCTTTAGGGAAATCATACGTCTACACGGCATGCCTAGAACTATTGTTTCTGATAGGGATACCAAGTTTCTTAGCTATTTCTGGAAAACATTGTGGTCTAAGCTAGGAACTAAGCTGTTATTTTCAACTACATGTCATCCACAAACTGATGGGCAAACAGAAGTTGTTAATAGAACTCTGGGAACCCTATTGCGTGCTTTAATTAAGAAGAACCTGAAAACTTGGGAAAATTGCTTACCTCACGTTGAGTTTGCATATAATCATGCTATGCATTCTGCTTCTAAGTTTTCTCCATTCCAGATTGTTTATGGTTATAACCCATTATCACCGTTAGATCTAATGCCTTTACCTTTGAGTGAAAGAACTAGCATAGATGGGAAAAGAAAAGCTGACTTGGTAAAACAGATTCATGAGAAAGCCAAGAAAAACATAGAAGAGAAGACCAAGCAGTATGTGAAACAGGCTAACAAAGGGAGGCGTGATATGATTTTTGAAGCTGGCGACCTAGTATGGGTTCATTTGAGGAAGGAGCGGTTTCCTGCTGAGAGGAAGTCTAAGCTAATGCCAAGGATTGATGGTCCTTTCACGGTCACAAGGAGAATCAGTGACAACGCTTATCAGCTGGA
>JAHZTW010000003.1:51238354-51248913 GCA_020283515.1 Alliaria petiolata | reverse complement strand
AAAAAAGATTCGTCTGGGTTCAGTTCGACGAGTTCATCGAACAATCTCGTCGAACTGAACCCCTGGAAATTTGGTTCGACGAGTCTTCATCGAACAGCTTCGTCGAACTGGCTCCCTGGTTTCTTGGCTCATCTTCGTGCATCTGCGTTCGGTTCGACGAGTTCATCGAACCATCTCGTCGAACCGAACCCCTGGAAGTTTGGTTCGTCGTCCTTCATCGAACCGTCTCGCCGAACGGATGCCCTGTAAGTTTGGTTCGACGAGTTCATCGGACCAACTCGTCGAACCAGCGCCAGAAGTCTTCTGCTCCATCTCCTTGGTGACTTCTTGCTCCTCCAAGTGCTATGCCATCCTTCTCCAACTCCATCCATGCGTCCATAGCATCCTCATCACCTGATCAAGACTCCAAATGCACCAATATATGCAAAGACTATGCAAATACACTCTAGAACTCTAAATGATACAATGCAACACAATGATGCTTAATTAGGCTCCTAAATGATAAGAAACTTACACTAAATGGAGGGAAATATGATGCAAAATGTAGACATATCAGAGTGCAGGCTTGATGTACTCCCCATAGATTACTTCTGACACCAGTAGAGAGTTTATCAAGCAGAGCAAGCCACAAAATGAAGGCATGTCGAGGAATGGATTGGCTGAACCAAATCAACTTGTGCCACTCCACATGCTGCTTTTGATGCGGTGGGATTTGTTACTTCAAGTTTTACCCCTAAGATAGCTGCAAGTGCACAGCAATCACAGTAGTATATTAAGGGATCTAATCCACATAGATTGTTGTTTTGCGAAAGTCCTAAGATTTCTAACTTCTTTAAATCGAAAGGGAAGTTGGGGGATGTTGTGTGTCACGGTTTGCAGTGGTAATATCACGCAGCAGAATAGAATTAAACGGTTGTAAATCAATAGATAAAAGGCGTTGGGTTCAGGGGTATTCTTCCGGGTTCATGGATCGGATCTAACAAGCAATAGATTAGGTTCTAAACGATTTAATGGGTTAGGTTTTTAAGCTGAAACGATCGACTATGACTACCCCGCCTTCGCGGATCTAGCCACCTACGTTTGCCTTGTCCCGCGGATATGAGTTCTCATCCCACGATGAAAGACAACCGCGCATACATATCATACACCTATTTGTAAACATTCGCGGTGCGGTCCGTCGATATGCCTAAGCATCCTATGGTGCGGTCCGCTCATTAACCTCTAGATCCAGACAATAGACCACACGTTCGTGTATCTAGTTGTCCTGGAATCAGTTGCTAATTGATCAGAGAAGCAAACATGAAATAAGAGCAAGACATAAACGAAGATACCTAAAAGAAACTCTATCTCTATCAACCTAGCGAAATTGATCCATGATTAAACCCCTTTGAAAACCCCCTTAAAACCCCAACTAGAAGACTACTCGTTCATGGGAACGAAAGACATCCTTGAGATAGGAAAGGTGTGAATTGTATTGAATAAGAAACAGAGTGAGAAAACTTCTTCAAAGGAAATTTATGAGTATATCAGGCGGCTGCAGAAGAAATCTCTCTCGAGGTCTTCAACTCTGGGGCCGTCGATCTCTCTCTCTCTCTAGCGGTGTGAAAAGTATTTCTGGAAAAGCTCTGTGTGTAGTCACGCCCTTGGTGAAACCCTAAGGTCTCCTTATACAGGCTCTCCTGTCTTCAGAATGTGAGCTTCGTGTTTTAACCTCGGGAAATATCGAATAAGTGCAAACGGGCTCGGGACGAGCCGGAATGGTCTGGCCGCGTGAGCAACCAAGCGAGGCGCGGCCACTGGTCTTCTGAAGTCCATGGTGTGGCCGTCCTTCTTCTGAGGATGTGTCTGACGGACCTTTCTTCCTTCGTAACTTGAGATCCAACCGTGGGATTGAACTCAAACCACCTTGGTATGAAAGACAGCTGAAAGGGCTATCTTGTCTCCAAATATGAGCTTGATCTTGTGGTGGGAATGTCATCGTCTGATGCTGAACTTATGGCTCCGAGCACTTGTCCTAGAAGTTTCCGTTTTGCTCCAAAATGTGTCCTTTTTGTCCAATTTCCCTGAAATGACTCTTAAGACTAGGAAACGTGGAAATCACTTTAAAACCGTTGAAAACCGGGTTAAAACACTTGTAGGGGATCTTGAAATGATAGGTTTTAGGAGTAAAATATGAGTGTTATCAGCTTCCTTTCTCTGATCTGGTTCCACGTTTTCTTTGAAAAGAACTCATGCTTGTAATTATCATGCTCGTGTCTCCAAAGAGGAAGATCTGGGCCTGCTGAAGCTGATGGGAGAGGAGCTATTCTGATTGTGTTGAGCATATGTTGGAGAGATAAGCCTCGACATCGACGAATTTTCCAACCTTGGCTACTCCCCACCTCAGCAACCTTCGCATTTCTGTTAATACCCAGAGTGTGAGTGCCAGAGGCGCCCGTAATGTTGATCAGCGATCCCAGCTTCAGCCAATCATCAAACCAGAAGAAAGTTGAGGTACCGTCTCCGACTTCCATTATGATGAATTCTGCTGCAATGGGTCTCAGTATTAGCAACTTACGCCACATCCATGACCCTCGTCCTGTTATCACTGGAATATCCCAGAAAGACAATTCTCGGAGTAGGTATTTTTTAGTCCACTCTACCCATAAAGAGGACATATTTGCAAATAACCTCCAAATTAGCCGAAGTGAGAAAACCTTAGCCGCTTCGGCCATTCTCCTTAGCCCTAGTCCTTCTTATTTCGGTTTACAAACATTTTCCCATGTAACTTTCGATTTCGTAGTTATATGGGGAGATCCCGACCACAAAAACGCTGCACACATGCTTTCGATAGTTTTAAAACATCTCTTTGGTAGACAAAACGCCGCACTCCAAAAGTTTGTGATGCTATGTATGACTAATTGTATTAGCTGGAGTCTTCCTGCATAGGTCAGAGATTTGCTTGACCATGAAATCACTCGAGACCGGATCTTATCTATCAGAGGCTCATAATCAAGACGAGTCATACGCTTTGTCGTTAATGGCAGTCCCAAATACCAGATTGGAAACTGCTCTAACGGGATTCCAAATTCCAAGATCGTTTGGTGAATATGTGCGTCTGTCTTCTCTGCTAGGTAGATAGACGACTTGGTCATGTTTATGGCTAGACCAGAGCCGTTTTTGAGTTCTGTTAGAACCTCAATTGCTCCTTGTAAAGAGCCTATATTACCCCGCATAAATATCACCAAATCGTCCACGAAGCTGAGATGGGTGAGATTGATTCCCTCACACATCGGGTGATACTCAATTCTCCCTTCACTCGCAGCCTTGTTAAGCTGTAGAGATACAACATTAATAGAAATCACAAACAAGTACGGAGACAGCGAACATCCTTGTCGGAGACCTCGGAAACTAGTGAAAAAACCCTCAAGCTCCCCATTGACACAAACTGAGAATGAGGCTGTAGTTATGCAACTCACTGTCCAACTGACAAACAAATCTGGCAGTCCCATGGCTTTTAACGTGTCAATGATGAAATCCCATTTCAGGGTATCAAAGGCTTTTGTGATGTCTATTTTCAAAGCACATCAGGAAGAGATTGTGTCCTTGTGGTAGTCTTTGACAAGTTCTGTAGCTAAGAGAACGTTCTCAAGCAGCTATCGACCCTTATTAAACGCACTCTGGTTTGAATTTATTGCCTCCGGTAATAAGTGTTTGAGACGATTGGCCAAGATTTTTGAGATCACCTTATATATCACATTGCAACAAGCGATGGGACGATAGTCTCTCATCGTTTCAGCATCAATCTTCTTTGGGATAAGTGCAAGGACTGTTGCATTGACACCATGGGGCAGAAAACCATTTACAAAGAAGGATTTAACCACCACAAGAAAGTCGTTGCAATCAAATCTCCTCATCTGTAACCAATGCAATCAAATCCCCAGCTAGTTGCGGAGAACATCGATATGTAATAAGCTCTTGAAGATGATAAGCCGAGATGGATGTTGGAGTTAAGGGCTGAGCTTGTAGGAAATCTTTGAAGTGGTTTGCTGCCTCCTTCTTAATCTCTGCGTTGTTTACAAGAAGTTCACCGTTTGCTCGCAGTAGACGCTTTATAGCATTTTTTGCTTTTCGTATTTGGATAGATTTGTGGAAATACGAAGTATTATGATCACCGTGTTTCAGCCATGTTATACGGGATTTCTGCTTGAAAATTTGCTCCTCCACTTCCGCATAATGGTTCCATTGGGTTGCCGCTCTCTCTTTAGCCTCAAGATTCTCAGTTTTGGGATCTAGTAATACTTGTCGCTGATGCTCACACAGAACATCAAAAGCCACTTTTGTGTGTTTCGTAATGTCACCATATTTTTCTCGATTTAGCGCGCGTAACCCCGACTTCAGTAGCTTCAGTTTACGATTTAGCCGGTGAATTGCTGATCTAGATTGGAACAGTGGCTCGGTTTTATCCCAAATATCTGTGACTACCTCCTTGAACTGTGGATGCGCTGCTATATAGTTGAAAAACTGAAAATGATGGCTTTTTTTTGAAAAATCATTCTGCAGTTGTACTACACATCGAGCGTGATCTGATATACCATTTGTCTTGAACTTTGCAATGGAATTCGAGAACCTAGCACTCCAAGCATTATTCACCAAAACTCGATCCAATTTTTTTTCCCTAGGGTCGTCAGGTTGATGGTTCCACCAGGTGTATCGTGGTCCTGTATAAGCAAGATCCCTTATTTTGCAATCTGCGACCAATGATTGAAACTCATGCATCCCAATTTGGTCTCCTAAGAACTCCAAGCTTCTTGAGTGTTCATCGGAAGCTAGAGTTTCATTAAAATCCCCCAGAATTACCCACATAGTAGTTCATGTGGCGTAGTGAGTATTAATATGACGAATTTCATCCCAGAGAAGCAGTGACTCTCTACGAAAATTAGACGCATAAATACAGGAGCCAATAAATTCTGCCCCCTTCTTTGTGCGAACTAGAGTTGTGATCATTTGAAAACTCTTATGTAGAATAGTTATAGAGACTTCATCTGACAAGACTAACCAAATACGTCCCAAACGGTGACAGTAGTAGTTTGTAACTGAATGCCATTCTGCGAAGACAGTATCCATAATATTTTGACAATTTTCTTCTTGAACTCGTGTATCCAGAAGACAACCAAAAGATGGGTTTGTAGTAGTAATCCAAGACCGAACATAGTTTTGTTTGCGCATTTTGTTGAAACCCCGAGTATTCCACGCAAAAAAGGTCGTCATTTCATTAGTGCTTCCGTGAGGAAGCTTTTTTGTTTATGGTTTGATGGAAAATCCTATGTTCTTTCTTAGTAATAACTGCCTTACGAGAGCCCTTTTTTTTTTCTTTTTGTCCAGTTGCAGAATTAAAAATTTCCATCCTCTTTTGTATTCTGGATCTTCCATTAGCATTATGTTGGCCTGATTGAACTGCAAAAATATATTAAAAACTGTAAATGAATTGAAAATCATATATTAATAGTTACAAAATCATATATTCAGGTCACCAGAAAACTTTATCCTCTGAGTTAGTGCATGTTGGAGGTGCACCCGGTTTACTTTGGCATCTCATGCAGGTTCTTGGACATCAATATTAATTTGTGCCTCCACTGAACGGTAACTCTTAGCTTCATCATTAACAAAGAGTAAAAATATTATCCTCTTGTCTCCCTTCTAAAACACAGGATGATGAATATGCACCATTTGTATAGTAGGACTGGACCGAATAAGAAGAAGGTACATTAGAGATAAAATAAAATATTGATATTAGGCATTAGAGAAAATGATATATTACCGAGATGAGACTATGCTAAGCAATTGTCGTACGAGGTGTTGAGCTTCTTCTGTAAAATTTGTTAGTGCTTCTAAGTTTTGCTTGTTCTCCTTGATGTTGTTCCTAATAGTGCTAGTTTGGGATTCAAATGGATGGCTACTTGTGATAGCGTAAAAGACCAAAACACCGGAGACTAAACATGTCTTTTTGTAGATTATGTTGATGATGCTCTTCATATGGCTGTCAATCCAAGTTAGAAGAACTTGGAACCTTCATTGGAAGAGCTAAAATCTGTGTTGTTCCATCCTTAGTTATGACCACAGTCTCGGGCCTCAAAATTATAAGAGCAATGTTTCCCTTATGAAAGAAGTCAAGACCACTAACTATACAGAACTATACCGCTGCATAAGCACAAACACAATTTCAATAATTTTAATTTTGAAAAATATTATAAATTTTATAAAAAAACTATGTATATATAACCTTATTAGTGTTATCATTTGAGCCATGGTATCCGGTGGCCGCCGCTCATGATGAGATCGCTTAAATCTTTATCCCAAGGCTCAACAGAACCGTATACATGACTGTTGCTATTCTCCACATCATAAACTTGAACTATGTTTATCAAACTCTTGATTGCCTCAGTGCTGGCTCTAGGAAATAGATATATATATTCAAATATAAATCTTTGATTTCCAAATCCACACTCCCAAACTTATGAACTTCATCATCACTATTAGACATCTACATAAAGAAATTTGCAAGTGAAAGAAACCAAAGGTGTTAATTTTGAAGGAACGCATCAGTTTGAAGTGAGAGATTCAAGAAAAATCCACTAATTAAGATTTCTTCCCAAAACCATTGGCAAGAATTGATAACCCCCAATGAAAACGAGAAAAACGCATCGTATTGTGATTGTGTTGAATAATGGTTAAAATTAAAATAAGTGAGTACAAAGTTGTAAAGTTTAAAGGTGATTGTGTTGTTAACAATTAATGATAAATAATGATTAAATATATTAAAAATATTGAAAATATTGTTTTGAAGGAAAAAATGAAGCATATCGTTGAAGAGAAACTATTTCCTTCATTTTTCCTTAATTTTTGAAGAAATATTATTTTGAATAAATAAATGAAGGCAACCATTAGAGATGCCCTTAGTCAAAGAACATTCAAAGAAAGCAAGAACCTTAGTCAAAGAACATTAAAGCAATATCGACCTCATCCCATATAGAAGTACTTACTAAATCTTCCTATCTTTCCAGTGGAGCGCCTAGACATTACCTCCCTAGACATCACCTTGTAAACTCTCAATAGAAGCTTTGGGAAGCAAGACGAAAAGTATTGGGTAAGGCCGTCATCGTCCTCTCCCATAATTTTTTGAAATATGAAAGAGTTTTAAATTAGTTTAAGTTTAGTTTTTAAGTAGTGTCTAAATGTGTGAGACAAACCTCGAGTGCATTTGTAAAAATTATCTATCTTTGGTGAGATATTGTGTTCCTAATGAACCTTAACAATCCTTGATCACCAGCAACTTTGTTATAATTGTAACTTTAATTCGGGTCACCTGAAAACTTTATCCCAGTTTACTTTGGCATGCCATACATGTTCTTGGACATCATTATTAATTTGTGCCTCCACTGAACGATAACTCTTAGCTTCATCATTAACAAATGGGATTTCGGCCAATTCATATCTCAACACCTTTCCGCGGTCCAGATCCGTACCTATATTATCACTATGTGCGAAAACATACCTCAATTCAGTTTTAAATTGAATTTCATACCTCAACTCATAAGAAACGGCTTATACATACGTTGACGTTAACGCCGTAATTATCTCGTTAAACGTTGCTGACCTGGCTTTGGCGTGGATTATATAGTAAACAATAATATTTATTGTCTTAATTATTTATCAAAGACAACCCGGCAACCCACAATACGACGCCGTTTTGCGTTATATGTTTTTAATAAACATCTTCTTCTTCAACGAAGCTCTCTATCTTTCTTCATCTCCGACGAAACGACGAGACGCCGAGACGATTGCTAGGGTTTAAATTAGTTGAAGAAGTAGAATCAGATATCTAGCCAAAACCGAATTACATGTCTAACTCGGCCTCAGATATGTAGACAACCAATCAAATAATTTTCTTAGGTCTGATTTATTAGATTGTAAAACCTAAATTCAATGTGAAATAGGTGCAGCAGTGAGTGGAAATTGGCGACGCCGTGGTGGTGAAAGAGAGAGAGGTATGCCGAGAATGTGTAGATGTGGAGAATTTTCAGTGATTAGAACCTCAAAGACCTATGAAAATCCAGGGAGGCTGTTCCATTGTTGTCCTAATGGGTCAGAGAAGGTAAATAAAAGAAATTCAGTTATTGGATACTCTTGAAGAACATGAAATTTAGTTGTGTTTCGTTTTGTAGGACAAAAATCATCTGTTCAAATGGACCGATGAATCAGTTGTAGAAGAGATTGAAGATATGAAAGAAATGATTGGAAATTTGGAGCTTGAGACATGGACTTGTGAAGCCGTTGTCGACAACTGCGGGAAGAAGATAGAAGAAATGAGGGGCGTTGTAATTGGATATGAGAAGGAGTTGGAACATATCAATGCGGTGGTAAATGGTTATGAAAAAGAACTCAAAAACGGCATGGGTGAGCTACGAAGCTTGAAAAACATCCTTGTTTGTGGATTTGGTATGATCGCTTTCTACTATTGTTTTATGGCTTAGTTATGTTAGTTAGAATGAGGAGTTAGATGTGTTATGTAAGATATTTGGGATTACCCGTATGTAATGTTAAACTTTGAATTTCATATTATCATGATCAAAGAAGGTAACAAAAGCAAATTACTTATGCCAAACGCACCAAAAGCAAGCAAAGTTTGTTAACAAAGAACAAATTACCCAAACAAAGAGGATCCAAACGTATGTGTTACCAAGCAAAAGAAAAAAAAAATATCAAACCCCAAAACACAAAAAGATGCCGCAACAATTCGTCCATAAAGCCCTCCATGAAGCCGTAAAAACCAGGGCCAAAACATCATAGATATAAGCAATCTGCTTAAGTGATATATCATGGTTTTTACCCATTTTTGGACCATGATATAAGTGTTTTTATAGAGTCTTTTGTTAGTTTTAGAGTCCTATTAGAGTCTTTACAGGATGGAGAGCATTTGGAGCTAAATGGAAGAATCTGGAACTTTTTGGAGCATTTTGGAGAAGCATCCGAAGTGATGAAGTCAGAGTGAATTTACACGCAAGGTGTCGATCGACACCATCACTGTGTGTCGATCGACACCAATGAAGACCGCCAAAGAAATCAGACTTCCATCAGAAAAAGGAAATCATCCCAAGTTTTGAAAAATTACAAGTCTGCCCCTGACGAAAATCCTCTTCTATAAATAGTTTTCAGGCATTGTTTAGCCACAGACCTTTTCATTATTTATTGTTTTTGAGACTTAAAGAGAGATTGATCCTGAGCTTTTGGGGAGACAATTCTAACTCATCTGAGCCAGATTTCGAACCCCTGTATCATTCTCTATTCTTTTATGCAATTTATTTCAGCCATGATTTGTGTTTGCATAATTATGTCTAAGTAGTTTGCTAGTTAGGTTAGGCTGATTTAGGGTTGATGAAGAGTTTGTAGAATCATTAGAATTTTAGGAAAATCAATAGGATCTTCACCTTGATTTGTGCTTAACTTGATTTCTGAAATTGATCACTTAGAAATCAAACCTTAGGTTATTTAATAGATGCGAGAGCATTATTAGTAACTTGAATTAATCATAGGTGAGCAAAATATCTATTCGCAAAGAGATTTGGTTTATGTATTTTGTGAACAAATCGAACCTGATCTAATTGCTTGCCTTAGTTGTTTAAATTCGCAAAGAGATTTGGAATTTAGGAATTTAGGCATAGATAACTTCTGCAACGAGAGTTGATTGGTTTTAACTTAGTGATTCGAGTTCTAGACGGTTCTTAATAAATCCCTAATAAACTTAGATTCTGCATTCTTGTATTCAACCTGATAATTACCCTTGCCTAGCGCCTTAGTCTCCTGAACTTAAATCCGCATTAATCCGATTTACTTACTCGTTTAATTGTTTAGTTTTAATTTCATACAATTCGACCTAGCATAATCTGAATTTAGAAACCTTAGTGTAGCATCTACTTCCCTTGGGATTTCGATACCCCTTATACTACGATTGCATTTGTTGTGCACTTGCAGTAGTTTTATTTGGGTAAAACCTGAGCCCTATCAAGTTTTTGGCGCCGTTGCCGAGGAAGTAGTAGCTGCCTAACGGAATCTAGTACTAGGATTTTGACTAGGTTTTGTTTTTATTTTGGTTACTAATTTTGGATTCAGGTGCATGCCCAGTACCAGAAGCAACAAGGAGAAGGAACTTGTCGCGTTAAACCAGGAGCTCGGCCATTTGGAACGTACGAACCGCAAGACTGCACGAGTGTCGATCGACACCCCTACTAGCATCGATCGACACCCTGCGCAGACGACAATGGCTGAGGCTGTGGTTGTGGTACGCGACGCAGAAGGCAACCTATTCGACTTACAAGGCAATAGAAGGACTGCCCAAGGACAGAGACTTGATGATAATGGAGCTGTTATCATTGAGCAACCAATACAAGCCGCCCTTGCAGAAGCTGGACGTGGAAGAACACTTGGCGAGTACAACCGCCCAAACCAGTTCTATGCCAATAGAGCTGCGATCCGTCCTCCTGCATTTCAGAGGAATGACTTCGAGCTGAAGCCTGCTTACT
>JAHZTW010000003.1:51181478-51205849 GCA_020283515.1 Alliaria petiolata | reverse complement strand
AAGAGGATCGAGCAAGACCACTCGATCAGGGCAAGATCGAGTGGTAGATCGACCAATCCACTCGATCTCAGCGGGGCAGACGCTTGAAGAAGAAAGTATGGAGGCTCATGACTCAGGGTCTAAGGAAGCAAATGAGTATAGTAATCTCAACAAGAACCAAGTGGAGGACTGGAGTGAGCTGCTAGCCCCAAAGGTGGACCTCAAACAGCTACCAACTGGTCTAAGGTACGCTTTCTTAGGATCGAATGAGACTTACCCGGTCATTGTTAACGACAATCTGAATGATGATGAGTTAGACTTACTCCTTAGGGAATTGAGAAAGTATAGGAAGGCCATTGGGTACTCTCTTAGTGACATCAAAGGTCTTTCACCATTACTTTGTATTCACAGGATTCATTTAGATAATGAGAACACTTCTTCAATAGAACACCAAAGGCGTTTGAATCCCAACTTGAAAGAAGTGGTTAAAAAAGAAATCCTAAAACTCTTAGAGGCTGGCGTGATATACCCTATCAGTGATAGCACGTGGGTCTCTCCAGTCCATGTGGTACCTAAGAAAGGGGGCATCACGGTTATAAGAAATGACAAAGTTGAGTTAATTCCTACTAGAGTTATAACCGGCCATAGGATGTGCATTCACTATAGGAAACTCAACAAAACCACTAGGAAAGACCACTTCCCACTGCCATTCATTGATCAAATGCTAGAAAGATTAGCCAACCATCCCTATTACTGTTTTCTAGACGGTTATAGTGGCTTCTTTCAAATCCCGATTCACCCCAATGACCAAGAAAAAACAACATTCACTTGTCCTTATGGAACATATGCATATAGGAGAATGCCTTTTGGATTATGTAATGCTCCTGCTACATTTCAAAGATGCATGATGTCTATATTTTCTGACTTGATTGAGGAGATGGTTGAGGTATTCATGGATGATTTCTCCGTGTAAAGCTCTTCCTTTGGTGTTTGTTTGTCTAATCTGTGCAGGGTACTCAAGAGGTGTGAGGAGACCAATCTCGTGCTCAATTGGGAGAAATGTCACTTCATGGTGAGAGAAGGGATTGTTCTTGGTCACAAGATCTCAGGAAAAGGCATTGAAGTAGATAAAGTAAAGGTGGAAGTGATGGTCACTTTGGCGCCTCCTGCTAACGTGAATGGTATTAGAAGTTTCTTGGGGCATGCTGGTTTCTACAGAAGGTTTATCAAAGATTTCTCCAAGCTAGCACGTCCTCTAACAAGGCTACTATGCAAAGAAGCTGAGTTCAACTTTGATGAAGAATGCCACCAAGCGTTTAAGACTATTAAAGGCGCGCTAGTGACCGCACCGATAGTCCAAGCTCCGGATTGGGACTTTTCCTTTGAGATCATGTGCGACTCTAGTGACTATGCTGTAGGAGCTGTTTTGGGGCAGAGGAAAGACAAGAGATTGCATGTTATCTACTATGCTAGCCGCACCTTGGACGATACACAAGTGAAATATGCAACTACCGAGAAGGAGCTCTTAGCGGTGTTATTTGCATTTGAGAAATTCCGGTCATACTTGGTGGGTTCGAAAGTGATTGTGTACACTGACCATGCTGCCTTGAGGTACATATATTCCAAGAAGGACACAAAACCGAGACTCTTAAGATGGATCCTTCTCTTGCAAGAATTCGATATGTAGATCAAAGATAAGAAAGGCATAGAGAATGGTGTAGCGGATCATCTTTCTAGGATGAGAGTGGAAGAAGTCCTACCTTTAGACGACTCACTCCTTGAAGAGCAGCTCATGATGATCAATACCGCGGTATGTGCAAGGCTAGAAGACAAACTTGAAGAAGTTTTGAGCCTAAAAGAAGAATATCTCCCTTGGTATGCGGATATTGTCAACTTCTTAGCTTGTGGGGAAGAGCCTACTCATTTGGACCGGTACCACAAGAAGAAATTCATGAGAGACGTCTCACACTACTTCTGGGATGACCCTTACCTATACAGAAGGTGTGTGGACAGCCTATACCGAAGATGTGTCACAAGAGAAGAGGCGAGAGACATACTTCTACATTGCCACGGTATGACATATGGGGGTCATTTTGCGAGCTTCAAGACTGCTACAAAGGTTCTCTAAGCTGGCTTTTGGTGGCCTACACTCTTCAAAGATGCACATGAATTCATCAAGTCATGTGAAGCATGCCAAAGAGCCGGGAACATCACCAAAAGAAACGAAATGCCACAAGCACCAATCTTTGAAGTAGAGATCTTTGACGTGTGGGGAATCGATTTCATGGGGCCATTTCCATCATCTTATGGCAACAAGTACATCCTTGTAGCAGTAGACTATGTGTCTAAATGGGTGGAAGCCATAGCCTCACCAAAAAACGATTCAAAGGTGGTGGTTACACTTTTCAAAACAATCATCTTCCCAAGATTTTCGAGTCCCTAAAGTGGTGATTAGTGATGGAGGCAGCCACTTCATCAACAGAATTTTTGAAAGTCTCTTGAAGAAACACGGTGTTAAGCACAAGGAGCTTCAAGACTGCTACAAAGGACCTCCTCTATGGCAAGTCTTGTCACCTTCCTGTGGAAGTAGAGCACAAGGCTCTTTGGGCTGTGAAGCAACTCAACTACAATCTCAAGACCGCCCAAGAGAAACGGCTGATACAACTTCAAGAACTTGATGAGATAAGGATGGATGCCTATGAAAGCGCCAATATTTACAAAGAAAGGACCAAAGCCTTTCATGACAAGAAGCTGGTGCACAAGGAGCTAAAAAGGGGCGGCATGGTTCTGCTCTATAACTCAAAATTGAAGTTGTTCCCTGGAAAGCTCAAGTCTAGGTGGTCCGGACCGTTTGAAATAGGAGAAGTATTACCATATGGAGCTATAACTTTGGTTGGGAAGAATGGAGAACATTTCACAGTGAATGGGCATAGAGTCAAGCCCTACATGACGAGTGACTGTAACAGGGAGAGCACCACATTGCCTCTCCATGAAGCCCCCCTAGCCTAACCAAGTAAAGTCAAGCTTAGAGACTTAAAACAAGCGCGCATGGGAGGCAATCCCATGACTATCATTGTACATATTTTTGTTTCAAATTTATGCTTTCTGCTTCAAGTGTGTAGGTGCAAAGAAACAAGAGCCAAGAAGCACGTTAATGGGTTCTACAAAGCAAAGGAAAGAAAGGCAAGAGGAGACGATCGAGTGGAAGATCGAGTGATATCACTCGATCGTGAGCTAAGATCGATCAAGAGATCTATCAAGAGATCGACCCAATCACTCGATCACGAGCACGGCAAGCCTAGAACGAGAACTTCAGTCGATTCACTCCTCGATTTAAATCAGATCGGCCAGCCAATCGACCCAACCACTCGATCACAGAAAAATGGGCGTGAGATCTAGTGATAGATCGACACGTTTCACTCGATCTTGCGCCAAGGGAAGTTTTCAAAATTTCCCCTCTTTCTCCTTCCCTCTAAATTTTGAATTTGAATTGTGGTCAAATGAGGCTCCTTTGACCATAGAAAACTGTGCTTTGACCACAATTTAAAATTCCCACTTGCATGCTTGTCCAAAAAAAATTTCTTTATAAACCACATCCACTCTCTCATTCCTTACACCCAAAATTGATTTTTCATAAACAAAGAGAGAGAGTGTGAGTTTCTGATTTTGAAGAGAAGTAGAGCACAGTATTCGCCCAGTTTGCAAAAGTATTTCAAAAATTGTTTTGAAGCATTATTGAATTTATTCATAAGCTTCCTTTTTATTGCAAGAAGGAATACTATTTGCTAAGGGATAAGGATTTTTTAAAAAAAATATCTAGATATTAGGGAAATTTTCTTGATTTAGTTTTATCTCAAGAGATTTTCATCTAATATTTATTGATAAATCCTAAACTTTCTCCAAAAATCTAGGGCTTGTGTAAAAACGTTTTTGAGGCTCTAATCTCTTGACATTGTGTTTCTCTCTTAACCGCCACCTATTCTCATTTTCTCCTTGAGATTTTGGATTTCAGGTACTATGGCACCAATGAAGAGGAATAGAGCTATGTCTGCACAAGAGGACACGCAGCAAGAGGTTGAAGAGACGGTTAGGTGGAGCAAAGAGGAAAAGAAAACAAGGAGAAGGCTAGAGAGGTTGCGTTTTGAGCCCACAAAATTTGCAAGTAGGGAGCTCTTGCAAAGGCTAGGATTGTTCGAATGGTTTGATGAGCTGCTCACTCACATGGGGCTTGCATGTCTTTCACGGATGGACTGTCCCACCTACCCCGAAGCCACGCTTCACTTCCTCTCCGCCTTGGAATTCGCATATGAGGACCCAAGCATTCCTACTCCAACCAAGGGTCTTGTCACGTTCAAGATAAGGAAACAAGCCTACCGCCTATCCATCCCTGAGCTATGCCAAGTTTACGGTTTCAATGCTGCAGCAAGCCTTGTGGAGTTCCCACAATTCAAATCCGCAAGCGATCTATGGGATTTGATTAGCGATGGAGATTACAAATCCAACACCGCCAAAATCAAGAAGGTGCTAAACCCCTTGCTAAGATACACTCTCAAGCTGCTAGCCAACACATTCAGTGGGAGATCCACGACAGCAACAGTGACCAAGAACGAGCTATGCTTCCTTTTCCAAGGAGTTAAAAACGTTCTATGCGATGGCGAGATGAATGATGAACCAATGGTGGATGATCTAGGAAATGACGTGAACTATGGGTGCATCCTGGCCTCATCCCTGGTCAGGTACAAAGCATGGGCTATGAAGTGCAAAGCAACATCAGCACTCATTGGAGGCTTCCTCACGCCACTATTTGTACAAGCGGGTGTACCCCTTGCTGAATTCACACCTTGCGTAGACCGTGCTTACATGGATCAAGTCTACATGATCAACACAGACTCCTTGGGACCTACTCCAGCTCCAGGATACTACACATACTTGTTCTACAATGAAGACCGTGAGCAGAAGACCTGCATCATACCCAACCCGGAGGAAACGCTAGTTGATAGCGTCGGCAACATTGAGTTCTTGCCTACTGATGAGGAGTGTTATGGGCCTCTTGGAGGCATATCAACAGCACCCCAGCCTGCCCAATCATCCCCGGAATCACCTCCTACAGATGCTGAAATGCCATCAACCTTTGATCTTCCAAAGCTAGACTATGAGCCGCGCACCAAGGCTGAAAAGTTTCTTGCCTCGGTTGTGGAGATTCAGCGCAAGGTAAATAAATGGCAAGGCAAGATGATCAAGAAGTTGGTGAAGAAGGTCAAAGATCTCCAAGGGAGAAGCTCCTCAGAAATGACCTTGAGTGATGAAGCCGAGCAAGTAGCCGAGGCGATGGGAAGGCATTCAACAGGAGGGATACAAATCCGTGAGCCTGAAGATTATCAAACTGGATGTCCTTCTCTACAAGAACGTCCAACAAAGAACAAGGACAAGGAAGTAATCCACGACACTCCAAGAAAGAGCAGGAGGACCGGAGCAACCTCAAGCTCCGGCCATCTCTAGCTCCAAGGTACGAAAACTCCAACCTTTGTAAATAACATGCATTTTTTTAAAATTTTTATTTTTGCTTTGAGAATTTTTGTCTCCTCTTGAATTTGTTTGACACCGAAACGTTGTCATTCAAGTTTGGGGGAGAATGTGTGCTTTAACATATTTTATTTTGATCTTATTTTGAGTTTGCATCTTTGAGTCTTAATGCATACATAAAAAAAAAATTTGCATAGAAAAATACAAAAAAATCAGAAAAATCATAAACAAATTACAAAAAAAATCATATAGCTTGCATTTTCATTGTCAAATATTGTAGGATTGAGTCTAGATTTTTTATCATATAGGTTGCATTATTCATATGCATAGGGGGCAATGATGAAAAAATTTCCTTAAAAAGTGTTTTAAGCTCATGTATTGGTTCAAGGCCCTAGTTAGTAATTCTTTGATGCTTTGCACAACTTTGAAATTAAGTTCTAACCATCCTTGGATCATTTGACTTGATTTTTGGTGCTTAAAGTTGAAACAAGCATGAATTGAATCTTTACCTAAAAATCGGAACCTTAACATGATCATCTAATTATCATACTTGTGCATTTGGGAAAGATTACATGGAAAAAAAAATTTAGGCTTTCTTATTCACTTCACCACTCTCTTATAAGTCTAAATAGAATACCACACCTTGACCCTTGCCTTATTTCAAGCCAAAATTCTTGTGTGTTTACAAATTGTGAGGCTTTATTTTCTGTTTGAACTTGGCATAAAGTGTTAGGTTTAGGGCGATATGTTTAGGCTCTCATAATGATGCTAGCTATGCACATTGAAGCTAGTTTTATGCTTGGTTTGGGGCTGGTTTTTAAATAAGGAAGTGCTAGGGAAATGAAAGAAAAAGGGATACATAGTTCTATGTGGTTGGTCTTGATTTTTATTATAAAAAAGCTCATGTTAAAAAAAAAAAAAAAGAGCCCTAGAGGCCAAATGCATAAAAAAATTTATGAGAAAGAGAGATATTTAAAGAAAGAAAAGAGCTAATATTTGTGACCACACCACTAGACATAAGCAAAAATGAAGAAGTTTCCCTAAAAATAAATATGATTGATGGAGTTCTTGTGGGTTTATGCTAGGCGTGTTTTGCCTTGATGATTTGGGTAGTCTCTAGAGGGTGAGTGAGCTTGGAAAATAAAAAAATGAATGAGAAAGGGTTTAGGATCATTGTTAGTATACTTGGGTAGATGTGAGTCTAGTCATGTATGCATACATTGCCTTTTACCTTTAGCATTATGCATAAGTTCAAACCTTTTTGAGAGAAATCAATGCTTGGAGTACCCACTTGAATGAGATCATTCTTATCTCACAGCCTTGTCCCTTGCCAAATGTATTCGGTCTTAAAAGCACAAGTTTGATTCACGGTTTGAGCTCTTAATGAATGTTAAATGTTAAGATTCTTGGATTGTTTGGAATAAGCAAGTCATGATTTCAAATTTGATATCTGATGATTATGGCTAAGTCCTTCTGAGTAAATGCTTGTGCACTGCATCCTAGAATTGAGAACTAGGACCGCTGAATTGATACATTTGAAAAATACTTTTGGATTTGAGCCCCCGTTTTTAATCATCTCTTCCTAGCTTGAATTTTGTTTGCTTGAAGGCAAGCAAAAGGCAAGTTTGGGGGGAGTTGATATTCTCACATATTTCACATATTTAGCATGCATTTAGAATAGGTTTTCATGCATACATCATTCATAATAGGCTAGTTTGCATCATTTATCTCATTTTAAGTCCTAGAACACTTTGCATTAGCATTTGCATGGTTTCTTGCATGTTTGCATCATTTTCAGGTTGTTTAGAGTACGTGGAGCTGAGATGGATAGCATCGCCAACAAGATGAAACAAGAGCATAGGAGTTGGCAGGAATCAAAGGAAAAACTCGGACAAAAGCAAATCACCCAAGATCGAGAGGTAGATCGAGCACCATGACACGATCTAAGGCCGATCGAGAGGCAGATCGAGCACCATGACACAATCTAATGCCGATCGAGAGGCAGATCGAGCAGGATGACTCGATCACTTGGCAGAACGACTGAAAGATCGATTGGCCAACCCGATCACAAAACAGATCGAGTGCACGATCGACTGACCAACCCGATCACAGAGCAGATCGACTAGACGATCGACCAGAATGGCTCGATCAGCCAGTCCATGCGCACATCCTCTTCTATAAACACTGTGATTGTCTTCTTGTGAGGGGACCACCTTGGCATGAAAGTCTCCTAAGAGACAAGCAGCCCTTGTTTTAGGGAAAGGGTGGAGAATTTTCTAATGTTTTCATCTTATGACAAAGGGGAGAAAGACTTTCTTACACACTTATCACCAATTATCATTTTCTAGACAATCACTTTTGTAATATTGTAAGTTAGGCGTGAGAGAGAGTTCTTACTTTGTTCTTGAGTGTTCTTCACTTGTTCTTGATTGTTCTTGCTTGTTCATCATAGTTCTTGTTTGTTTCTTGTTCGTTTTTTTTGTTAAAACTCTTGTATTTTGTATAAGATTCAAGTATCTTTATCCTTCTAAAGTCAAATCTTTCTTCTTGTTAAAAAACCGCTTATGTTCATCAGCTCTAAACTTGTGTTTAAGAGAGGTATGAACATCGCTTGTGAGTAAACCACCTAGGTTTGGGGTTGGGATGATTTAAGGGGGTTGAAAACTAGATTTTGGGTATTTACTTGTTCTTCATCTAATTCTCTTCTTGGATTTGGGGGTTTTAAGGTCTAGAGATTCTCGATGGAGATCTGTTTAATCTAGGGATTTCCTTATCTCAAAAAGACTTAGGAAATCCCTTAAAACCAAATCCAAGAGACTAGCTCATCCTTTCCCATACACCATGGATGTTTAGGGAGCTAGTTAAGCCACTTTTTAAGATCCATGCTTAATGTTCTTCACCTATTCTTTCCACCAAATATCATGGGTTAGGAAGAAAAGGTGAAGAAAGGATTTATACCATACACCATGGATAGATCTAGTTTGGTTTCTTAAGGCCTAGAGATAGCATCAAAAAGTGTAGAAAAATATGTTTTCAAAACCAAAGTTCCAATTTTCAACCTCCCTAAGAATGAATCCCAACCTTGAATCTGTTTTTAATATTTGAAAAAGAAAAAATCATTTTCTCCCTGTTCAAAGTTAATTGTTTTCTCTAAAAATCTTTAAATTAGCTTAATTATGCAATAGAGTTTTTATAAATTTGTAAAATCGTTTTTTCACTTTTTTTAATATTTTAGAAATTGTCTAGAGTCTTGCTTTATGTCTGGTATTGATTTGGTAACCGTTTGAATTTTAGAAGTAGTTTTCGAAAATCTTGCCACTTAGCATATATTTGTCTAGATAATCCGGTTTTAAGTTTTGATTTTGTAAAATTAGGAGATTGGTTGTTTTATTGTTTAGAAGTCATCTAGAAGTAGTATAACCCTTCAGTGGAATTTGTAAAATTGTTTTCGTGTCTCTTTAAATACTGCAAGCAATTGTTTTAGAATTCTTACCCAATTAAACCGAATTTTGCTTAGCTTCATAAATTTCTTGTATTCCTAGTATCTTTCACCCAAGGTTGGATTGACATCCTAAAGTATTACAATGACATGACTATGCTTACGATTTGATAATCACAGAAAAAGATAGTTAATATCAATCCGATGGGAGAATTCAAGGTACTGCATTCATGGTATTCTTTTACAAGCTAAGTGAAATTAAATGGTTGAAATGACAAGGATTTATCACCAATATTATGACAAAACCAGAAAGACAGGTATCGAAACTAATATTGCTAAGGAATTGAAGATATTGTAGCTAAAGAAACGAACTTGCTAGGAAAAGTAAGAATCGGTTCAAGGGACAAGGGGTTTTTCGGGTCTAATGCGTTAAAGATCTTTCCTTTGAAGTTAGATTACTTCCTATGAGGCTAATCCTTTAGCGTAGAGTTCCGGATCTGGACGAACCCACTCTCGTTGTATAAGTCTATTTGCCGTCTCACGACCTAACCTTGATATCACGTAGTGATCCATGAAAGCAGCAAGCTTGAATAAACAACTCTACTAAAGGCAAAACGCTCCCTAGGCATCTAATACCTTAGGCTAGGATGAGCGAATCTCTTATGAGATTGGTCCTTGCAAACATTCAAACATGGTGTTTGTTTGAAGAAGCTCATTGGCAAAGGTCAAATAGCGAAGATGACTAAGCATTAACAGTATCAAAGAAGAAAGGATTAAGATGGATTAAGCATAGATCTGCGTCAAAGATTTGAATCTTAACTCATTTTCCCTACCCTCATCCCAAAACCGATGTAGACTACTCACTCACCATTTGAGAAACCTCAAGATCCATAAGGATAAGAAGGTGACTCATGGCTTGCAAGATAGTCGAAAATAAGAAAAGGAAGAAGCTTTCTTGAAATACACTAAGCAATAATACTTAAAACTTCAAGATTGCATAAAAAAATCAAAGCTTTGAAACAAGCTTCAATGGTGAAAATACAAAATAGTTCTCGGTTTGAAAGAGAAGACAGAAAAAGAAAAACTAGAAATCGTTATGATAAGGATAAGAGTGGAGAGAGTATTTATACATAAAAGAGGAAAAACCTAAAACGTTGGGACCACTTTCCCGAAATGGTACTATTTTGGCTTTTAGCGTTTCGGGCTTAAGTCTTGGTGAACAAGCCGAAACGCTAACTCTTCTGAATCTTCGGGCAGGCTCCATATCGGGCAAGTGTTTCGGGATCATGTCGTGAAGGCTTGCCTTCCTTGTAACTTGAATCGGGTGCTTCCTGTTTCCTTGCTCCGATATCCGTCTTCATTCAATCCTCTTGCTGGATCTTCGCTCCGAGGTGGCTCTTTCGTTATCCATGCTCGATATTGCTCACTTGTCCTCCATTCGAGATCTCTTTCCTTGGTTTCTTCTTCTGACCATCCTAAGCACCTGAGAAAACACTCCAAACATGCAAGACTATGCAAAAACCTAACCTAATGCATCTTTCCTAACATGAGTGAAAACGTGATGAAAACTAAGACTAAAGTGCAAGAATGAAGTCCTAACTATCATGAAACATGTACTAAAAACATGCAATTTACAGAGATATCATGAGTAAACCACTTAAAGTTGGAGGCCGAGGGTTTATGGGAGGTTTAAGGGGTTAGATTTTTTGTTTTTCAAGCCCTTAATCCTTAACTCTTCTTGGCTTTGGGGCGCTTTACGCCAAGGATGCTCGAGAGAGATCCTTGTATCAATGGAAGTTTATCTGTCTCTCAATAGAGCATAGAGATTTCGGAACCCCCAATCCAAGAGACTAGCTTCTCCAAACTACGATAGTGAGCTTTTGGAGATTAGCCAAGCCAAGTTAAGTTTGATCTTCTCATGCTCATCAATCTTCCTTTCCACCAGAAACCATGGGTTTGAAGGGACGATTTGGTGAAGTGATTCTACCCACAAACCATGGGAGAATCTACAATCGCATCTTAGGTTTAGAGTTAGCTCTTTCATGAGAGAACCCATTTTGGCAAAACCCAAGATCGATCCTTTAACCCCCTTTGACATAACCCCTTAGCCTCAGATCTACCTTTTCATATTTGACAATCAAAGATCAGTCTTTCTTGTTACCAAAGTTTCTTGCTTGAAATTGTTAGAAACTACTTAATATTTGCATTTTAAGTTCTAAATTCCTATACTTTATTTCTTGCCAAGCTTATAGTTTTAGAAATTCCCTAAAATATCATTGAGTATCTATACCAAATTTGAAGTCATTCTGTTTTGAGAAAGTAGTTTTAGAAATTCCATTTCTCATCTAAAACCGGAAATCACTTATCTTTGGGACGTTCTTGGATTTTTAGTGTACTCTCACCCAAGGTTGGATTGATTAACCTCAAGTATTGCAATGAACAAAGATGCTTTAGGCATTGGGTAATAGCATAAAAACCTATTTATCAATTGGCGCCGTTGCCATCTTTGGATTAAGAGCATTAAAATCTAGATCTTCTTATAGACTAGGTTATGTTGTTTTTTTTCTCTTACTTTGGTATCTAATAGATTTACACTCATGTTGCACTTTCAGGTACATGAACATACGATCTAGAGGCACCAACGATCTCCTTCAGCCTCTAGATAACATTCATTTGCTCGACAGTGCAAGATTGAGAAGAAGGCAAGCCGTTGAAGCCGAGATAGTGCAAGATGGTATGGCTGAACAAGAAGATGTTGTTGCTCAGCAACAAGGGGCCGGTTGGGGCAATGGTCACCCTCAACATGTGCCTAGAGAGCCGAAGATTACTGGTGCGGGCGATGCTCCTAATACCCACACCAACCGATTCGGTATAACCCCCCCACCCGTAAACAACAACAACTTCGAAATCAAACCGAGGTTTGTTTTTATGGTGCAAAACCATAAGTTTCATGGTCTTGCTATGTGATAACATGCATATTTTACCGTTTTTAGCTATCATAAGTGAACACTTTAATAAGTGTTTCACTCGGTTTTTCATATAATAATAGTAGTTTTCGAGTATTTGTATGTCCAAAACTCTTTTCAGGAAGACTTAGGAAAAGGGATGCAAAACAGAGCAAAACGGATATTTTCGGAACATGAGCTTTTTGACAAAAGTTTAGTATAATACTGAGACCTTTCCACCATGGGATCGAACTGAATTTTTGTGACAAGATAGCCTGAACTACTACCTTTCATCTCGAAGTGGTTTGAGTCCAATCCCATGGTTAGATCTCAAGTTATGAAGGAAGTAAGAAGGCCCGTCATACACATCACCAGAAGAAGTCTGGCCGCGCCAGGAAAGCTCAGAAGACCAATGGTCGGCCCATGAATCATCGGTGGCGCGGCCAAGACGAGTGCGACTTTCCAAGCCCGTTTGCAAGCCCAAAACAAGCCCAATGACCACCAAACTTTGTGGAACCCTAAGTGACGCCTAAGAGACCCTAAAGACCTGTAAATACTCACAGCTACTCTTATTTTTGGAGAGTTCGAAGTCAGCCACCAAGATCTAACCTAGAAGAGCGCCGCGGCTAAGGAGGAAGAGAAGAGGAGCGAAAACCGTCTTCTCCAATCCCCAATCTCGTCGCCCTATTCGATACTCTCTTTTCTGCACTTTCCTTGCATCGTTATCACTTCCTTTATTTTCTTTTCTTTTCGAACCTTTGAGATTTCTACCTATTGTAATGATAATGAATTTCGATTCCATGTCTGAGTAGTCCCTTAGTTGGGGTTCGCAAGGGGTTTCTCAAAGGGATTTCATGGTTTGATTTGATTAGGTTGCTAGATCATAGGTAGTATACTTTTCACTGTTCTTCGTTTGGATTCTCCCTTATTGCGTAATCCTTGACTGGCCACTTAAGGATCGATTGTAGGATCATTAGAACCGCTAACACGCTGAATCTCTTGGCCGGATATAGTTCTAAACGAGCAGACACCGAAGGATGCTTATGCATATCGCTGGTGTGTTGTGAGCTTCATTGAACCTAATCTTATAGCTGATCTTGCTGCGAAGTCGCTACCGAGGGGGGAGCGAACGAGCAGTTTAGGTTTAGGTGTTTGGTTTTCCGAAAGGAAGATCCGACCACTTTCGTGTTTGAGCTTAAAAACCAGTAGAATCGATTTGCCTAGGTCAGGTTTGCTAACCTGTAGAATCATCCCGTGAAATACCCCGAGAGATCCTTGAAGCCCAGCGTTCCGTTTTATAGTTTTTATAACCCACTTTTGATTTCCATTCAGTTACTATACCATCACCTTTCCAAAACCAACTTTCAATTTGATCGTTCTCATTCGATTTTCTATTTTATTGGATTAATTTGAAGCATCATAGTCTCTGTGGTTCGACACCCTAAATACTACAACGCACATCTGTGCACTTGCAGACAATAGGGTTATAAATTTAAAACTCGAAAACAGACTCTAAAACCTGTTGCATCAAGTTTTTGGCGCCGTTGTCGGGGACTATTGATTTGCTTCTCACAAATTCATCACTGGAAAATCAACAGAACGATTACTGAACTACTCGTTTAACTTTGCGTTTTGCAGGAACTTCTCTAATGGGGGATCAAGTTCGAGACCCTGAAGCTCTTGGAGATCTGTTTAACCTAAACGGAGAACAACGAGTGGAAGACGAAGAAGATCTGTTTAGCGACTAAGACGAGACGTTCGCCGAGGGCGCGCCCGCAATCTCAGAGTTCGACGCACCCCTCAAGTCCTTCCAAGACCGAAATCCTTTTCGGCTGGCACTACCTGAAGGAGACAATTTCGAGATCAAGAAACGCATTATAGACATGGTTAAGCAGAACCAATACCGAGGCCAACCATCGGAGCAACCCATCGCGCACATTGAAGAATTCGAAGGAGTCTGCGCCATTTCCAAGATTAATGGGGACTATCTGAGATGCATGCTATTCCCCTACTCTTTGGAAGAAAAAGCAAGCAAGTGGTTGAGATCCTTAGCCCCAGCGTCCATCACCACCTGGGAAGATGCAGAAAAGTTTTCCTAAACCGCTTCCACACTAAATCTCATTCCTACCTTCTAAGGGATAAGATACTAGGATTCCGGCAGGAAAAGCATGAAACTCTCATTGAAGCATGGGAGTGATTTAAAGAATACGAGAGAGACTGCCCACACCACGGATTCAAAGACGAGCATATGATTAGCACGTTCTACAGAGGAGTCAATAGGCGACTCCAAGCCGCGCTGGACATCGCAAGCAATGGAGACTTCTCTTCAAAATCATTAAAAGGAGCGCGACAATTGGTGACCAACCTGGCCACTAGCGAGTACAACAGCCTAAACGATCCTAATCAAGTAGCACATCGTGAAGAGCAAGCTGAAGCAGACCCATTAAAAATCATAATGGGCGCACTAGCTAGAATGGAATCGGAGCATGCACATCATTCGGAAGCCATCCGGGAACTGCAAGTTTCTCGTAAGCGCAAGAACTCGGATCTCCACCATAAGGACTTAGAAAGGAGTACAATACGACATCACGGAAGCCACCAAGGCCGAGACCTAATGGGAGTGAGCCACACCCTCGACCTTTCACCATACAAAGACCAGTCTAATCGTCTCAATAGACTCGAGGATAAGATTCAAGAACTCGTCAACTCTTTTGAACGAACCTTGAGTGAGGCTAAAAGAGAAGCTGAGCGCAACCACCATGAGACGAATGAGAAGATCGAGCACCTCGCCTCATAAATAAGAAGAGTATCGAAAGAAAACGAGAGACTAACCAATGGTGAAAGAGGAACGGCAGAACCAGAAGAGAAAAACCGTAGTGGCAAAGAGCAAGCCTCCAAACACGTGGAGGAAGGAGACATCGATAAGGATGCCGTGCGAGAAGAAGAAATACCACCACCTCCAACACGTGTCTACATATCTAAGGTACCTTACCCTAACTGTTTGAATGAAACAAATCTCATGGAGGAGAAGACACAAATGGCGATACAAGAACAGCTCTTTGAGACGCCTCCAAGGATAAAAGATCCCGAAAACTTTATGGTTCCAAGCTCAATCAAAAGAGTAGAATTTCGTGACCATATTGGTTATACAAGATCAGGAGCTAGTCTCACTACTAAGACCATTGCAAAAAGTATAGGAGTTCCAAACCTCCAACCCCCAAAGACGTCTATTCACCATGGAGACTCTCCTTCACCAAATCTGTTCGGTTTCAAGCCAAGCTTGCTACCTCAAGTTGAAGATGATGTCGAGCCTACTGATTTTCACATTGTGGAAACAAAGAAGGATAAAATTCAGTTACCTATCATTGCCTTGTCACCCCTCGCATCTTTTAATTCCTTGACCTACCATATGGACCAACATGCGAGCTTTTCGGAAGATAAAAAGAGAACCTTCTATCAAGCAACACCTCCAAAGAGATCTCATTCCACGACCATAGGCAGTGGTGATGGACCCATCCTAGATCCTGGAGGAAGTACAAAAGATGTCAAAAATATCCTAGAAGAAGATCCGCTCGACACGTTTGAGGGAGGCACCAAACCGAGAAGTTCATGGTGTAAAGAGACTCCATGTAATTCAAGTTCGACTTTGCTTCATATGAGACGTAATGGAGACCTACATGAATCCAAGGTGAAGCTTAGAAAGTCATCAAAATCCTCTCCAAAGGCCGAGCTCATTACCCATCCGAACTTGGAAGAGAAAGGCGAACAACTTAAGAGAAGGAAGATGAACGATGCATTTTTTCTTCGAGACAACGATAAGTATTATCAAACGCTGAATAGAAGATGTCTCAAGCCAACAAGTGCGGAGTGCCGAGAAGCTAAAGGAGCCAAGAATCCTTTAGTTAGAGTTATTCACATCTGAAAACTTCCCCGAAGTCTAGCTAAAAGACTCTAAACAAGAGCGGCTCGATGGGAAACAACCTATTTTAGGTACCTTCTTTCTTTTTATTAGTATTTTCTAACCATTCTAATTTTTAGTTTTGGTTTTCTCTTAGTTACAGCTTTTATATAAACCACAAAAACACAAAAAATCAGAAAACTCGAAAAAGAACAAAAATATGAAGAAGGAGAACCGAAGAACACTCACCGGGCGACGAACCGCCCGTGGGCCGTCCAGAAGGAGCATGGCCGCGCCATGAGCAACGATGGCGTGGAGAAGACACCCCCGCCCGCGGCCGCGACGACCCGTCGAGCGCCCTGCCTTCGTTTGAAACTCTTTCCCCATCCCAACTTCACCAAACCGGATCTCCTTCAACCTGTTTCAAGCCTTTCAAGATTCCTCCTTGATTCAATGGCATGACCACGTCCTAAAGACCGCAATACAAACTTTCACAACCGCGACACATTGCTGTTGCATCCAAGATGGCGAGACAAGACAAGACTCCATCCAAGTCAAGTTAAGTCAATGATCCATCTCTCTCATTCAACTTCATCATGCACGATCAATGGACCTGTATCCACAAAGACGAAGAAGAATACGACGGTTCTAGAGGATGAAAACAGTTGTGCAAGCTCCAGAAGGAAGAAGATGCAACTTCCTTCACCAAACCGCGAAGAGGAAAGTTCCCGAAGACTAGCTTCTCTCTTCCGCGAACGAGACCTTTACTGAAGCCAAGCAAGGATTTCATATGGCATTGAAGTTCGAACTAGCAACACCTGCTTTCCGGGATCCCGAACAGATCACTAGATAGGCCAGCATAGACCCAAACTTCTAGTTTCTGAGGTGACGCAATCTTCAAGACGCAAGGACGGAAGATTTTCCATCTCTCATTCACGGTGTTATACAAAGGTCGAGGAACCAAGACGAGTACTCACCAACCGGAGTACCTGTTCTTCTCAACAAAGGCGTGCCATAACCGTTATCACCTTCAGCCGCCAACAACATCAACACCACACGTCCACCACCACCATCTGAAGCAAGGAAGCTCAACCGCGCAACACATTTCCTTTCGAGCTAAGTTTTCGATTTCTTTTGTTTAATCAAATCGATTCTAAGCAGGGACATAAGGAGAATGATTAAGTCCTTAGCTCACTCATACCACACGCCCATCCACCCATACCAAACCCAACGCCACTTTTAAGTAAGTCTTCACAAGCTTGTACTTGAATTTACCTATCTTTTTCACCTCAACCCGATTTAAACAAACTGGGGACAGCTTGATTTAAGTCTGGGGGGGTTTCTTATATTACTAACTATGCTTTTATTTGATGAGTCTTATGCATACCTACATCATTTATAGAGTCGTTTTATAGAGGCAAAACTTTTTTTTCTCTTAGTCTGAAACTATTAACTTTGCTAGGTACAAGTCACTTCGAACAAGGAACCTTAATGACCATTCTCACGAATTTAGAAGCAAGGTTTACTAAGTTGAACACTGCGAGTGGATCGTTCCAACTCAGAAAGTTCTAATCTCTACAGTACTCGAAGGATCTTGCGTTGACTCCGCACCTAATGAATCAAAACTTCTCATCAAGGGGCTTGCGGTACTTCGAACTTTGCTCCTCTTCTAGGTTCTAGCATGACTAAGTAGATGCAATGCAACCTCTCCTTGATCTTCCCTTGATATAGAAAAAACATAGAAAAGAAAAGTCTTAGTTTGGGAATGGCAACCAGAGTTCCTTAAAGGACCATGACGGTTCACAGACATCATGAAAGCTTCGAAGAAGTGATCATTCTCAAGCTAAGAAGTAAAAGAAAAAAAAATAGAATAGGAAAATCGATAGAAAAAATAAAATGATACCCTAGAAAAGTAGGGAGAAATCGACTAAGGGAAGAGAAAATAGGAGAGTTGTGTCTGAAATGTCTTCGTCTAGATGTTTGGGAGAGAAGAGTATAATGTCTCGTCGACCAACACTCCCTCGATAGAGACCGCACGCCTAAATGAATAAAGGGGTCAACAAGAGAGAGCTTGAAATACTCAAAGGGACCATGAAGAGTATCCGGGAAGGATGAAAAGCTCAAGGTAACTAAATCCAAACGCCTTGAAGCTAGATTCCGAGTTACGTGGCTCAAACAGGTTGATTGCTAGACTTGATGAGTTCCCAAGTATTGGTGAGTTTCCACGTTTTCAAACCTCTTTTCCTTACTTAGATTTATGTTTTGTTTGAGGACAAACAACGTTTAAGTCTGGGGGAGTTGATAACTGATAACTTGGGTTTTTTCAGGCCTTTGATCAATGACCCAACACTGTTAACCGAATGCAGTATAGTGTATGGGGTATCAAACCATTTTGGGAGCGGTAGTGAACATAACGGTCATATTGGTGTCATCAGTCAAGTTAAAACGGGTAAAGATTGAGACTTTACTTCTAAAGACTACTAAAAGACAGATCTTGTGTCACTCAAGACCCTAAATAAAACGACTCTAGAGGTTTTAAACAGAAACTACTGATTTAAACGATAAAAAGGTAAGCTTTTAAGATGAAAGAAGGATTAAGATGGGTTCTTCGAACTAGGTAACTCTCGGTTTTGTTTTATCAGGCTAAAGCTTTTGGATCACATCAAGACTTGGTCTTTTGATGGTGATTCTTAGGTAAAGGGATCCTCAAATCGTTTAGCCCATGGTGTTTGGGTCTAAACTCTTTGAATCTCTATCACCATAGACTAGCTATCGCATAGCGGTACAATAGAAGAAACAAGCATCTGTGTCGTCCCTATTGAACCGTAAGACTCTTGGACAGAGGGTTAGTCTTAGCCCAAGAAATCAAACTCTTGTTCATGGATCCGGCTAAGCAAGCGCGTGGCGTTCGTGTCAAGCCGCCTGTGGACTTTAGGCTAGATGGCCAAACTAGACTAAGCTTTGGGAGTGATAAACAAGAAAGAATCTAACTTTATGTTTTAGCTAACCAAGAAATGTAAACCCGAGAGTTCCTTGGTCCATTTACCCCATCAAAATCCTAAAAAGACTACTCACTTGCCATTTGAGAAACCTCAAGATCCACAAGGATAGAAAGGTTACTCATGGCTTGCAAGATAGCCGAAAATAAGAAAAGGAAGAAACTTTATTGAGATCTACCAAGCAATAAAACTTAAAGATTTAAAAATTGCATAAAAATCAAAGCTTTGAAATAGCTTCAATGGTGAAAATACAAAGCTTGTTCTCGGTTTTAAGGAGAAGACAGAAAAGTAAAATAAGGAAAGCCTGTCCTAAAGGATAAGAGTGGAGAGGGTATTTATACATAAAAGAGGAAAAACCTAAAACGTTGGGACCACTTTCCCGAAATGGTACTATTTTGGTTTTTAGCGTTTCGGACTTACGTCGTTATGGACAATCCGAAACGCTAACTCTTCTGATTCTTCGGGCAGGCTCCTGAAACAAGAGTTTTTACTCTTGCAAGCAATTCCTCAATTGCTCATATCATTGCAATATATTGAGGTATCAATCCATCTTGGGAGATGATGCAATAAGAATAAAAATTTAAGTCTAAGTTAAGCTAAAATGATAAAAGCAAGTCACAACAAGTATTGAAAGCTAAACACAAACTAAAAGAGATACTACTAGAGCAATATTATGAAACTAAGCCTTAATCACTACTAATCAAGATACTAAGCAAGGATTACTACTAAGCAAGATTATCAATTGACTAAATCGAAACTTAGGGATGAAATCATTGATTTGGGAAACTAAATGGACAACCTTGCAATCATTTAAGCAACTAATCAAGCTAACTCTATACCTAGAACACTTAATTTAGATTAGATCATGATGTGTGGCTCAAATCCCTTTGTTAATCATCCTAATGAACTAATGATGTTTTAGCATTAAGATAATCAACAAGCATTAATAACAAGTCTAAATGGTATGATAAACACTCTAGACATCTAATGTCTTAGGCTAGAAATGTAAATCTCTTATTAAGTTGGTTCAAGCATTTCATCAAACACTTGGTGGGTGGATGAAATGCCTATGATCCAAAATAGCAAAGATTAGCTATTTGGCATGAAGAACTACTTAATAAGAAGAGAAAAGGAAGAATCTATCCTAGATTGCAAGTTTGAACCATAAGAAATCCCTAAATCTAACCCATCCCTAAGTTCCTAAGGAAACTACTCACTAATCATGCTTAAACCCATCAAATCAAAGATTAGAGAAAGGTTAAACATGATTAGAGAAAGATAAAACAAGAAATCTAAGAAAGATATTGCATTAAACTCAAAGATCCAAAGCTTAAACAAGGTTTTTCTCAAAGAGGCTAAAAGTTTAGGCTAAGAACAAGAGAAATAAAAGTTGACACATAAAATTAGGTCTAAAATGTATTTATAGTGAATAGTGATCGGACCGGGTCAACCCGGAACAAACCGGGTATTGACCCGGTTTTGGCTGGAAAAAGAGACCGCATCGGTTTGCCAAACCGATGGGCTCCAAACCGATGCAAGATGAGGGACGCGTCCCGGCCTGTCCGTCCGAGGCGTCTTGACCGATGGGAACTCTGGCGCGTCCGTCTCGGTTTGCAAACCGATGGAGCCAAACCGATGAACTCTCTGCCGAGGTCGTCTCGGTTTGGCAATCCGAGGAGGCCAAACCGATGAAGGTTCTGGTGGCTTTGTCCCGAGCTGCTCCGCGCGTCCAAACCGATGGAGCCAAACCGATGAACTCTCTGCCAAGGTCGTCTCGGTTTGGCAATCCGAGGTGCTCCAATCCGAGGTGATGCCAGACAACTTCTGTCAATCTTTGTTTCGACTCTTCTTTGATCCGAACTCATCCCCAAAGCTCCAAATGGTTTCTTTAGCTCCAAATGTACCTGAGGAACACTCCAAATGCAACAAATATGCAAAGACTATGCAAAGACACCTTAGACTCTAAATGATCAATATGCAATACAATGATGCTTAAATATACTCCTAGATGATGATAAACTTACACTAAATGGGTGAGAATATGATGCAAAATATAGACATATCAACACCCCCAAACTTGCCTTTTGCTTGTCCACAAGCAAATAAAACACAAGCCGAGGAGAGAGGTTTGAAAGTGGGGACTCAAATCCAAAGGTGTCAAGCAAATAAATCAATTCAATGGTCCTAGTTAGTAGTTCTAGGATGCTCTTTATGCACATTTCTACTCCAAAAGGTCTAGCCATACCCATACTCATTCAAGTGAACCCAAGCCTCAACCTACACAAGCATTCATTTTCACCAACTCTTTAACATTCATTAATGGTAACCATGGATCATGAATCATGCAATGCTAGCGAACTTGTTTGGTTTTTGGGTAAGGTTTTGAGATAAAGATGATCTCAACTTCATGGGGTTCCAATGCAAGGGATCTCTCAATGAACAAGTGAACTTTGGCAAAATGCTAAGAGTAAAAAGCAACCTATGCATACAAGGACAAACTTCCATCTACCCTTTGTAACACAATTGTCTTCACTCTCATTTTCTTTTAAGCTCACTCACCAAGTCCAACCTAAGCTACCCATTACAAGGCAATTCGCCAATCCCATAAGCTCAAACCACATTCTCCTTTTCTCTTTTAAGCACTTGGGGAAAACTTCTTCTTCAACCTCAAGTGTTGGCACACTTTTACTTAAAGCTCTTTCTCTTTTCATTCACAATTTGCTATCCTCTTTCTTATCACATCTTAGCCATATTTTTTTCTTTTTCTTGGCTCTTTTACTTTTCTTTTCTAGAGGATTTCTTTTCTTTTCTCAACACTTAGAGCACAATATACAATGCCAACACTTGTTCCAAATATTTTCGTTTTTCCCCCTTTCACTATCTCAACTTCGCCCACTTACTTGTTCCACATCAAATATCAAGCCAAAATTCCCACCCAAGAATCCTATCCTATCATCTAGCTCATTGTTCTCGAGCTAGCTACATGGAAGCCTATCCTTGTCGCTCTAAACTCAACACTTTTTGCTAAGTTCACAAGAAGAAAAAGGCCTAATGCACTCAATAAGGAAGAGGTTTCAAAGGAAGCTTAGTTAGGGAGTTCGTTTTCAACCGCTCTAAAGATGAGAGTCGGCTATTTGGGTTAACAAGAGTGGTAAAAGGAAAGAAGATAACCCAAATATGTATATGGTATCCACAAGTTCTCTAGCAATGCATAACCATGATAATTACTTGTTCAAATTAGGTTCAAGTTCAAGAGAGTTGGTTTCTATTCAAAGCTTGCTTCAATTAAAACTTGAATTTCAAATGGTGAGGTCCAAGTAGGGTTCAACTTTAACTTTCAAAATTTGCACACAAAGCATCAAACAACTATTAACTAGGGCCTTGAACTAATTCATGAGCTTAACACCTTACAAGGAAAAATCATCATTGTCCCCTATGCATGAATGCAATCCTATATGAAAGCTAGACTCAATCCTACTTATGTAACAAATGCAAATGCAACTACATGCTATTTTTTTTTTAAATTTTCGAAATTTTTCCAATTTTTTTGATTTTTTCTATGCCATAGATGCATGCATGAGACTCAAAGATGCATGAAAAAGGAAAATAAGATCACAAAACACAAAATCAAATACACCATACTCCCCCAAACTTAAATTACACAGTCTCTTGTGTAATCCAAGCTTGGAGAAGATTTCAATATGCAAAAATAAAAGACTTAATGGTATTTACAATGAGTGAAGTGGTACCTTTATCAAAATTGCATGGAGGAGGATGAGTAAGAGTCCATGGAGTAGGATGGATTGCTGGATTGAGGAGTGGGAGATCGCATGACTCTCTTCTCACGCCTTCTAGTCTCATAGGAATAGGGGCGTGGCTCATCTTCATGGCTTGGTGCGCTTGGAGTCCCTTGGAAGGAGTGGCGTCTTCCCGCCATAGTGCTATCCACTTCATCATCCTCTTGTTGCATCGCCTCATCATCCTCTTGTTGCATCTCTTCATGCCTTTGGGAAGAAGTTCCCCCAACCTTAGCCTTTAGCTCCTTGATTTGCCCTTTTAAGCCCTTCACCGTTTTCACAAGCTTCCTTATGGTTTTGTCTTGCCATTTGTTCCATCTTTGGAGAAGCTTGATGTGTTGGTGAGCTTGTCTAGAAGTCTCTCCTTGGTTGGTTGTTTCATAAGGTACAAAGTTGTACCTATCACTGCCATAGACCGAGGGAACTTGGTAAGGCTGGTGGGAAGTGTCCCATGAACCCATAGGGAGTGTCATTATGTCATCAAGCTCTTCGTCGGATGGAGTGAAGGTAGCGTTTGACCTCTCCCTTAGGCTAGTGAGGTGAATGCAAGGCAGTCGGATTGTAGCCTCCTTGAGCTTCTCCACAGTGAACTTGTACCGGTAGCCACTTCCTTCCTTAACCAAGAAATGACCCTTAAGGAGGTAGGAGGTGTCTATAAACTCTCTCTCGGCTGATGGCTCGCCTAAGGTGATGCCCACTTCCTCAAGGATCGGTGTGATCATACCTCCAATGGCTATTGGGATTGAGCGGTCCTTCTTGCTAAATGCCCGAGCATGGTAAGTCGCTGCATGACCCAACCAAAGTTGTACCATACCGTTCCCCGTGGTATCCCCATTCATTAGGATGTTGTCATGACAGTAGCGGATGATGTCTTTAAGCCCTTTAGCGAGCATCTCCTATTCTTCAGCAGTCACAACCATGGTTTCCTTCTTGGCAAAGAAGGTGTTAGCTAACACCTTGTGAGCATAGCGAATGGAGGGTTGACGGATCATTCTGTTCCTCACTCTCCCGGCCTTGAAATCCCCATGGGCAACAAACTTCCATAGCTTTTCCAACTCGCTCTTCCTAACATCCAAGCGGGATCCCGGACCGGTACCCTCATCAAACCCAAGTACTTCGCTTAGCTTCTTAAAACCCATCTTGTAGGACTTGTTGCGAACCCGGAACTTGATGAAACCGAAACCATCCCTTAATTTATCAATCCCAGCCGAGCTTGAAGTTTCCACCACCAAAGTAGAGAGGAATTGGCAAGTCTCCTCTTGGTAACTCGGGTATGAGTTGTTGAACCACCTTGCGCATCCCATGTTCCGAAAGATCCTTGCTACATCATCCAAGAGACCTAGCTCTCCTAGCAGTTCATGATCCGGGTACTTAGTTCCCCTAAAAGGTCTCTCCATAAGGGTCTTGTATACCTCCGGGGGTGTTGGAGGAGTGGCCGCGGCTTTCTCAGCTTTCCTTGCTCTTGCTTTCTCCCTACTAATGTCCCTCTTTTGGGACAACTTCCTTATGACCGGTGGACTCTCCTCGGGATCCTTTTCTTCTACTTCCACGGGCCTCTTGCCTTGTCTCTTGCTAGCCTCACTCCTTGTTCTCCCCATTAGTACTTATACAATAAAAATCTTGGAGAAGAGTGAGTATGTGATGAATTTTGAATTTTGAAAACCACAATCATGTAATTATAAAATTCCATGGAGGGTTGCAAGAATTAAAACTCAATGGCAATTAATAATAAAGCAAGAAATAATCCCATTTTAATGAAAATTTCTCTTAGCATTCAAAGATTTTAACAAG